>OZ001657.1:4098208-4300708 GCA_963924145.1 Pyrausta purpuralis | reverse complement strand
TTTTCGTGATATCGAGCGTTTGCAAAATAGACATGAAGCGATGAATTACAGAGAACGGTAATAACTGCGTAATAAAAACCGATCGTGGCCAGTTTTCGCTATTAGTTCACTATTTTTCTCCCCAAAGTTTTCACATTGATTTTTAAGTTGTAAAAAAATGCGCGATTATTTCTGTTATTAAATTACAAATGGTGGACTTAATGCTTAAAGCGTTTTCAATTCATAAAGATGAAATAAGAAACCAAAAATTTCGCGCACGGGCGGGACTTGAACCAGCAACCTTTTAGTAGACCGGGCCAAACGCTCTTACCAATTGAGCTACCGTGCTGTCAGTCCGACCCGGCGAAATTAGTGGTTTCTTATGAAAACGTCAATTGCGTGACGCTTAGCGCCATCTAGTCGTCTGTTTATGAAACAGATGGCCCTAGCAGTTATTCTTTACAGAATAAATTCAACTTGGAAATTGATGGCGCTTCGCTATCTAATGCTTAAGAATGTTTTTAACACTCGCAGTGTCATATTTTATATTCATAAAGATGAAATAAGAAACCAAACATTTCGCGCACGGGCGGGACTTGAACCAGCAACCTTTTGGCAGCCCGGGCCAAACGCTCTAACCAATTGAGCTACCATGCTGTCAGAGTTACCGTGCGTTTTCAATGTTATGTGTGGTGTGATAGATAAACTCGCATAAAAACCAACCAGTTTCATTTTTCTAATTCTGTGCAAATAAAACATCCTGGGAAAGGTTCCGGTGAAAAAAACAGGAAGCAGGAAAACCAGTAATTGTTTACTACTAAACCGATTTTAATGGCCGTTAGGCTTGACGAGGTCCGTAATAAAAACGTAATTAATGGCTAACGATTTAGCGAAATACAAATGTCGCAGGGCACTGTTTGGGCGAAATAAAAAAGGTATTCACCGACAAGACGAATGCTAAAAAGAAGGGGACAAAAAACCACTAGGTCAGAACTGAGACCAAACAAGTACCTAACGGCCTGCCATGTTACACAATTTCCTAATAAGTTCTGGATAAAGATAACTGCCCAATACTTGATTCGCAATGACGTTACTTATTTGGATTCGTTCGTTGGTTAGAGCTTTTTTGTCGATGGTGAAATGTAGGAACTGTATTTATTTTATTTATATCTAGGTAGCTGATTCGGTGACCTTAGTAGGTATATTTTTTTCAGCTGGAGGCTGCGGCTCGAGACAATATTGAATAGCTCGAGACACATGTCATGTGGCTTTCAAAGAAATGCGTTTAACTTGTGAAGTTAGCTGGTTCACCGAATTAAAAAAAACTGGATAATACTTTGCATTCGTAAATATACTCATCATCATCATCATCATCATTATCAGCCAAAGGACGTCCACTGCTGAACATAGGCCTCCCCCACGGATTTCCACAGCGACCGATCACTAGCGGTCTGCATCCAGTTTGATCCTGCGATCTTTATAAGGTCGTCTGTCCATCTTGTTGGTGGACGTCCCGTAAATATACTAATCACAAACAAATTTTACAAAAATATTCAACATTTACATGATTACAAAAATATTAATAGGCCCCAAAAACGCTTGAACTGTCATGGCGCCCTAAATGACGTCACTGCTTAAGTCGACAGGACTTCTTGACTTATAAATACTTTGAATAGTTGTATATAAGACAGCAAAAAAGCCCGCCATTGTTTAAGGCGTGACGTCACATCCTCTGATAGGCGTTTACGGTTACGTGATCAAATGTGTGTTTAAAACAAACTTATTTATTTAAAATATTAATAATCCTAATTGAAAGTCATAAATGAGTTCGTTATAAATATCTCCTTACTATAATTAATCACTAGAAACTACCAAAATTGTGAAAGTAGCCTTTTGTGATCAAACGCTGTTTAAGGGAGACACAAAACTGCTTTGGGTAACTAACTCTAACTTTTTCAACCCAACAAAAAAAGTCACATAAGTACTGCAAATTCTTCTTGAATTTCTTTAAAAGTTTAAATCGCGAGATAATTAGTTAAAGAAGTTCGAAGGCACGCTGGTCGCTGCCCAGTGGCGCACATAATCAATTAGATTCTTTTTAATCCCGGCGCTCTGGTGCCGTCAGTCTTTTGGCCGGGGAAAAATGCAATTTGTTGCAAACTTTTTGGTTTTAATAGATTGGCAATGTGTCAGTCTGAAAATCTACCAGTTTTTTCCGATTGTCGCGGCAATCAATATTTTTTCGTGTGGTAAATCAATTGCGAGTTTAACCGTTTTACCTAAAACATGAAGTAAAATATGTACATGTATGATCGTATTATACTTTTTTAATTGGATAAGTCAGAGGTGGAATTGTGTAAAGCAATCGTATTCATTTGACAGTTCAAAACGTACGGTATGATCTGTCAAACGCTTTGTTCTTTACCGTTTGGCAGTTCATACCGTACGTTTTAAACTGTCAAATGAATGCGATGTCTTTAGACAATTCAACCTCTGATCTGAGGCTGGCAAAGTAAGCCCTCAGGCAAAACCAAAAGGAAGGGTTATGTTTTTAGCAGTGTTTGTATGTGAGTATTTGTGTGGGTTCTAGTCCCTAGCTAACCCAAAACGCGCGGGCAGGAGCGGGGGTCCGCTGTGAAAAATAAAACAAAAAAATGTGTTTGACTATATCACCAACGTCAGTTAAGACCATAAATATCGGAATAGAAGGACAAGTAAAAGCTGTCAAACGAAACCGATTTGAGATGTCAGTAACTAACATAAGTAAGTAACATTTGTAGCTTTAAATGAGATATCCTTTCGATCAGGTGATTAAAAACAATGTTCCTAAGATAAACATATTAGTTTACTGCATGATAAACAGCCGACACAAAATATTAAACATGCAGATCTAGTGTAAAACTAATTATTATTTTAATTATATAAAATATTCGTATATACATTCCCTGTGTTATTCTGTCTTTACTTTTTACGTAAATTAACGTTTGTAGAATAGAATAATCAAACTGCGTACTTTAAATTTGAAGCGCATTGGTAAATATATGTCGTATATTAAGAGGCTTCGATTTGGACTAATTTACCTGTTGAATGATTATTTGTTGGGTTATTCCGCTGTAATGAACAACAATCAATCACCGATCAAGTCACCATGTTTCAACATAGATATTTCTTCAAAATATACACAATTTCATATAAATTTTTCAAAAACTCAAATGAGATAAATTTTCAGCGAGCTTCTATAAGGCTTCCGAACTGACTGACAACTGCTAAAAACGGTTCTGCTACTTCGCATCTCCCATCCCTTTTTATCACACAGTATTCTGCTAGTGACATCTCGCTTTTGTCGTTCTATTCCAAAGGGATAATAATTTTATGGTTCAGACTTATCCGACGAAATAAGTATATGACCGATATTAAAATAACGTATGCCTCAATAATTACTGACAAATAGGTGACATTTACAAATTAGGCGTATTGTATTTTATTCGACGAATATTCCTTATTTGACGTTGGAAAAATCCGCCGTACACGGAGAAAAAAGACACAACCAGAAATTAAAAAACTGTTTTGTATTTGATGCAAATACTAAGTTTTAATATAACTTACAAAAGTTTTGCTTTTTTTGCAAATGTTAATGATTATTAGCAAAGCATTTGTATTTGTTTTTGTAATTCCTAAAAATCGGTTTTAGTCAATGCCAGATATTACATTTTTTCTTGGTTATCGCAAATTATAGTAAATATAGCTAAAGTCTTGTAATTACTGCAAACCTATTAAGTATATTTTTAAAAATTCATTCATACTTTCAAGAAATGAATTTAGTAATAGGCAAAAAAACAAACTTTTGTTATAATTAATGGTTACATCTTAGTATTTACATATGAATTACTTGAAGTTACTAACGTATTTCTTATAATAATATTACTGTTATGTTTTGTTATTCCAAGTAAGCACATTTTTGTATTTACATATGGTTTACTTGAAACTACTAGCGTATTTTTCAGAATAATAAAAACTAATCTGTTTTGTAATTCCAAGTTAACATTTTGTCAATACATGTGATGCTCACGGCACAGGCAATATATTGTCTGCCATTTCAAGTTTGCAAGCGCTCCAGGTGACACGTTGTGGTCAACATTATTAACGTAATAAAATGAAAGAAAATTTGATTGTTTTAGTACAATTTATGCCCAATTTATTCATAATAACTTTGTATGTGCTAAAACAATCAAATTGTAGGTTGTGTGATCTTAAAGTTTCAGTGTTTCTAAAAAGTGTCAAAAGCAAAAGTTTTTTTTTGTGATGGACTATCTTACGAGGGATCTCTTGGGAAACTGGGGTCTCAGAGACACTAGATAAATTACTGAAACTAGAGCACTAAAATTCACTAAAGAGGAGTATTTACATATGACGTCATAATACGTTCCGATATTACTAATAAAAATCTTAAAATTACAAAACAGTAAGTGTCTATGACGTCACCATTTCCGATATTACAATAAAACTCTTAAAATTACAAAACACTTTGTGTCTATGACGTCATCATTTCCGATATTACAACTGAACTCTTAAATTTACAAAACATTTAGTATTTGTTTATGACGTCATCATTAAAGAGTAAATACTAAATACAAATCACTTGAAATTACAAAAACGTTACATGTAATCTTTACTAACAGCTTTTACAAAAATCCATTACCAATTGTTACTGAACATTTGTTGTCCTCGGATTTAGAAATATTTTAGTAATGATTACTGTATTTTTGTCAGATTTTCTCTCCGTGTAGTTACACGTAACAGTCAGGCTAAGTTGCCACACTTGCAAAATCAGATTTTGACCACAGCCATAGCCCACGTTGTTCGTATGGTAATAATTACCATGTATCTTAAATGTGGACCACCAGATTTTAAATTGGATATTCTCATTTCACCTTTATCCGTATCTATCGATCAAATATATCGATGTCTGCCACACTAGCCTATTCACTAAAATAATCTCCGTCGGCCATGTTTTCGTATTTGTCCGAAGCTCTAATTGCATCGCAAGCGCAAATAAATGGTGTACAGGTGTCGTCGTTACACTGGATTTGTCTGCGGCGGCGGTAATCTCCTGCACTCGGGACTAGGGCTGTCAATGCATAAGAAAATACTTGACACATGACCAATCAATCCAATAAGAATATGAACTTTATTTATTGTAACACTTACTGTGCGTGCATCACATGTGGTGCACTGGTGAGTTAGTACGATACGTCCGTGCATTGCATATGATGCACTATGAAAAGTGAGGCGTTTGTATTGACAACTGCCATGGTACAGTAAAAGTATTAAACAAGTATTAATAATTATGTCAATTTAATGCATCTAGTTTGAAGTTTGAGCATAAGTAGTTATGGAATAGGAAGTTACAAGAAGAATTTCTTGGCAATAAAACGAATAATTACGACTCGGCTTACGCCTCAGCCTGCAGTGAGCGCACGGAAGCTGCAGACACACGTCACACGAGCAATGCCGACACCTAAAAGGGTATAAAAATCTATTTACATCAAAGAAAGTCGTGTTTGTTACATCACTCTAAAAAAGGAGGAGGTTATCAATTCTACTGTATGTTTTTTTTTGTATCTATGTTACCTCATCTCAGTCATTTGTCGACCGATTCGAAAAATGATTTCGCCTACTTAGAGGGTATACCTTCTCATTGGTCCCATTGTTCCCAATTTGGGATGTGATGATGGGATCTTGGTGTAATCGAAGGAAACCCTCAAATTTTAAAGGCGCGTATAGTGATTTTTTACTATAATCTTAATGTTGACGTGTTGTTACGTCTGATAGTCAACATCTTGTGGGGCTGAGCTGATGGTGAAACTCCTTAAAACTAAGGAGTTCAGTAATTATTACTTATGATAGGTAGTTTATAGCTTCTTAAAGAACAGTGTCAGAAGGTGCAACTCTCCTGAATTCTCCTGACTCCCCCCCCCCCCTCTCCTAATTTCTCTAAAAATAAGGAAATAAAATTAACTTAAAAAAAAAAGGAAAAACCGACTTCAAAACCAAAATGTTCTAAAAAGTCTTAGATAAACTCTTAATCATTGTAAGGAAAGGAATCCATTTTTAGGCAAAAAAACCTTTGTGGAGCCGGTGCTGTGAAAGTTGACACTTGATGATCAAAGTAATGGCACCGAGTCCAAAAAGGATTTTTGCGTTGTTTGATTTGTCTTGCCCGGCAAAGAATAACAACCACAAAACGCGAGCCGGGGCAAGGCCGGTGCGAAACGAAGCTGACTGGGAGCGGTAGCTTTAAATAATATATAATATCCTTAGATAATAATATGTATCATGTGTCAGCCCTAGCGGTCGTCAGCTCGCTGAAAAGTCTGGCGAGTCGACAGTCTGCCGTTTACGCGGATTCCTGCCATTCACTCTGGGAATCCGATTCCTTGAAATACTCAACGTAAAGAAGAAATCTGTTGGGATTAGGAATCGCTTATTTCATCAACTCTGTGTCACTATTTTTGAATCACTCGCGTCAAGATAGCGTGTGATATTAATTGATTAATGACCGACCAATGAAAATTAGTATGATTCCATACGCGAGTGATTTAAAAAATGATAACTGAATTTTGTGAGTACTAACGTCTATATTTTGTGTCATTTCCATTGATTTTTAATTCGTTTTCTAACGAAAATGACTCGCCATATAAGGGAGTGATTAAAAATTTGGGCCTCTGGTATCGGACAAACTATTTTTGTAAAATCTTAATGTTACAGTCAGCGAAACAGTTCTATAAGCATACGTAATGTGATATTGTTGGAATTTAATAAATATTTGAGTATGTTGATCTGGAAAGGCAAGTATTGACAGATTTGTGTTTCTTTTATCTCCCGTTATTTAAATTTATTTAATAGTGAATACTTCTCGTTATTCTTTTTTGTTATAACTGTCACAGGGGTGCTTCCCAACTCGCATCAATAAATTGTAGTTTTTCAAAAAATCGACCTGTTTGCGATTTGACAGCTTATCTCACTAGGAAAATGTGAATTACATATGTACTCTTTCAGCACTCGTTGTCTAGTATATATTTAAGATGATGTAACTAGTTATAATGACTGTTATTTGTGCCGAAACGAAATAAAAAGAATTACAAAAAATCGTTTTTCTTTGTATGCCACCAGTTCCACAGTTTTACTATTATATTGTATTTGCTACGATAAAACTGATCTACGTAGCGCATAGCATCTCGTAGCATACGCATAGCATGCTATGCGTGCGATGAAGACGCTGCACATTTGCTACGGACTTATTCGTAGTAGACGCTTATTATTCTAAAAGTTTTATAGTTTTAACAAGGATTAAGACCCCCAACCTAAGTAGTATATGCCACATCAAATAATATATATCTTTAAATTTCCCAGAGCACCCAAAAACTATTTTTCTCCGGGTTTTTAGGGTTCCGTAGCCGAATGGCAAAAACGGAACCCTTATAGTTTTGTCTAGTCTGTCTGTCTATCTATCCGTCTGTCTGTCTGTCTGTCTGTCTGTCTGTCTATCTGTCTTTCCGTCCGTATGTCACAGCCACTTTATTCTGTAACTATAAGCATCACACTGTTGAAATTTGGTAGGAAGATGTATCCTTTTAACCGCTTTACGAATCTTATACAAAAAATAATGATAATTAAGGAGGGCTTCCAATCATGAAACTAAATGTGACCGCGTGTGGGGTGCTTGAATAATAAACACGTAGTATGAATCTTCAGGTTCTCCAAAGGATGTATTCCAACAAAATAGCACTAATATAAGGCACAAAGTCAGGGAAAGTACGAATAGACGCTATATTCTGGCATGAAGCTCGTTTTTATACAAATCAAAACCCTGAACAACAGTAAAAAAACAGTGGGGACGACATCCGTTTCCATATCCGAACATTCACTAAAATATTTAGTTGTAGGGATAAACAGTCTGCTAATTAAATATGTAAATTCATTAATTATTTAGTTATCAATTGTACTGAATTTAGTTAGCCCTTTAGATTATTATTTTAATAGTCACAATATTTGAAATAAATCTAACCTCCACCAACCAATCAGAGTCAACTTCCTTTTGGCGCCAAAATAAACATTTGCTATACGGCAGATATAAAAATCCAATAAGTGTCCCAATAATCTTTAAATAATTAATATACAATTAATTAAAAACAATTCTAATAATTAAATCATTTAATTGTATTGAACATATTATGACGAAGATAATGTGTAATTTAGTGAATACAATGGGGTTAAATAAGTCACACGCAGTGAGTATGTGGTTTAGTGCTGAAGTATACTATTACAGAATTATGTAAATATGTGGGGCAGACTAGGATCTGTGTCGGAAGTCTCGACATAGTTTCGTATAAAACCACCAGGTGGCGCTCGAAAAATGCTGAGACAAAATTGGTGTTTTCGTGTATTTATTGATTGAGAATTGTCCTGTCTTCGACTCTGAGATTTAATTGACCATGTAGTATGCCCTACTACGCGTCTATTCACTCGCACACAGGTTTAGCGCAAGAAAGAGAAGGTAAATGACCTCACTCCCTCCCACGCCTCACAGCACTGCCAGCCGCCTGTCGCTCATTCGTGTCCGTGCGCGCGCGCCGTTCCAACGCACGCAGTAACCACAGTACATAACCGTTAAGTTTTTATTTCGTGCTAAACGAAATTTATCTTATAGTGACATGTTAGTTCAAAAATGTTTTTGTTAATTTAACAAGTGAATGTGAAGTAAAACGCACTACCCAGCGTGGCTGCACCATGCATGCTTTACGCTTCGCGGCCGAGCTAGCACGCGATGCTAGCCAGTCCGCATTTTCCGCTCCGAATCAATACGCGATATTGATCTGTAGCAAATACTGGCAGAGCTGACACGTGAGGTCAGCCAGTCCTAATTATCTAGATTATTCTAGATCTTATCTGAGACTTTTGGTATGCGTTGCTTCCAATACCCTACCCTCATTTTCATTGCGAAAAAAGGGAAACAAGTTAGCTGAAGTTACAGCAAATTGTTCTTTGATGCTATAATAATAAATTACAGCCAAAGACATTCATGATTAATATTAAGCAGCGCTGACGATGCGCCACTATGGCCTCCAAGTATGAATCAGCGGTCCTCGCCCGCACTCATCCGGCCATACCTGTGCCAACGCGCCGCGAATTGCTTCGCAACGGTGATCTACCGTCACAATTCCAGCGGTTTTTTCAACGTCTCGCACTCGGAATCAGAATCCGACCAAAAAAGGTATGTGTTCTTATGAATGCTTTGTTATATCACCTTAAGGCCGTACGTACATGTACTTATTACGGGCTACCGTATTCCACTCGTGGCAAAACCACGACCGAACACTTGTCTCAGCCAATATTTAGGCAAAGATTAAAATGGAGCATAATGTGAGCTATCACTTGTACAAACAAAAATAGCAATAAAATGGTTTACCAAGTATCTTATTCGTAAGTACCGAAAAATAATAGTGGCAGAAGATTTATTTCAAATCGAATAAATTAATATTTATTTTGTAATTTTTTACTCAGAACAGTAAACATGAGGGACTCAAAAACACTTTAACAACCTAGACCTTAATCATAAATACACGTACTCTGCAACCTGCAGTACACGTTCCTAATATGTTTTCCACAAAGCTCTAAAAACGGTAGCATAGCATCCCACCATAGCTCACATAGTTATGTGGTTTGGGTCCTTATCCATTGATCACAACTCTTTTGTACTTATTTCTTGCCAATGGCTATAAAATTGTCTAACTAGACAATGCTATGGTAAACATAAATTGCTTAATAATACTACTTAAAATATTGAATTAAATAGATTTTGTAAAAAGAAAACAATGAACTTTTTAAGAAAGCTAGATTTTTCTACATACATTTCTGCTTTCTGCTCATACCTATAGCTATTTAGCTTGTGGTTGGCTCTTTGATTATAACTTGCAAGCAAGCAAGCTGTAAGCTTGCCCAGGACGTACCAAAATGTGGTTGGGTCCATATAAAAACCAGTCCGTTTAAAAACTCCATTAAATGATTTAATTTTAACAGCTATAATAAAAATGAGAATGAGCATTGCTCAATACCTGGCAAATGTATGATTCTGAATGGTAGAAAAATTAGTGATTAAACGAACTTACCTTAGTGAAGTTCTATCATAATTATACGAAGCGCTTCGTCCGAAGAGATTAGTATTCCAAATTATATACAACATGTAGTTACGCGTTAGTGATTACCGCTTTTACACTGTGGTTGAGAGTTTTTTTTTTTTTTTGTGGGTACTTTTATAAGCCGTTGTCGATACTAGCTTGGCTCCGACTGGTCATTTCGTTTAGAGCCGATCCTAAATTTAAGTATTACCATCAAAAACATTTCTTTTGTTGATAATGGGCATAAATGGGAGGGTAGGGAAAGCATACTAATCTCTTCGGACGAAGCGCTTCGTATAATTATGATAGAACTTCACTAAGGTAAGTTCGTTTAATCACTAATTATACTTCGCGCTTCGTCCTCGAGATTAGTATTCCAAATTATATACAACATGTAGACTTTGAGAGTAAGGACAAAAGACAATGTTTTTATTAACACTATATTTTGCATAAGATAATTTTAATCATTGTTTGCCCATAAGATCAACCAAATATTATGTACATACATCTGGGTTTTTGTAACTGAATATAATTATTACTTTATAATAATTACTACATTACTCCTTAATAAATTGAATAACTAATAATTATTATTATTGATTATAGCCCTTGCAAATGACAAATTATCTTCATTTACAATATTTCTCTTATAATATTTGGAAAAAGTGTTGGAGTTACCACTCCAACCAGCCGTGTTACGAATCAAATAAACACTGATCCCCAAGTTATGTGCACGAGACGTGGCGGCATGGCGGGTGCTGTGCGCCGAGAATATGTTGGTGCCCAGCCCGCACTCGCCAAGCGTGCATTTTACCCAATGGCTAAGCGTCTGCGAGCCTACTGGTTTATGTGGTTTACTCATACCTATAAATATACTCTCTATTTTACGGAGAGATGAAGTTTTGTCTAAATAGCATTCTTACGATGTGGCGGGACAAATAGAAGGTTTTTCATTAAAGTATGGTAAGAAAAGTATAAGTTGTTTTGCGCCAGGCCGAGTTTTTTTTTTTTTATGAAATCTGGGATTATATAATTGTTGATTATGGTATTCAATGTTTATGGTTTTTATTTTAGACAGAGTTTGGATTCTGTGAGCTGTTGTAAGAGCAAGCAGAGTTATGGGCTTTTTCGTAAGCTTATTTAAAGGTAAATCTTCGTTAGGGACCCATGAACTTAAATAATCTAGGACGCAGTTAGTGTCCCAGGTAAAGTTGTATTTGGGAAGTGGTGGCCTGATTCGGAACACGCCTTTTAGAAATCTCTGTAACCTATCGTCTTTTGCTAAAGCCGGACCTAGTATCAATGAGAGGGTAGATCTATAAGAATTTAAAGTCCCGTATTGACATCTTTCATTGAACATTTGTGTGAGAAAAGATATTACAATGGATACCGATGCTTTGTAATAATCAATAGAGTTGCATTGACAAAATAGCCACCATTTACGTAGGCATACGTCATATTGTTATATATCTCAGGTATGTTGAGGATATCATGATTTCTAAGGAGGCCTTTGGTAGACTTCTTTTTGTAAGCGCCTCTCGGATAACAGTCCTGCAACCAGGGTAAGGGAGGAGTGTATTTAGCGAGAGCTGGAATGAAATGACAAGGCGTTATCATTGGGGAAGAACGTGACAGTCTCGGACACAAGAAGGCTTTTGTACAATGGGTACCAAGCTTGAGTGGGCCATAATGGCACGATCACAATTCCACGCGCCTCATCAGCTATGATCTTTCTAAGTGTTTTGAGAATCATTGAAAAGGGCGGGGAAGCATAAAAATAGTAGTTGGAAAAACATATAGTAAATGCATTGATAGCCATTGCATCTGGATCTCTGTGCCATGATACATAATTTGCACATTTATTATTTAGCCTACTTGCAAAGAAATCGATATCAGGTATTTCGAATTTAATGGTAAGGCGTTGAAAAGCCGAAACAGATAGTTCCCACTCAATATCTGGATGGGTTTTACGAGACTGCGTCTGCCACTAAGTTATCACAAGACCTAATGTATAATGCAAAAATGTAAATCTTTCGAGATTCGCACCATTGCCAGATATCTCTGGTTATTTGAGTAAGGTGAGGAAATTGGATTCCACCCATCCGGTTGATATATTATAGATATCGCGGTGGTGTTATCTATACGTTGAAGTACCTGGCAATCGTGTAAATCCCTGGCAAAGATTTTTAAGGCTACAAAAGCCGCAAGCAGCTCAAGGTAATTAATATGTTGTTCTTTTTCGCTATTTAACCATTGGCCACTTGCCGTGCTACTGCCACAACAGGCACCCCACCCCGTTGTTGAGGCGTTAGAGTAAATTTCGATCTCATAATTGTCATCTCTGATGAGGCGTACAGAGTAGATAATACTATTTAGCCTTCACTGAATGTCAGGTAAAACAGAGTCAGGAATATTTATGAATCTGTCATAATCATTATGTTGTTGCAAGTTTAGGAATTTACAACGTTCTAGCTCTTTGGTGTAAAGCCAACCATAATCAACAGCTGGATATACTGATACAAGTAAATCCAGTAGATACCAGTTGGGCATATTTTCTAATTTTGCAACGTTTTCTACTAGTTAAATTTTCCAATTCAGTATGAATACGTAATCGTTTTTCATTAGGCTATCTAAGAGTCGTATTAGATGAATTTATAATCATACCCAAAAATTTACATGACTGCGAGGGTACGAGCATACTCTTTTCTTCGTTAACAATGAAGCCTAGGGATATTAGTAGATCTTTACTTTTAGAGATATTTGTTAAGCATTGTTGATATAATTGGCCAAATAAAACCAGTCGTTTAGATACAGGGTAGATAATAATCCATTAAATCGTAAAAAATGCATTATTTTTGTGAAAATATAGGGCGCCGTACTCAAACCAAAAGGCAGGACATTAAATTGATAAATTTGGCCACCAAATGTAAAACAGAGATAGGTACTTTTTGGACTCATGATAATTTTTATCAAAAAAATAAGCATCTTTAAGTCATATGACAGTCTTTCGATTTTAATTTGAGAGCAGTACGCAAGCCCTCAAGTTTAAAATGGTCAGAAGTCATAAATTTATTTAAACTCTTGAGATTCAAAATGAAACTCATTTTCCCGTTCGATTTGGGTGCAAGGAAAAAGCTTGATAAGAACTATCCATTACATGGTTTACATACTGAGATGGCGCCTATTTCTACCAAATTGTTAATAGCTTCGATGAATATTATAGGTTCGGAGTATATAGCCAGAAGTGAATCTTGGACTACTGGGGAAGAGAAATTTATTTTATATCCTTTGATCCACGACAAAACTGTGTGATCATCCGTGATTTGGGTCCATTGTTGGTAGAATAGTGAAAGACGGCCAGCTTACTTAACCGCGTTCAGTATCGGCGGCGAGTCGTGTGGGCTGGCAGCGGCGGTGGTGGAGGTGCAGGCCACGTTGTCCGGTAGGGGCCGTACGCTTGCGGAAAGTGAGCAGGGGCTCGCTGGGCTGTAGGCCCGCGGCTCCGCGCTGGTACACCCGGTGGCCTGCGCACCGGGGCCAGAGCTCGTCGGTTTTTTGGAAATGTCGTGTCTGTTTGTTTGGGCTGAGTTTTATCGTCCGCTTTTAATTCAAAGCCAGATTTGTTTACAGCTTTAGCAGATTTAATAGTATCAGCCAAATTCTCACCATACAAAAAGGAATCGATTTTAGTGCTTGTAAGATGTTATTTCATGTCTTTTCTTAAGAGACGATAAAATGAAGTGCTTTCTAGTAGCGGAATCATTGTGTTGAATATCGCACAGTAATTGAGCGGCATACATGAGTTTTTGTTTTTGTAACAACTCGTTTTCTTTATCTTTCGAGTTAAGGTGTGACGTGATAATTTCACTTATGCAAGATAAAGCTGATGCCATTTGTACTTGCTTGGCCTCAATACCCTTGTCTCGCTTCATAGCGATTTCCGCAAGCGCTGCTTTAATCTCTAGATTTATATTTGGTGCGCCTATATAAGTACAATTCGCGGGCAGAGGATATTTTGCGATTAATGTCTTTTTTAAATCTTTGTTAAGACCTTCTTGGGCAAGATGCTGTACACGTGTCTTTACTATATTTGATTTACAATTGTGGGTCATCACCCAAAAATTTTAATGTATCGGTATCTAGCTCCTGAGGTTTTTCCTGTGTAGGTTCTTCAGGGGCTGATGCCGTGGCAGTTTTATCAAGTTCGTTGATTGAACTTGACCCTGGGATATCTAGTGAGATATCTTTAATAACTGGTTCAGAAAATTGAGGGCCATCTTGTGTGACAATCTCAGGAGAGCCTGGCAACCAATCGTTTGGGTCCAAGAGTGCGCAGGATGACTCTGGCAAGAACATTTCAACTATCATTACCTTATAATCGTATTTACGAGTATAAAAAGGTATATGTAGGTAGGCTTAGAAAAAAGACAGATTTTTTCTACAAAGCTGTGTGTCGAGTTCGTCCCGATGACGACTCTGTGAACACTGCCTTTTGGTTAAGCATAGTGTTATGCTTGATTTCCCAGAATTAAAAGTATTGTAAAGCAGTAGCCCCAAATTATAATATAATGCATCAAAATATTCGTCAAGAATTCAAAGGAATAATAGTTAACATTGTTATAAAAAGGTATTTCGAAAATACTGAAAATATTGTATAATTGGATATAACGGTAAATTACTTTTCAAAATTCAAGGTAAATAAAGCAATTTTAAATCGTTTGCAGTTTTTAAAAAGGGGCTACTGACTGATCGTTAACTGTGAATAATTGTTAACTGGCTTAGGTTTTGTACAACTCCCGCTGAATTGTACGGTAACCGGTTAATTTTTTGAATGCGGTGAAATAGTCCTGCTGACTATTTCGGTTGCATTCATCTGGGTAGGAATGAAAAAACACTTAAAAAATGAGAAAGTACCTGGTTTATGGGCCTCGCTTCGTACGGCAGCACGTTCACGACCAGTTGAATCTTCCTCGTGAGAATCACTATCCGAATCACTGTATTTTTTCCTTCGAACTTTCCGTTGTAACTTTTTAACTTTCCGCATCAAATGAAACATTTTGTCTTCTATATCAACTGACCGTTTCCTTTTTTGCATTTTAGTAACGGAGCGCGAATCGGAATTACGTGTTGAGCGGTCGAGCACTAAACTGCGAATGACCAGTCGGAGCCAAGCTAGTATCGACAACGGCTTATAAAAGTACCCACAAAAAAAAAAAAAAAAACTCTCAACCACAGTGTAAAAGCGGTAATCACTAACGCGTAACTACATGTTGTATATAATTTGGAATACTAATCTCGAGGACGAAGCGCGAAGTATAATTGCCGTATTTATTTTATATCCAACTAAGATTAAATCAACTTCTCAGTAAATAATTCGGTAAAGCTTAGATTTTATTTACTGAAGCAATAACAACTACCTGGAAAGCGTTTTTTTTTAAATATGCCAATGAGACATCTTATAAAATCACGAAATCAATATAGTACTACCGTCATATTAGATTTATTAGGGTGCGCTGTATTCCATTGTTTTAGAGGTTATTTCGTTTTTCGAAAAATATGATGTGAAAGTGATATGCTTATTTATAAATGCGTTCATTTAACCGTCACAAAGTTCGGTACTTAATCTCGAGTCGAGAAAACTTAATAAAGATCTGTGTCCTTTATCTTTGGAAAAGCCAGCCACCGCCCAGTAAAAATTGTGAGAACCTTTGGTCACCTGGAATTGACCTTTGTTTCTATGACCTTGTTTTTTTGTTACCATTTACTACCTACCACGAGCACCACCTAAGAATAATTCAAATAAAACGTTCTATTGTATTGAAGTATGCGGCAGATAGCACAAACCAAAACTTATCAACACATTGTTAGATATACCATAAGAGTAGGTAGCTATTAAAATGAAACAAGCTCATTTTATGAAGATAATGCCTTTTTTGATTTTTATGGAAATGCATAAGCAAAGCATATCAATTGACACAATTTTATTTTCTCAAGTATTATTACAATATTTCATATAATTCGGTTATTTTTATTTGCCAATTACACACACACCTACGTTTGACGTGAAATAAATACAAGCCATATTCATTATTACAAAAATATCACTATCAATATTTTTTTAACAAAGGGCTAGGAAATTATTATTTATATATATATATTTAAAAAAAACCTGACATATCCTAAATCCAATGCAGCATTAGAACCAAATTTGATTCTAATGCTGCATTGGATTTAGGATATGCACTATAATAATCTAATTCGAGTTATTGGAAATATGAACCATGTTTATTTTCCTACTATTTATTCTGTGATTTAAGAATAAACTACATCAAGTAAATATATTCTCTAATCATCAGTTTTTTGTAATCAATTACATCCACCCACTCCCCAACAATCTTCCCCAGAAAGCCACTAAGTTATTAAGGAAAAATTCCTTGAAAACGTTGCTCTAATAAGCAATAAAATAGGTACTTATTATATGCATTTTATTGTTTGATGTTTATAGTATTCGATAAACTGTTTAATAAATTTTCAAAGGACATTTTGTCTTGATATTCACCAGTTACTTACATACGGTGGAACAATTGAAAATTAAAAATTAATAATAAAATAGGTTGGGTGGTATAGTTGAGGAAAAGTATTTTATTTTGAAAATGTTTTTTTTATATATAGGACTTTTCCTTATTCTTACGCCAGAGGACGTCATGTGATTCGACCATTTATTAAAATTTGAATCAATTAATTATTTCAAACCAAATTATCTATGTTTTTTATTAACCATATTTAAGGATGTTTGATGTTTAACTATGTATAAAACCAGTTTACCCTTGGGATCTCGATATGACATAGGTACTTTTAATACGATATCCATTTATTTTTGGATTTCGTGTCAAAATAGGTACCCTTATTCTGAATCATCATCAGACTTTTTTTGACACAGCTCATTATATTGAAACAAGTCTCATCTGTAGCCAAATATGTTACAAATATTTGTCAACCTTAAAAATATAAATATAGTTAATTAAATAAAAAACTCATAGCAACCAACTCGAAACATAGGATTGATAAGGAATACAATAAATAATTGTTATCCTTAAAAGTAATCCAGACATTTACCCAGGCAATAAAATTATGATTAAATTTATCATATATATCATATATATAAATCTGAACATGTGCCGACTATCGAATACTCGGCGAACATTCCTGGTCGATTAGTCGAATATTAGGCAAACGTATTTGGTCGGGGCCGGGTGGTACCAAAACTTATATCGGAGAAATCGTTTGCGGTCGTTTGCCCTTATAAAGCTCCCAGAAGCCGATTTTAAATCTTTTTTAGAAAAAAACTAATATACTTAATGAAATATAAATAATACATAAAAAAACATTACCTACCTACCTATGTCTTAAACTTTCTGATAACGATAATATTTCAAAGCCATTGAATTATTGTATTCTTTTTCTAACACAGCAAATAATCATATATCATTGATAGACACCCGTGAATATAATCATGATCTTAAAAGAATTACATTCCTAAGAATAAATCTTTTAATCAATTGCTTTTATACAAATCATTAAACACATTTTATAACCAAATTAAGCATATAAATTTTCTCAGGTATTCGAAATTTTAATGTATAAAATATTATTTATGTGTTTGGTATACGTTCGAATATTTTTAAACAGTCGCATTAATACCTAAATATAAGGCAATAGAATATCATGTACATACGTATTTCAAAACTATAATTATAAAATATGCTAAATACTGCAAGAATAAGATAACGATTTGTCAGACGACTTTACCTTCACGCCCTTTAACTTACCAAAGATAAGGCGCTAACTAAAAAGTGTTTTCTGTATGTGGCTTTCCTCGTTATAAAATTATCATTTGTTTTACGTGCCAAATTCAGTGTGTAAAACTATATTATTCGCAAACCGTCTCAGCCCAACAATACGTATTCTGTATTGTTTGCAATTTTTATAACATGCCACAATTAAACAAAAATGCCTTATTTCAGTTTGAAATTACTAAAATAAATAAATTATCAATTTTTAGTTAATCATTAATAAAAATACTTACAAATATCTTCTTTCTTCCTAATAAAGATATTTTTGTTAGTAGAAAGTTATAACTTATCATAGGTATCATACAACTAATGTTTTTTAGTACTAGTGATACATGTATATGTCAAAGATAGTGACATGAACAATGAATTGTTATTTAATATGATCGTTTTAATGATCAATCACTACTAACATCAGAGATGTCAACTTAATATATTGTAACAACATTGATTTCACTCCAAACATCTACATGGTCAATTAAATCTCAGAGTCGAAGGCAGGACAATTGGATGATCAAACGAACTTACCTTAAGTGAAGTTCGACCCAAATTGTCCTGACTTCGACGAAGAGATTTAAGGTCCTACCCTTCCCAATTCCCGTGTACGTTTTTATGCAAAAATAATCGTCACCCTTACAATAAGTATAATCAATGTTGTACATCTCATACATCGGTCTCCTTGCTCTGAAATGAATGAGCGACAGGCGGCTGGCAGTGCTGTGAGGCGTGGGAGGGAGTGAGGTCATTTACCTTCTCTTTCTTGCGCTAAACCTGTGTGCGAGTGAATAGACGCGTAGTAGGGCATACTACATGGTCAATTAAATCTCTTCGTCGAAGTCAGGACAATTTGGATCGAACTTCACTTAAGGTAAGTTCGTTTGATCATCCAAGAATTTTTGAATGATGCTTAAAAAACTACAAATATTTTTTAAGATTTATTAAAGTTATAGCTACGTAAGTTAAATGATATTTGATGAATTAGAAAATCATAAAATTGAAATTGTCGACGCGAAATGTCAAAAATGATGCATCAGCCTTCGAACGCTGGAATCGTCGTGTAACATAAAACAGAATATATTTTTTTAGTCGAACCTATGCGTGTATCTAAACTAACCTAAAACATTTGAAAGATAGACGCTTCCAAAGTGGTAAAACTAGCATTTTTTGAGATATAGCACATTTTGAACAACCGCAAACATAACTCTGTTATTCATACAAACACTATGAAAAACAGAGTTATATTTGCTGTCAACAAAATATTGTGGTATTTTGGCTTGGAAGTAAGTTGATCCTAATTTTGTTAAAGTTGGCACGGAACCCTCAGAGGGCGAATCCGACTCGCACTTAGCAATTTTTTATTAGTTACTGTCACCAAAACTTGGAGGCAGGATTAGTCGGTTACGTGATCAGATTCCGATGTCCTTGCAAACAATTTTACGAGCGTATTTATGACATATTATACGTACCGATAGGCAGCGGCGGCCTTACCCATTGCGAGGCTACGAGCGGCAGGTCTTTGCGAGGCCCTTTATCCTTCGTGAAAAGTATGTGTTGCGAAATTAGGTCTGGTTTTTTTATTAAGATAAATGTCGTGCTTGAGGACAAATGTTGAGATTATACAAATGAATAAAATTTGAATTTTAAAATATTTTATATTTAAAAAATCATTAAAACACAAAACTGATGTTTGCGACTTTTCTTAAGACTAAAATCTTTAATTAAAAAACAATAATCTAACTTATGAGAAATGTCATTTTCGATTGAAAGAATATCAAGGGCTGAAAGCCAAGCTCAAATGTGTTTTAATAATTTTAAGCCTCGAAAAACTCCTTTCAGCAGATGCGACAATCACAGGTGTGGTGGCAATAATTCTCAAGATTATTTCGATAGTGGGATAAACTTCAGTTTATTTATTTTCTATTATGTATTTCAGCACCGAGAAAATGTCATCGTTTCCTTCATACACGCGAATGACGATATTCTGTTCTTAGTTTAATTCATGTACATCAATATCATATGATTCTCCTACTGGCACGTCGCTGCATTGTTTCAAATTGTAACGTAACGCCTGTAAAGTCCCACTGCTGGGCAAAGGCCTTACCTCAACTATGAGGTAGTTCGAGCCATACTCCCCCACGAGGGCGGTGGCTCATTGCGGGTTGGTGGTGGAATGTTTGCAAGGCAAGCGACTAACCCTGCTGTCAAAAGTTATTAAGCCACCCATAAGTCCTCTGACTTGGCTTAGCGACTAAAATCAACCGATATTAGCTGAGACCAACGGCTTAACGTGCCTTTCGAAGCTCGTGAAATACGTCACTTATATGGTCGGAATGGTCACCCATTCAAACACGACTGTGCCGGAGGATGCTACACTTCGATACCACTACCAAAGCGCTGCTACCACTGCGCTACGAGCACACATTTTCCTTTAATCTTTTAATATTAAACATGAAACCAAATATACTTATGTTGTTTAAGTGCCTCAAACCTAGAGCGGAAGCTTGCGCGCACAGTGTCGACAAAGACATAATCAACGTTTATTTTTAAAAACTCTTCCGCATTCAATTCAAGAGCTTTTTTACATCGTCTTTTGATTTCTTTGAACTGTCTGTTAATATACTTTTCTCGGCTATTTCTCTCGCTGTTAGAAAGGATGACTGAAAATCCTTTTAGAGATAATTATCGAGCCAATTTGTAAATGCATCTAGGTATTGTATAACCACATCTAAATGCATGGTTTCGCTTTGCCACATTTTACTTATAACATTTATTTTTGTCAGAATACCATAATAATATGACAAGTGTCATTACAAATTTGAGGGTAGTGTTTTCCTTTTCTATAGAATGTCATTCACTGAACAACTGACAATCTGTAAATCCTTTAAAGCATTACATATATTGCTTAATTGGTATTTAATGGCAATCATCGAGGCTACCCTGCACTCCTTAATAAATAAGAATTAACGTCCAAAGTTTTTTACGCTACATTTTTATCATCTTTTTTATATGAGCTTGGGTTGTTGCGCGAGGCCCCTCCTAGAGCGAGGCCCTGGGCGATTGCACAGTTCGCCACCCCCTAAGGCCGCCGCTGCCGATAGGGCCCAACCACCGTAAATTATAATCGAAAGGAGCCGGCTCGAATCGCCAAAAACGTGGAAATTATTACTATGCCCGTCAGTGTTGCCGCTTGCTATATTTTATTTATACCCTTTACGAGTGGTGCCAGCTATAAAAAAGTTTTAGTGGGTGTTGTAAAAGGACCCGTTTTTTAACACGCCGTGATAGGTTTGGGTATGGGCTGTTTTATTTAATAAAATGGTTGCGGTTTGTATGTCTGTCTGGTTATCTGTTTTTTACGAGTAGAAGGTTGTCACCTTAAGAGGCTACCCGGATTTTTCACGCGCACACTAGCGCCACTTTAGTAGAAAAATCATAACTCGTTAAATAAAAGACCAATCAAAAATCTGGTAAACAAGATTGTAGTACAGGTTCTATAGTTTATTTAGTACGTTAAAATTGTTTCTAAAGTAGTTATCTGCAGTTACAGTTAGAAAAATTGCCAAAAGTGGCCATATTTAGCAGTTTTTCTAACTCTAACTACAGTAAACTACTTTAGAAACAATTTAAACGTACTAAATAAACTATAGAACCTGTAATACAATCTCATTTACCAGATTTTTAATTAGTCTTTAATTTAACGAGTTATGATTTTTCTACTAAAGTGGCGCTAGTGTGCGCGTTGAAAATCCGGGTAGCGCCAAGGAAAAGTTTATTGGGTTTGGGTTTTAACCCCCGACGATAGAGCGGATAATAGGCACCGTAGGCCGCGTCTGTTGATGAGACTCGCAGCACGATCCGAACGTGCAGCAAATGCACCGACAAACCGTGCATTGGGTCTGATAGAAGACATATTTGCTCAGCACGATGGTTTACACATTTTTGCTGATAGTCTGACGAGTTTATTGTCACTTTTAATAAGATTGTTGACAATATCATTAAATTGTAAAATGGATTTCTTAATTAGATTGACATTGATTAATAATAAAATTGACATTATGGTTCTTTTTAATTTAACATCATTATATGTGTATATTTTCTACATGCTGATACTGTGTTTGTTCACATTGTTTTTATGATTAAGTTACTGACTAAATGATATTATTATTGTAATTTGAATCTAATGTAATATTATTTTAGTTTTGTCATATGCTTTTTTGCATGATCGTTTTTAGTATATTGTTAATTAATTGTGTTTAAGCTTGTATGCGATTTGGTGTTGTTACTGTAAGCTACAAGTGAAAATAGAATTGAAATAAATAAATAGCAGGGTGTTATGAGTTTGTGAATCTGGCCGTGGTATCGTAGAGCCCAAACGGATGAACCGATTTTCGCTTTTTTTGTGTCATAAATAATTTTATGATGTACATACCTGTTTATTTTGTATCATTTTTGTGTCAGCTAGTGGTGACTGAGTTTGTTCCGGCGTTTCTTCTTAACACTTGCCAGATTGTCTGTGTCTTGTCTCGAAGCGATAGTAAACTCCTTTATTTTGGTTCTCTTCTTTCCGTTTGGATTGGAAAAGGCAAAGGCTTAAACCATACAGCCTGGACATCAGTAATTTATTTGCTGTAGTTGAATCAATACTTAAAACTAAAACTAACACTAAACTAGCCTAACTTAACCTAACTCATTGAAATGCGAGGTGGTCCGCATTCCAATGCTCAACAAGGAAGCTAAGCGCAGGAACAGCAATCCGGGTAAGACGATGCGATTAGAGCACGCTTCACCATAATTCTCACTTTAACTTCATTGTTTTCTTCAAAAGCACGAATTATCATGACAATTCCACCGCACAATCACAATAATTGACCCGAAAATAACAATTTCTAAAATGAAGAAATATGGTCCGTCCTTCCCTTTTCGTTTCCCGCGCAAACATCCTAGTAAACTCCATTCAGATTCGTAAGTCTACAAACATGGCGTTTTGAATACCATAGATAATATCTAGTGCTGGGAAAAAGTAGAGGAATTTAGACAATGGAACTAATGGAATCGATTGCGATGGAATCGAATAGAAAATGAAATGGTTTCACTTATCTTGACCCAAACGATTTAGAAAAAAAGAGGTTACTTAAATAATTATAATTATTTGTCTTACCTGAAAATGGAACGTAGGTAGTTTATTCGTAATTACGTAAGTAATTTTTCTTCATGAAGACGATTTTAAGGTTTAATGTTGGTAAATGCCGCACGTTTAGAAACAAAATTAGGGTCACATACGAAAAATTAAGGAAATTAAGCTTAATGAAAAAGCAGCAAATAAGGAAATGGCCGTTTCCCCATACATTGTGTGCCCCAAAAGTCAAATTCTATGCGTCAGACCAAAACATGTGTTAACTGTTTTTTTTAACTTTTTGTGAAAATAATACAGTATACGTATCCGAAGAAAGCAGAATGTTACACGTTAAACGAAACTAACTCAATCTCTTCCACACTGTCTGGGGCCTCAATTCCACTTATATATTGTAACAAAATCACAATGAAGTAGACATCGAACATTTCATGAATATCAGATGAAATTTCATATGGAATGAAATTCATTGTTCACACCTGCTACTTTTTTTCATATAGACTCGCACAAAAATCGCACTCTGCGAAATTATAATATTAGACGGATTTCATTTCATGACGAATTAAATGAAGCGGACGAAATCCTTGAGCGCGAGTGAGCGAGTGGGAATGAGTATGCTCTATATAAGCGGTCCCATTGACTTACGACCATCAGCAGTTAATAATTGAATTTTATTCTCATAGTCGTAAAGTCGAGATCATTTTGTAATGAGTTTGTAGCGGGTCGGTTCGTAAGTCGCATTATTTGCGTACAGTGAAATTCATATAAAATACATTTGTCACCTACTCGCGTCGCTATTCACAGTTCACACTGCAAAAAACATCATTGGCGATGAAATTGTAATTGAGAGATAAAATATAAGAATACAGTATGTTAGGAGTATTAAAAAATATCTAATTCATTTTTACAAGCTTTATTTCAGACAGTTAATATATTAAGGAAATATTTATCGAATTCTATTTTATCTTTTTTTATATATCACAATGTACTTTTATCTTAAACAACATAAAATTTAACTTACAATAACATTTTAAAGATATGCGACAGTAAACAACATAATTTTGATATCATTCCTTTCAAACACACGCAAACAAACAGTAAACATGTTAGTTTCAGCCGGCATCATTTTGTCTTTGTCAAAATGGTGATTGTTTACGCATGATTAACAACATTTACTTAGATACTGTGGACAGTCAGTCACGTTTGAAAATCGTTTTGTACCGACTAAAAATGAAATTAAATTTAGACCAGTCACTGATTTCCGTAAAGAAAAATTTTAAATCTAACTTAAGTGATAAAATTCCGCTTTTGCCTTTTATTAATGACAATGTTAATAACCAATATAAGTATTTTTTTGAATTAATTAAAAGAGAATTTGACAAAAATTTTCCTAAAAAGAAATTAGTTATAAACAACTTGAAACCAAAATTCAGTGACTGGGCTACTGTAGGTATATACATCATTAGGAAAAAAATGTTTGAATTATATAATCAAAAACTATATAGAAATAATGACCCAATATTTTTAGAATATGTTAAAAAATACTCAAAGTTATTCAAGAATGTTTGCATGGTAGCTAAATCTAATTATATACGTGATAAAATTAATAACTCCAGTAATAAACTTAAAGAGACTTAGAATATTATAAACAAAGAAACTCGTAAAAATAAACCACGTGATCACACGTTTACATTAAAAATTGATAATAAAAATATTGAATCTGATAATGAAGTTGCAGGTGCCTTCGAGAAGTACTTCTGTAATATACCTGTCGAAACCATAAAACAACTTAATTCGTGCGCTCTGCATGCGAAATCACTGCTGGTATCGTGTGTTGACAGGTGTAACTCCTCATTTGATTTCACTCATATTACCCTTTAATGATTGTTAAAACTTTCAAGGAATTAAAACAAAAAAAAACTGAGGATATATGGGGAATATCAACTGACACAATAAAACCCATTATACCTCTCGTAGCATCTCACTTAGCATATATATGTATTTAACGAATGTATTGATCAAGGTCAATATCCTACTTTAATGAAATATAGTAAGATCATACCTTTATTTAAGTCAGGAAAAAAAGAGACCCAAGCAACTTCAGGCCAATTTCGATTCTACCTGCATTTAGCAAAATTTTTGAAAAGTTATGTTTAATTAATTGCTCTCTCATTTTAAACTTAACAAATTACTGCATGAGAAACAGTTTGGTTTCTCCAAAGGTAGAAATACAACAGATGCTGGGGTGGCACTCTTCAAACACATTTTGGATGCCTATGAAGATAAACATGATGCGATAGGTGTATTCTGTGACTTATCGAAGGCATTTGATTGTGTCGATCATCAAACACTCATTATTAAGCTAGAATAGTGAAGTAAAATGAAAAAAAAAACAATTTGTATTTTTTTCAGTTTTTGAAAAAAACATGAAAAAAAACTTAGCACCGTTGTTTTTTTTCTAAATTTGTTTTTTTTTCTACCATACATTTTAGTTCAATGATAAATGAAATTTGTTTAATAAATCAACTTATTTATTTAATTATAATAAACTTATAACAACTTCCGATTTCCAAAAATTCAATTACTTATTTTCTTATTCTTCATCTACACTTTCAGTTTCAGTATCAGTGCCTACACTAGTCATACTCTTGAAAAAAAAACATGGGCCAGAAAAAAACAGTTTTTTTTCAGGTTTTTTTTCAACGCTTTTTTTCACACTAGGTTTTATTTGCAACACTAAGCTAGAACAATACGGTGTATTTAATTATGCGTCAAAACTGTTGAATTCTTACCTCTCAGGCAGACTACAAACAGTAAATGTTAATGGCATTAACATCTGAGGTGCCCCGCTTCAAATGGGAGTGCCCCAGGGCTCAATATTGGGACCTTTGCTGTTTTTGATCTATATTAATGACTTTCCTTTTTATTCAAAAGACTCCTGTGAGATAGTTCTGTTTGCTGATGATACTTCTTTAATCTTCAAATTAAGAAGAGGCGAAGAATCATTTGGCAATGTTAGCAGAGCTCTCTCTAAGATATCAAATTAGTTCACTAGCAATAACTTGCTTCTTAATACAAAAAAGACTAAATGTATTAAATTCACCATGCCTAACGTGAAGCAAGCTACCACAGAAATTCTACTCAACGGTGAAAAAATAGATCTATTAAACTCCACTGTTTTTTTGGGCATTACATTGGATTCGTAATTGCAGTGAGGACCACAAGTTGATGCTGTGGCTAGGAGACTCGCTTCAACTGCCTTTGCGGTTAGAAAAATTAGTCATTTGACTGATGTTGAAACGGCAAGGCTTGTGTATTTTAGTTAATTTCATTTCATCTTATGTTCTTCTCTTGTGGGGTTCTGCTGCGGACATCGATACCATCTTTATTGTACAGAAAAGAGCCATTCGTGCCATTTACAAACTTAGTCCCCGCGAATCCCTAAGAGGATTCGTTAAGGAAATTAACGTCCTCACTGTCGCTTCTCAATACATATTTGATAATATCATGTACGTATTCAAAAATTTAGATTTTTTCATGAAAAAAAGTGACAAACATTCGTATAACACACGAAATAAAAGCAAACTTGTCATTCCAAACTTCAGGTTAGCCATAACAATGAATTCATTCCTGGGAAATTGTGTCAAATTTTTCAACAATATACCTAATAATGTTATCGAACTACCTATTCATAAATTTAAGTTACATGTCAAAAGTACCCTAATGTTGAAGGGGTATTATAAAATTCAAGACTATCTTAATGACGAAAATGTAAGGACAAACTGATGTACCTACCTGTTTATTTTGATTTGTATCATTTTTAAGGCAGCTAGTGGTGACTGAGTTTGTTCCGGCGTTTCTTCTCAGCACTTGCCAAATTGTCTGTGTCGTCTCGAAGAGCTAGTAGGGCCCAAAAGATAAGGAGACATGTTCTCATAAAATTAATATTCCTATCGGAATAGAAGGACAAGTAAAAGCTGTCAAACGAAACCGATTTAGATGTCAGTCACTAACATAAGTAAGTAACATTTGTAGCTTTAAATGAGATAACCTTTCGATCAGGTGATTTATTACAATGTTCCTAAATTAAATATAGTAGTTTACTGCATGATAATGATAAACAGTCGACACAAATTATTGAACATGCAGCTCTAGTGTAAAACTAAATATTAATTCATTATACAAAATATTCGTCGATATACATTCCCTGTGCTATTCTGTCTTTATTTTTTACGTAAATTGACGTTTGTAGAATAGAATAATCAAACTGCGTACTTTAAATTTGAAGCGCATTGTTAAATATAAGTCGTATATTAGGAGGCTTGGATTTGGACTAATCTTCCTGTTAAATGATTATTTGTTGGGGTTATGCCGCTGTAATGCATAACAATCAATCACCGATCATGTCACCATGTTTCAGACGCATTATTTCTCCAAAATACACACAATTTTACTTTTAAATATAAAAAATCAAATGCACGTAATTTTCAGCGAGCTTCTGCGGGGCGGTCAACTGTTTGACATCTGCCAAAAATGGTTCTGCTACCCATCTCTTTTTATCACACAGTTTGCTGCTAGTGACATCTCGCTTTTGTCGTTCTATTCCAAAGGGATAATAATTTTATGCATATTCTAGCCCCATACGGGCCATAGTTAATTGATATTACACTAATTTTTGACGTTCATAAGTGGCATTTTGTCCTAAATTGAATAAATTATTTTTGACTTTGACAGTAGTGGACGTCTTTTGGTTGATAATGATGATGATGATGATTATGATTACGGAAAATACTGTCTAATGTCTCACGCCTCTTTAAATGCCTCGTGTTACATGTTTGAAAAACAAAGTTTTGTTTTAAATGTTGCATACAATCAGAAATAAACGCTTTAGGTTAAACTAATCAAAAAGATCTGGGAATCAAACAAACATTTTACAGGCGGCACGTCTAAAATGGCGTGAGTTCCACTATAGTATTAGATAACGCTAAGCAATTGGAATTGGAATGGTAACCTGTGTAGGTACGGCCAGAGTAAAGGAGCAGTACCAACGCGGTTTAATTTTTAAACTTATTTTAGCTAAAGACCTACAGGGGGCACTTATACACGTCCCAATATAAACCCTACCACAGCTTGGGGACAAGAAAAATGTAGGTTAGTGCTGAGAAAAAGCAATAACTTAATCACTTACTTATTTAACTTACTTAGTTAGATAATAATTATAGTCCCTAGTCGATTTCGTCACAACTATCCGACTGTGACACATATACGTGGGACATATTAAAATGAGGAAGATCAGGCGCAGGACATGCAGGGCTTTACGTACTTTCCGAGGCACGGGGATAAAACACTGCCAACTTGCTAACTTCGGACAACCCTGAGAATTACTGAACTGAAAAAAATTAAAACGCGATCCTCTAACCGCCGCGCCACCAAGGCAGTTAAAATATTTGTGGTGGTCCTATTAAAAGTTTATATGTTATAATCATTTAAATAATGCTCGACTTTATAATTTTGAAAGTATTAAAGAAAAATATACATTTTCCAATGAAACGGTTTTACTCGCTAGTGACGACGTAAAAAAGTCTTTGGAAAATTGCACAGCGCCTCTAGCGGTCACTGACACAACTAAATTTTTCCATACAAAAACTTACGTTGTCGCTAGCGAGTAAACTCATGGTAACGTTACGGGCTCAGACGCTTGAATCTTAGTATAGAGGCTGCACACTGTGGGGAGTATTTTGAAAACATTCAATAAAAATATATGTACCTGTAGAACAATTTTTTTTAGAGTCGCACTCGCACAACTTTCTGAGTATCCCACGTGTATCACTTTTTTCGAAAATTGATATAACTTTTTCGCTGCCAAAAACAAAACACACGTCGTGTCAGTAGCAATTAATCAATATGATGTCATATTCATAAAGATATATATAAGGTTACCTCGTTTTAAGTGATAATATTTTAACAGAGCATCAAACAATAACATAGAAAGAGGACCCAATAATTATTTTTTTTGAAAACTGGCCCGTTTACGTTTTTATTTTTCCTAACAAAAAAAATATTATTTTTTAAGAGCACCCTGTTCCGCGACATCGCCTTTCGTCTCTTACATAAGTACTACATTGAGCGAAAACTAGACAGACGTATGGGGCTGAGTGTGACGGAAGATGGACTAGCTAAGCGAGAACGAGACAGACGCGTGGGCGTGAGCGTGACAGAAGATGCCTATCTCATTCATGCGGCGTGCCGATGCGCGGTACTCGGGCGGTAGGGGGCGCCGCTGCGCGCCTATTTATTTGGTCCTACATAATAATAATAATAAAGGTAACTACCTACTGCATTCGATTACCTATTATAACGAAACACTAATATGAAAAAAACATTATCAACGTGTATCAGTACCTAATAAATCAAACAGATAGATCAGTTAGATAAACGCTAAACAAACAAAACAGCTGGGTTTGAAAACAAAGACAAAAACTTAAGAAGGTATGTGCCCATTTATCTGAGGCCTAAAACAGCTGGGTAGGTATGATTCTCTGAAACAGAAACTCAACTTAGGTAGGTATGTGTTCATTAATCGTAGGCCTAAAACCCTAACAGCTGGGTATGTATGATAAACTAAGACAGAAACTCAACTTAGGTACCTATGTGTTTATCGCAGGCTTAAAACATGAACAGCTGGGCAGCTATGATAAACTAAAACTACCTAATTGTGTTGTGTTCCTTCTGTTTATTTAATAATAATAAGGAGACAAAGCTTATGTGAAAGTAAACTTCCTAATTGTGTTGTGTTACCTCTGTTTATTTAATAATAATAAGACAAATCTTATGTGAAAGTAAACTTTAAAAAGAATACCTATTAAAATTCTCAATCTTACTAAATTTAACTTAGACAGATGTTGTAGTTACCTACCTACCTAATGAGTACCTATTGATTCCTTTCGATTCAGGAGATGGATATGCACTTAAAATTGCGTGAGTAAATTTAACACAGTTTTGTTTTAAATTTCGTTTATTAGGTACCGTAAATTAACATAACACATAAAACGCGAACACATCTTTGAAAATTACGTACATTTTTATTATTTTTTACTTTTAATTATCACACTTGCTCAGTTTTTGTACAGATATGTGGATACAAGTCTTATTTCACAATAAAATAAATTAAAACTAGGATTTCTGCATTGGTTTACAAATACGTTTTCTTTATTAGCAGCGATAAGTTAACATTTGAAAACAATGACGTCAAAGATTTGAAGTAAAACAGGTTACTATTTTTACGGTAACATCTTATTTTACAATTGCCAATTGAGGCGATACCTCCTAACCTTATTATTATGCAAACTGGGCCTCTATTTTTGAATCACTCGCTTGAACATGGCGTGTGAGTTTTGTTTGAAAACAAATTAAAAATCAATAAAAATCACGCAAAATATTCGCGTTGGTACTCACAAAATTCATTAATCATTTTTGCAAATCACTTCCACGTGAGATTATACTAATTTTCATAGGAAAATCGGACATTAAACAATGAATATCACACACCATCTTGACGCGAGTGATTCAAAAATAAGGGCCCTGAAGCGAGCACTAGACAATCTAGCTATCACGAGCACTGCTTTTTTTCACTAGCCATCACGGCATTCACTGTTCATTCACACACGTATGCACTGAACCTTTGCTGGAATTGGTGGCGAATAACTGCAGCATTGTGTTGTGCATGCACGTTATCCCAACAACGTGCAATTGCGCAGTAGTCAACGGGAGGACTCGAGCTCGTGCTGTTCGATCTTCGTCGCATAGCCCGCACCAGCAGCAAAACTTGGACCCTCAAGTGATAATGGCGTAATCCCCGCCAACAGCAAATCTTGGACCCTCAAGTGATAAAGGTGGAGGGCTTCGTTGTGCAGAAACCGCCATAGCAAGCGTCTGCGGTGTTTGGCAGTCGGTGCCGTACCAGGTCAAGGCGCGGCGGGAAACTATGTGATGCTGGTCACACGACCCAGGCTTCGGAAAACGCACCGCAGGTCCGCGACGCGCGCGCACGACATACAAACGCGAATTTTTTTGGCAGACTGACTCGCGTCGCGCGCGCGGCCGCGGCTATCCGGTGGGGCCCCCGCCCCCGCTCCCCAGCGGCCGCGAGCGCGACACGTGTAGGCAGGCAGGCAACACGGCGGCGATGGGCGGCGCGTATGACAATACCTACAAAGAAAGACCGAGAGCTCCGCTCAGCAACACGCGGCACGGGGTGTTTTATTTTACTCTTTTTTCTACATGTTTAGAGGCGATTTTCTCGAAAACTAGCGTATAAAAAAATTTTTTTTTCGTACAAAATATATTTCATTTATTTTTCTGAATCTGCCTTTAAAATATTATCACTTAAAACGAGATAGCCTTATATAATATAATAAGTAATAAATTGTTTATTAAAATTCATTGGTCCTGAGCTACATCATAGATCTTAAAATTATTTACTAAGTGCATTCTCTTATTTACCTGAACTAGGATAAACCTGTATCTCAGGCTAAATAGAGCTTACACACGTTATTTAAGGCTTACATAATTTAACAATAATTACTAAACTTATACAAAATTCAGAAATAAATCAAAGTCAGAATAAAACCATCATCTAATAATAATCTACAACAATACTAATTCATACATTTTAGAAGCGTCAGCATAATTGCATTTACTACGGCAAATTCAGTGCGTGTATGTTTCTTGACACATCAGTAAATTTGTTTGCTAATAGTTATTTGGTCAAGGCAACAGGTAGCAAAATTATTTGTCAGCGGTAATACGAGGGTCAGTAGGACAAAGCTGAAGCCCTGGTTTACTTTTCTTTACAATACATTAAATATTATTCCTAAGTATAAAATTAGACAAATCTGTGTTACTTACAATATTAAACCTTATGCAATACCTCTATCTTAGTAAAATAATTACGTGCCCTCATAATCGACAGTACCGATATAACGAGTCTCAGCTGCCCTTTTGGCCGGGCAATCGACATCTCCCGTCTTGTGAGCGTGCGGCTTGTTGAAGCGCAAGCATGTAGCGCACTTAGGTGGTTCGGCCTTCTTCGCGCAATCTTTCATGGCATGACCCACTTCTCCGCAGTGGCCGCAGGTGCTGGTTTCTTCCCGACAGGTCTTAGCTGCATGCCCATATTGCTGACATTTATAGCATCGTGTAACAAGCGTAAAATCTCTTATAGGGCAAGAAGACCAGTTCACAAAAACTCTATCACTGGTCATCAGGGCATTGCGGATCAGAGCAGGTACTTGAATGATGTAGTTACAATAGTCAGCGTCTTTCTTACCAGATTTATGGCTCAGTTTAGCAACGGACAAAAAAGACTCGAGTGACATACCTTGTAATTTGTCAACTAAGTTCTGATGGTAAATGTACGTAAACACTTCAGTTTCTCGTAAAGAAGTGGGCACACCGATGACGGCTGACGTTTTTGTGGCTCATCCACAATAACGCCAGAGTTAGTCAGTAGTGGCGAATGTTTCAGCTTCTCGATGTCGTCTTTAGTGTCGGTGCTAATAATCACTCCGCCATTCTTTGTCTTCCGCAAGCCCCTCACGTGCAGTTTCATTAGATCAGGTTTTATAATTTCTTGGACGAGGGTTTTCATGTCCTCACTCGACTTCATTTTATCATTAGGATAGATAGCAACTGATTTGATGTTGCTCGGTTTAATCAGTTCATTTGTGCTTTTCTTAACCATGTCGGCGAAGGACACTGATCCTGAGGCTGGCTTCGACGATTCTGCAATGCTCCGTTGGAGATCTTCAAGTCTCTGTGATAGGTCTAGGTTTTCTTTGAGGGCATTGATATGTGACTGAGCTTGCACGGCTCTAGCCTTGACAGATTGGTATTGAACGGCTAGTTGAGATGTTCCATGGCTTACTTTTCTACATAAGTTATTTATTCTGCCTTTCTGGTCTGAGTTCAACTTTCCCTCAGCGGCGATAGTGCAGACATCATTCAGGTATTTCTCAATAGTGCTCATCCAGTTCTGAATCTCCGGTGTGCTCACTACTTGCAGTGAGTCCTGCTCCTGTGGGACGGGCGCGGACGCCGGGCGCGGCGAGGGCGTTGGTGGACTGCATGGCGTTAGAGCACTCCGGTTAAAGGCACTATCTGCCATTATAACTTATTTAAAATGCACTATTCTTCATCACAATGTATGATTTCGTGACACTGATTCGGAATCTGGGTCAAGAATTTTGCAAGTAAATGTTAAGTTATGAAATTATAATACAAGTCGACACGTCCGATCGCATTGTCGGCTCGGCAAGTATCCAAAGATGAAATAAGAAACCAGAAATTTGCGCACGGGCGGGACTTGAACCAGCAACCTCTTGGCTGACGTCATTGCGTGACGCTTAGCGCCATCTAGCCATCTATCAGACGGTCATATGTCAGTTGTCAATGATAACATCCAACCACAATTTGGTTGGTGTCAAATTTTTGGTTTCTTATTTCATCTTTATGAATACAAAATATGACACTGTGAGTGTTTAAAACATTCTAAACCAATATGCTGTCATGTGAATTTGTATACTAAAGCTATGAAGTTATGTAATAGCTCCACCGAACAGAGGACATTACGTTGACACACCGCGCAAGAGGCATTCCACTACAGTCGGCTGGAAACTGTAGTCATAACACCACATAAGTCAAGCTTAGTCGTACGTTTGTGCTTAGTGTGCGTATACCGGCAGTATGCGAGTGCGTAATGTTTCATATAATAACAAAGAACTAATGATTACTTTAACTAATCTCACTTAATATAATTTTGGTTTAATATAATGATCAATTGATATAAGTATATATTGTCATAATTGCATTTCACCTGATTTTATTTGCTTTAATAATATTTTTATATAATGCTCATACGAAATAATATTTATTAACTGTAATGCTCATTTAATACTTGTATCTTTTGTTAAAAACGTGCACATTCGTAATTATTTAACCTCTGTTACGAATTTTAACCATTAATTGAGTAATCGATCGCTCGCCTAACCCTTAGTTGTGTAAATGTACGCTTTAAGCTTGCGAAAAGCGTTGGCGTATCGAAATCTCTATTCGCTTCGTATCGTTTGCATCTTGTCTTAGCCTGCAGTTTACGAGCGAACTATTAACGGCTCCCGCTAATCCCACGGGAGCACAACAAAAGTATCCCTTCCGGCTTTTGGGTCTATGGAGAAATTATCTAGTATCCTAAATGTTTGTGTTAAAAAAGGTGATTATCAAGACGACCTGTTTGTATGTGATATAGTTAGAATTGGATAAAATTTGAGTGTGAATGATGTTTAGGAGTCTAAGCATGTGTGTAACAAGGTGTATACATGTTTTTCCACGGATTCCTCGAAAACGAGAAGTCATATGAAGATGCTTCTTGTTATAAGTTCAGTCAAGTGTATTATTATAACTAAAGGAATAGTGCAAGTTTCATCAAAATGGGTTGAGTAGTTTTCACGATATATCTAGGTAAAAAGATAAACACCAAGAAATAGCAAAAAAACACTTTAAAAGCTTACTAAAAATAACTTGAATTAACACTTTTATCTTCTTAGAGATTAACAAATTAATTTGGAGTTGGTGCATGATGTGCGTACGGATAACAGCACGTCAAGGTAAACACTGCTATATCTTATGCGGTTGTAATAAGGGACAGTTTTAGCAAAAAATGTATAACCTGATGTGATGGCGACTGTACTTTTCTAGCAGAGTAGTTTTGCCCATTTAACATTACAAGCTGTATAAACACATAGACACTCAGATATTTATCAGGTACTGATTTTCATTTTCGTTACGATTTAACTCTCTAGCACCTAACATTTTTTACACAATTTTTTAAAAGGGACTTCAAATAAAATAAACAATGCGAGATGTGGTTGGGTAGGTGATTCAGCATTATTAATAATAATTCAGCAGTACCTAATTACTTCAGTAGGCTCAGGTGACAGGGTTTATATTGTTTTGTCACTATAAAAACTTAATAATATAATATAATAATATAATACTGGACACCAATCACATACGTTGCTCTGAACCCAAAGTAAGTAGCAAATGCACTTGTGTTATGGAAATCAGATACAAAGGTGGTACCAAAACACGAGACAATACAGAAAATTATGATTTCTACATTAATCCGACCGGGAATCAAACCCGGGACCTCAGAGCGGCAACGCCTTCAAATCCAGCGTGCATATCCACTACACCACAGAGGTCGTCAATATGAATTGCACTTGTAAAAACAACTTTGGCTGTGACAGACGAGGAATCGAACCCCGTGTCTTACGCTATCCGGGCATATGCCTATACCACTCGGCCACCGTCATATTAGCAAGCCTGCTGAATTTTGCAAGTGCTTACTTAACGCGTAGGCTGCGTGACGTCTTCACTGTTGCGAGATTCCTTTCACAACATCCGAAGGTTTTTTTTTTACAATAAGTTAACAATCAGTTAAGATGAAGGAAGCCAATTTATAACTGTCTGCCTGTCTGTCACAGCCAAAGTTGTTTTTTACAATTGCAATTTATATTATTAAATCTGTATTTTTTTAAATTAATTTATTTATTTAGGGACTTACATAAACGTACGTCAGTCCCACCATACCCTAAACCATATATACACAAAATAATAAACTTAAAAAATATTTATCATGGATGAGTCACTGAAACCATACAGTACCTACATACGTAAAATTGTAAAACATAAATCTGTAAAATTTTTCAAAAAAGTTGAAGTTATTTAGCAAATAATTCATATAAACTGTAATTGAAAGCTAAGTGTCAACAGAAAATAATATCAATAAGTTAAAAACCAATAAGCCCAAATCGAGCGCGTATCAAAAACAGATCTAGTATTGAAATGAAGCCGGCGTTATGCGGGTAGTTTACAGTGTAACCGAGTGTACCTGCGAGTGTCTGCGCAATATCCGCCGCCAGCTCATATCCGCTGCTCGCTCGCTTTTGTGACGCGGGCCGGGGCATAAGCGAGAGCGGGTGAGATAATATGGCAAGATTCATAAAGATGAAATAAGGAACCAAAAATTTGCGCACGGGCGGGACTTGAACCAGCAACCTCTTGGCTGACCGGGCCAAACGCTCTTGACTCTTGGCTCTGGTTCTTCATTTTTATTTCATCTTTATGAATATAAAATATGACACTGTGAGTGTTAAATCATTCTGAGCCAATGACAAGATGTCATTAATTTGTTAAGGCCGATTTTACCAACGTCAGATAAGGGATATTCGTTGAATAAAATACAATTCTCCTAATTTGAACGTCATCTATTATTTATCTAAAGTGACATTTAGCAATCGGGCGTTTTATACTCATTTAGGACTGATTTTTCAATAGTCAGGTAATAAATAATCGTCGAACAAAATACAATATGGCTAATTTGAAAACGTCACCTAATTGTCAGAAATCATAGGTATCTGTGATTTTTTTAAACCTGTTGCTTTATAATTTATCAGTCTGATAAGTTTTATCTGACCATTGAATAATCAGTCCTTAGTTGGATAAGTCTTATCTGACGTAGTTAATTAAAAAACCTTAATTTCATTTATTTATACTAGGTGAAAATATCACATACGGGACAACTGTAATAATGAAATAAACAAATGCATTTGTAATGAGATTCAGCTTTGATGGTATTAATATAGTTATAACGCAGATAACGGCTAACAAACAAATAATTTTTTTTTAAAATAAATACGCGCCAGACAAAAAACAATTCTTGTCTTGGTTTCGAACTAGCATAGTAGTCAGGAACTCTAACCATTACACCAAGTGTTTCGTCAAATTGTTTTGTCGGCCATCTGACACTGCCCAGAAAGCCGTCCTACTATCAAAACCTTAGAAATAAAACTCTGTGTCAGCATACGTATCTTCGTATGCAGTTCGAATCCGAAAGCAGGCAACTCTAACGTTGGAATTCGGAATAAAAATTTGTTGTAAGGCGTTGAATACTTTGATACCTAAAACAATATGTACTTCAGATTGTCACACTAATATTGACACGGTTGTGTTAACTTACTAGGTAGTCACTTTAACAAATAACAACAATTAACGAACAAACATGCTGTTATGCAACAGAATTTTAGCTCATTTTCGTACAAAATCAGTAAAACAAATATTAAGGTTAAGATAATAATAATAACAATGCTTTAGAAGCGTCACGCAATTGACGTTTTCATAAGAGACCACAAATTTCGCAGGGTCGGACTGACAGCACGATAGCTTAATTGGTAAGAGCATTTGGCCCGGTCAGCCAAAAGGTTGCGGGTTCAAGTCCCGCCCGTGTGCAAAATTTTGGTTTCTTATTTCATCTTTATAAAAATAACAATGTATTGACTCGCTCGTCTCTCTCAACTTGGGCCGCCCAAAACAGGTAGTCTCGCAAGCTCCTTGATATTAAGGCGGTAGGCGCAGACCGAGTCGAAACGAGAGGATATAAGATTTGCGTGGATAGTGGGTAACGGAGTCCTATTTTTGAATCACTCGCTTCAATATGTCGTGTGATTTTCATTAATTAACGTTCGAATTACGAATGAAAATCTATGAAAAACACACACCATTGATAAAAATACAGAAAACTATTTTTTATTACTCACGTCTATATTTTGCGTGGTCTTCTTTGCCTTTTGTTTAATTTTCGTGCGAAAATCACTCCATTGATGCGAGTGATTCAGAAATAGAGTTCCTGGATAGTGACGCTGACAGGCTTTTTGTGAATCAACCGAACAAATTCCTGTCTCATTTCCTTTCGCCTATTTATTTGGATGTGGGATAAGAGATTTTTATTTAATATACTTTAAATGCTGAACGATACTGTAATACCACAGGTAGGTGTTTTGTTGACGAATAATAATGGCAGACATGTAAACAGCTGATAATGCATCGAAAATATTTAGATATTTATAATTATGTGAATCTATATTAATATTATAAAGCTGAAGCGTTTGTTTGTTTGTTTGAACGCGCTAATCTCAGAAATTACTTGACCGATTTGTAAAAATATTAATACGTTAGTTAGCCCATTCATCGAGGAAGGCTTTAAGCTATATAGCATCAAGATATGACTCATAAGTCCAGCGCCGTAATGAAAAATGTTGCGAAAACGGGGGAAAAATATTCCTTTTGAGAACTTCCGCTGCGTAAATAGTTTAAGTTACACAAAAATCATGTATGACGAGATTATTCTTTATTAACAGTTTAACAATCAAATCTGCGACAGCATATGTCTATCTTATATGGTTTACTCACTACAACCTTTTTTATATACTAATATTATAAAGTTGAAGAGTTTGTTTAAACGCGCTAATCTCAGGAACTTGGTTTATTCGTCCAAGCTCAGGAACTACTAGACCGATTAAAAAAAAAAGTATTGGATAGCTTATTTATCGAGGAGGACGTTAGGATTTAAAATAAAACATCACGCTTCGACGGGAGGGGAGTGAGCAAACTCAAAAACGCGCGGATGAAGTCTAGGGGGACCGTTAGTTTATTAATAAAATAAAAAGATGATATTATTTTACGAATCTAATATTTAATTAAATTAGTATAATAAATATAAATATAAATATTGGACACCAATCACATACATTGCTCTGATTCTAAAGTAAGTAGCTAATGCTCTTGTTTTATGGAAATCAGACAACGGTGGTACCACAACACCCAGACCCGAGACAATATAGAAAAGATCGTTTTCTACATTCACCCGACCGGGAATCCAACCCGGGACCTCCGAGCGGCCACACGCCTTGAAACCAGCGTGCTTAGCCACTACACCATCACGGAGGTCGTCTAATAATAATTACAGATGTGCAGGCACTTTTTTTTCCAAATACAAAAAAATGTTATATCCCTTAACACAAAAGCAATCTTACAGACTACGTTTTCATTTAAATTTCACCGTTACACCCTGTATAATTACACATTAAGCCCGACCTCAATGGTGGAGGCAACTACCAATTTAAATCTTCCGTTCACAATGCAAAACCGTACTTTCTTGACAATATGGCTCGCACATTCACAATGACAAATAGCTATTGGGGGCATCCCTTGTGCCTCACAACGGCCTATTACGCCCCTGATTAAGGGACGAAAAATTCAATAAATTGACGTGAAATTTCTACGCCTCGTTGTGACGTCACCGGCGCTTTTCGGCTGGTGCTGCACTGACGAAGCGAAGCCTCGATCCTGACGCCAGAAATGGTTGAGGTTTGGGTTGGTGCATTTTATTAGTAGCAACCTACGTTACTACTCTGTGTTTAAAGCAGTCAAAGTGAAAATCTATCACAATGTACAGAATTTACTATACTAAGGGTCCCCTGCGACTTCGTCTGCGCTTTTTGAGTTTGCTCCCTACTCTTCCATCGCGGCGTGATGTTTTATAAAGCCTTCCTCGATAAATAAGCTATCCAACACAAAAAGTTTTTTTCAAATCGGTCCAGTAGTTCCTGAGATTAGCGCGTTCAAACCAACAAACTCTTCAGTTTTATAATATTGGTATAGATAACACATACCTAGACATAGTCCTCCCTCAAAATATGATGATAAGTTTGTATATGAGCAGCAAAACTCACAAATAATTTATTGAATTTAGGACACAAAATGCAACTTATGAACGTCAATAATTAGTTAATATCAATCAATTATGGCCCATATGGGACCAGAACATGTCTCCTTATCTTTTAACAGCAAGAAATTTATTGATTTATTATCACCCACTTTTGAAAATAATCTAGATAAAAGAGAAGTATTTAATATTTTTTTATTTACAGAAAAAGTTGTTGAGCTAAATCAGTGCCAAATTAAGACTGTTTCCATTGGCCGACACGCCTTAAATTCTTTAGGAATTGAGCAATCTAGGGGCCGGTAGTAAATTGCACGTCGAATGGAGAGAGGACTTTTTACGTTAGCCCCTACCGGAAATAGCCTAGACTGATACTTAGCTTCTGGCTTAGCTGTGACATACAGGGTTATTTGAATTCATTGGCTTCCTTCGAAATCTTCGCCGAACCTAAGACTACGTCAAAAGTGATGTTTCGGATCACCAGATTACTTCTTCGATTGCATCAAAGGTCTAAATGCATTATCTGCTTGGTAGCAACCTATGTACTCTTTCATTAAAGATACCAAGGTCATATTCCTAAAATTTTCTTTTTTTCTCTCTCATGTGTATCATTAGATTCATTAGTGTTGTTGTTAGTACATATACAGGGTGTCCATGGTAAGGGAATTCTGGTATGCACTAAAAGCATTTAAAAAGTGATAATTAAAACGGAAAAAAAACAGGTTACAAACAAAAATAAAATAAAAAACGTCTTTTATATTAATTTAATTAGCAAGTGTGACAAAATTTTATTTGGACTGAATTCGCCATCTTTTGGTTTAAAGTTGGACATTGTAATAAGTTTGAATTCTTGGTTGGACTTACAAGTGTCATGAAATGAAAATTGAGGTAACTGTGTTTTAAGTTTAAACTTAGGTTGAAAGAAAAGCTAGCTTACAATGCAAGAAAAATCTGAAAAACTTAATATGGTCGACGAACCAAAAAAGAAAACATAACCCATAACCCGAAAAAGGACATAAGTTAGATTTTCACCACCCTGTGATCACCCGGTTCCGGCTTGACCTTGACTTTCTGAACACTCTGTATAATATTAATAATAATTTATAAATAAATGATTTGTTTATAACATTTACCTTTGTATTCTAATTATACAGAGGTTTTCCCAATGGGACGTTTATTATTTTTCTAAAAAAAGAAAAGCCAGAATGAGGTCATGCTGCGATGGATTATACCAAACGAACGAACAACTGAGTAATACGATTTTTTACGCACGCAAATTAATCCTAACATTCACTGCACAGTTCCAAAACAAGTTTATGTGCCATCAAGTACAAAAACTTTACGAGCTCACCCTAAAAACACGTGAAATCACTCAACAAAACTCAATAATTGGCGAAAACTTATTACTACAGTCATAACTTGGGGCATAGTTAAGAAACCAGGACATATTCAGTAATGTCAGGTGCCTTATTCAATGGATGTTTTTTACCGTTTTTCGGAAACTTACAGCTAAAATGTTTCAGCTAAAATTATAAAGACAGAGAAGGCCATTAACATATAAAGATATTTACCTACTATGAAATTCAAAATTTGAAAATAATTTAGTTAATTATTGACACAAAATGCCACTTATATTAGTCTGTAATGTTGCATCCGACAACTGTGATCTGGGCGCCATTTCTCGTGCATTTTGTTTACGAAAAAAGTTCACCGATCGAATTTTCTATGTCAAAGCAAAAATAGATTTTGATTTCTCAGGGTCACGATTTCTATGTATTAAGATTTTGTTCGTGCGATAGTTTTCTTATGTGTAGATATTTTACTTGTTTTTTTAGGTAAAACAATCTTGCAATAGAATTACCACACGAAAAAAGTTCATTTGCTGCGAGAATCGGCCTCCTGTCACAAACAAACGATGGATATCAAATAATTTTAAAAGTAAGGCTGAAGATCGTTAATGTCAAAAGTACTCGTATATAGGTTTTTATTTCCAATAAGAGACGATATCTTAAGTAAGTATGTATATTGGCCACATTCACGCAGACAACCTTTGAACAATTAAAATTAAAGCCGCTAATCTACCGGTGCTTACATATTTTTATGCGCCGATAGATTTGTTCCCTAGCAAAAAAGGCGCATCTGTGAGCCACGACCAGTATTAAACTAGTTATCTACATGAAACTATGAACCTTGTTCTTAAATAGCTGATTGTAAGTACCTTGATCAAAAACTATCCGTTTAAATATGACTGTGTGTTTTTTCTCTAAATTTATCTTTTATTTCCTCAGTCATCATGCCCAATGTTTGGTAGGAAATTAAACGTTTACAGTACGATTCATATTTTGCAGAGCGGAAAATTAGGTACAGTCGATGACAAAAGCTATAAATAATTAACTTAACTTACTTTAATGTAAGGGATAGCATTGTCCTCACATTTAATTGACCTGACTAATATCTGCACCTACTGATACAATTTAATCTATTATTTCCGAAAAAAAGGTAAACTATCAATAAAAGATAAGAGGCTTGTGCTGCTAAGTTTTTCATGTAGAATAATATTTAATACTTTCTTAACTCTTTCCGTGGCGGTATCCCAGACACAGTATATTTTTTATTGTTTTATAGCTATAGCCGTTAACCGCACCGGAAAATATTAAATGATAAAGAATTCCTTTATTTTTCTAACATTTAGATTGCTGAACATAAATACAACTCATAAAGATGAAATAAAAAAACCAAAATTTTGCGCACGGGCGGAACTTGAACCAGCAACCTTTTGGCTGACCGGGCCAAACGCTCTTACCAACTGAGCTACCGTGCTGTCAGCAGCAATGTTTTGGTTTCTTGTGTCATCTTTATGAATATAAAATATGATACTGTGATTGTTAAAAACATTCAAAACCATAGGTACTGTGGAGGTGTACAACTACTTACAAGCAAACCCTCTACGTCAGGCTTGTTTGATGCTTCAAAGCTCAAATAAAAAAAACTAAAAGCGTCAATTTTGGTAATTTTTGGTTTCTTGTTTCATCTTTATGACTCTACAGTACCTACTATTAGTAACATTAACATAATTGTTATGTACGAAATTCATTTAAGAGCTGTAGCTATACAATAAAGACGCACCCTTTGATCAAATACGCAGCGTAGGACGTCCACCGACAAGATGGAAAAACGACTTTGTAAACTAAAGTTCGCAGGATCAAACTGGATGCAGACCGCTAGTGCTCAGTCGCCGTGGAAAGTTCAGCAGTGGATGTCCTTTGGCTGATGATGATGATGTGACTGAATATTAAATAAAATTATTCAATATAAAATATATTTGTGACCTTTTATTTACAACTTCTGCAAGCGACTGTCCGAAACTACTCTATTTGTGGTTCTTACGACAAATTGATTTTCATATTCCCTGTGATTGCTTAACCAAAAGTTCTGGTTTATAGACTGACACAAGCCACAAAGTTGACCAATGAGCCGAAAGGGAAAATACCTGTTATTACATACTAAAATATTATACCAAAACTATGGCGGCCGTTTTGGCGTAATCAGATTTTTTACGAGGAACAATATAGGCTGTATGGCAAAAGTTCCTGGCATGAATGTCCCGAGTTTACGAAGAGATGTAAACGCGAAATTAATCGTAAAAATCTGATATTCAATTATTACTACACAGACGACCCGTCTGGTGTAGTGGTCGAGAAATCGCCTACTACGCAGCGGGTGCGGGTTCGATCCCCGCACAATACAAACATTTGTGTGCATGAACATGTCTGTTTGTATTGGTCTGGGTGTTTTCTATGTATATAATGTATGTATTCACAAACAAAAAGTATTTAAGTATTATATCCGTTGTCTGGCACCCATAACACAAGCTTTGAATAGCTTACTTTGGGGCTAGATGGCGATGTGTGGGAATGTCCAAAGTATATTTATTATTATTATTACTTTCTAGGTAAATATAACGTTAGAAGAACTACTGTAACGGGCATTTACGAATCAGTAAGCTCAGGTGGCAGTGGGCAGGGCATTATGTGCGCCGTTGGGGCAGAAAAGTTCTAGATTAGAGACCCTTTGACCAGAGGCGCACCGTAGGACGTCCACCCATAAGATGATCAGACGGGTGTTTTCTATGTATATAATGTATGTATTTACAAACAAAAAGTATTTAAGTATTATATCCGTTGTCTGGCACCCATAACACAAGCTTTGAATAGCTTACTTTGGGGCTAGATGGCGATGTGTGGGAATGTCCAAAGTATATTTATTATTATTATTACTTTCTAGGTAAATATAACGTTAGAAGAACTACTGTAACGGGCATTTACGAATCAGTAAGCTCAGGTGGCAGTGGGCAGGGCATTATGTGCGCCGTTGGGGCAGAAAAGTTCTAGATTAGAGACCCTTTGACCAGAGGCGCACCGTAGGACGTCCACCCATAAGATGATCAGACGGACATCTAAAGATCGCAAGATCATACTGGATAAAGACCGCTAACGTCCGTTCGCAGTGATTCTGTATAAAACAACAATATTTTGTTTGAGACCAACACAGAAATACAACAAAAAAATGCTTCTACATACAAACTAGCATCGGCTTTTAATCGGCACTCTATTATATGAGAAAGTAAATTTTTTTTTTGGGATTACGATGTTGGTCCCATAAAAAATTCTATGTTTCGACTACTATTTCTTCCGGCCACAGTCTGAAATAGTATTTCTCTACGATCTGAAGCAAACGAAATGGTTTTTTTGACATTTCGCCACGATACATTCAATCGTCCGTTAAAAAAAAGTGCTCAGTTTAGAATTGTTGTTTTTTGGAATAATTGGTACTTGAGGTACCCACTTGTTCTATATTGATATTAAAATGGTATATAAAATTATACTACTATAGTTTGATTTAGTAACTGTGTCAAAGAGGTTAAAAACTGACGTAAAATAAATTCTTACAAAAAATACTGGCACAAACTTTTTCACGCCCCGAAAAATATTTTGCAAGGGCGAGTTCCACAAATTCCCGCAGCAATTTAGCGTGTCTCGACGTAAAGCAAACCGGAAGTGGCCATAAATCAGTTATGGCCGGGAGATGTCACGTGGCCGGTCGAAGCCGGGCGTAAGGCTGAAGCTTTACTGTGAGAGTGATAGCGAGTGGTAAATGTGGACTGTATGAATGAAATCGATGATGGAAACAACGAGTATGTTTTTGGTACAACAATATTATATTGAAATTAATACAATAAGACCCGTCAAGACATTATTGCGAACCTAACATAATGCCAACTGCCTTTTTAAATAGAAAATAATGACATGAGTGTATCAAAAAGGTAAAAAGGTCGGATCGCAGCCAGTCGCCAACAGAGAGCCTTCGTTGTAACAAGTTTAAGGCGATTTTTAGTTTTTGTAGAGCGCGACTGTGAGGTGTTGGTGCGAGAAAGTGTTTCTAAATAGGTACCTTTATTTATTGCAATATAGAGTTTTGTATTCTGCGTGTAGTAAAATCCTTTTCCAGATTCAGGGCACTTATGGTGCTTAAATACCATATTATTTTTAACATTAACTGATCATTCTGTCTGTCAAAGACAATTTTTTAAAACTATTCATGTTGCTATACCTACCAATCATTAAAATAAATTAAGCCTTTATTTATTGCAATATAGAGTTTTGTATTCTGCGTGTAGTAAAATCCTTTTCCAGATTCAGGGCACTTATAGTGCTTAAATACCATATTATTTTTAACATTATTGACTGATCATTCTGTCTGTCAAAATACAAGTTCTTAAAACCATTCATGTTACTATACCTACCAATCATTAAAATAAATTAAGCCATGTCAAAAAAAACTGAGCGATTATCTTAAATAAATGACTATTAGTAGCCGGCGATCTGACCACTGCTCGAAGACCATACCGAGTCTCCCAACAAGTTAGTCTTAAAATGGAAAAACGAAAATCATGTCGAGCTATTGTTGGAGTGCGTACTCCAGTATCTGTTGGGAACTCAATTCGATCATCATCATCATCATCATTATCAGCCAAAGGACGTCCACTGCTGAACATAGGAATCCCCCACGGTTCTCCACAGTGACAAATCACAAGCGGTCTGCATCCAGTTTGTTCCTGCGATTTTTATAAGGTCGTCTGTCCATCTTGTTGGTGGACTTTCCTACGCTACGTTTTTGGTCGAAGGGTCTGCAATCTAGAACTTTTTTGCCCCAACGGCCACCAGTTCTTCGCGCTATATGCCCTGGCCATGGCCACTTGAGCTTACTAAATTTCAGGGCTATTATAGTACTGTGGTAGTTTAGTATAATATATTTATTTAATGCTTTTTTCGTTGTCAATTAAGCCACAGTTTTACCGTCCAAACTCTAAAGCGAAAATGCTAGCGACTGGCCACGATCACAAACTGCATACACACGTTCATATTCCGGGCAAAGCCGAACGAATAAACAGTAAAACGGACCAGCGCAGAATATTAAAGTAAAATAAGGCCAGATGGGCGTTTTGAATCGTCATCGTTTTACTTAAATGCATGGAAATCCCCCGCCCTCAGCTCTATTTTGAGGACATAGGACCGTGAGTCAAGCATGAATAACAGTTTATTGTTAAACAATATCTATGAAATAAGTTGTACCTTTTCGGAAAATGGGCTTGGCCGTACCGTGCTGTCGGTCCGACTGTGCGATTTTTTTGTCTCTTATGGATACGTCATTTGACGTCAGCGCTATCTACCCGTCTGTTTATGCAACAGTGGGCCAAGTAGCCATTACAGAAAAAAACAAACTTGGAAATTGATAACGCTTCGCTATATAGGATAGAAAGAAGGTTTTGATTTTTTCAACACTCCCAGTGTTTTATTTTATATTCTTAAAGATGAATTAGAAACTAAAAATTGCGCAATTTTTGGTTTCTATTTTACCTGTAAGAGTTTCCTCTTGCTTTGAGCACTGACTACCTACATTGATACACGCGCGCACGTGAAAGCCGCCCTTCGTAGCAAAGTTGCTTAGGTACCGAAACGAATAGAAAACGGTGGACGAATGTATAAAACCGTAGCTAATAGCCTAAGTATTAGCAATGACTGTAGTAGTGTAAGTTCAGTTTATTATAAAGACTCGCTCTGTAGACATCTCACACCCCTTCTGTCTCACGCACACGTGAGAAAAGAGGTAGAAACGGAAAAGAAAGACGCATAAGGATAGTATCCCTTTCTCTTGGTTATAACGAACTCTAAAAATTAAAGCCCTTACCGAAGCCTCTCACATCGAGGCCGAGACAGTCATAAAAGGTTTTAGTACATCATCCACCAGGATTGCATTGTTAATACGAGCAGTAGTGCTTAATGTAACAAGGAAGTCACCGGTCGACGCAATTTTTCGGTCATTACTCTAACAGCGCCCTCTGTCGAACAGTTTATGGCCGTCGTAAAATATTTTATGAACTGAATCCTCCCTTTGGGCCTCTAATGGGACTGATGCGAGGATTGTGTCCGAGACATTTGGTGCCTTGATTTTTGGAATACTTTCACAAATATGTCATATTATCGTGCAGGTCTTAGTCGCGTGAATGCTGGCGGAAATCTATACTAATATTATAAAGCTGAAGAGTTTGTTTGTTTGTTTGTTTGTTTGTTTGAACGCGCTAATCACAAAAACTACTGGCCCGATTTGAAAAAATTTTTTTACGTTGGATCGTCCATTTATCGAGAAAGGCTTTAGGCTATACGAGGGTCAAACTGAAAGTTCTTAGAACTGGCCACTTATAAACAATATAATAAAAAAAATATTCTAAAATTTGAAAATAGAACTCTTTGCCAATATTACTGAGTATATATTTCATTCATTTGTCATTTGTTTTACGATTTGGCGGCAAATTGAAAATTGTCTGTGTCACGTCAACATGAATTTAACACGAGAAAATTTTCGTGCAATGATTTTTTATGACTTTCGATGTCATTTAAGTCAACAAGAAAGTTATGATAGACTACGATTGGCCTTTCACGATGAAGCCCCATCTCGTGCGACTGTTTACAACTGGTTTAATGAGTTTAAACGTGGTCGCACTAATCTCACTGATGATGTACGTGAGGGACGGCCTTCTACGGCGACGACTGAAAATAACATCTGTGTTGTGCGGCGTATGATAGAGACTGACAAAAGAGTGACCTATCAGCAGATTCGGACAAGCTTAGGCATCGGTATGAGTCAAGTGCACAAAATCCTCCACGAACATTTAGCGGTCAGGAAGCTTTGCGCCCGGTGGATACCTCATAATTTGACTAAGGCTCAAAAACTCCATCGTGTGGATTGGTGCCGTAAAATGATTGAAAGATTTAACGGAGGTGACTCAAATGCTGTGTTCGACATACTAACAGGTGACGAAAGCTGGATTTACTGTTATGATCCTGAAACCAAAAGACAATCTGCTCAGTGGGTGTTTCCTTTCGAGGAGTTGCCAACTAAAGTGAAGAGAGATCGAAGTGCGGGAAAAAAATTGTGGCCTCGTTCTTTGGAAGGATAGGTCATTTCGCAACAATTGTGTTAGAGGATCAAAAAACAGTTTCTGCAGAATGGTACACTACCAATTGTTTGCCACTTGTCTTGGAAAAAGTTCGAGAGAAACGACCTCGCAGTAGGATCCTCCTTCACCACGACAACGCCTCGTCGCACACCGCCAAGCGAACGATCGACTATTTGGCGACATCAAACGTTGAATTACTGGGTCACCCGCCGTATAGCCCCGACCTCGCGCCTTGTGATTTTTATTTATTTCCAAAAATTAAAGAAAAACTTAAAGGAAAGCGGTTTATGAATGCTGAAGAAGCGGTGGCTGCGTATCGCGATGCCATTGAAGAGACCCCTAAGGACGAGTGGGCAAAGTGCTTTTCCCAGTGGTTCCATCGCATGCAGCGGTGTATTGACGTCAATGGACAATATTTTGAAAAGATATAATAAAATTAATAACTGGCTAATGTAATCAGTTTTTGATTTTCTAAGAACTTTCAGTTTGACCCTCGTATAACATAAAGATACGACTCAAAAGACCACAGCAGAAATGAAAAATGTTGCGAAAACGGGAGAAAGATATTCCTTTTGAGAGCTTCCGCTGCATACGCTGACGCTGCCGCTGGAAACCGCTTAAGTTACACAAAAACTATGTATGACAGGATTGTTCAGAATTAAGAGTTCTATAATAAAGTCCGCGACAGCATATGTCTATCTTTTATGGTTGACTTACTACAACCTTTTTTATGTTCATAAATTTGTAAAAAAATAATGCATTATTTTTAGAGTTGTATTATACACACAGGTATTTATTCTTATCAAAATAAATACATTCATCATCACGAGCATTTCATTTAGAACAAAGTTGCCCTTTATATCATTTGATTCCAATAAATATCTTAGCAGCTATCACAGTTTTAACATAACTCCGCACCAAAATAATGTTCGCAGCTTAAGTACAACGTGCGCTTGCGCTAATCTATACTAATATGATAAAGCTGAAGAGTTTGTTTGTTTGTTTGTTTGAACGCGATAATCTCAAAAACTACTAGCCCGATTTGAAAATTTTTTTTTACGTTGGATAGTCCATTTATCGAGGAAGGCTTTAGGCTATTTAACATAAAGATACGACTCATAAGACCACAGCAGAAATGAAAAATGTTGTGAAAACGGGAGAAAGATATTCCTTTTGAGAGCTTTATTTTATTTTATTTTTTTATTTTTAGGGAAACATACAGTTATTATGAAAATAATATAAATAACACTTAAAGATAACACCAAAACCAATTAAGTTTCCTCAGACTAATATTACATTACATTTTGAGCAAACCAAAACCTTCAAAATTACAATTCGAAAGAAAATATTTAAAAGAAAAAGTGAATAAGTCATAATAAAATATTTCACGAAAACTATTGACAGTCACCTGACAGGTCGTGGATTTGCTTTTTAAATTGAAATAAAGTTGAGGCAAATATATCAACTCCTTGATACCTGTCATTGTGACTGCGACAAGTACGCGGCAGGAAAGTGTTACAAACATATTTAGTCCTATATATAGGCACATAAAAAATACTTTTATGACGTGCACTTAGTCGGGTACATCGTAATCTTATTTCGCTCAAAAGAAAGGGAGAGTCGATAAGGTTGTGCAGCAATTTATATAGAAATAATTGATCTCTTTCAATGCGTCGGCTATGCAAAGAGGGTACGGATTTCATATGCTTACAAGAGTCAGGAACATGACATCTAAACTGTAGATGTTTTATAAATTTAAGACGAATCCGTTCAATAAGTTCAACATACTTTTTAAAATGTGGGCTCCAAACAACGGACGCATATTCAAGAATAGATCGAACAAGGCAGTTAAATAAAAGTATAAGGGTCGAGCAACAATGAAAGTCTTTCCCTGTCCTCAAAACGAACCCCAGCATACGGTATGCTTTAGAAGATATTGAACTAATATGAGCATCGAATGACATTTCATGGTCAAGGAGAATACCCAAGTCCCTGATCTCATAAACCCGGTTAATTATTTTCCGTTGCATACGCTGCGGAAACCGCTTAAGTTACACAAAAATCATGTATGACAGGATTGTTCAACATTAAGAGTTCTATAATAAAGTCCGCGACAGCATATGTCTATCTTTTATGGTTGACTTACTACAACCTTTTTTATGTTAATAAATTTGTAAAAAAAATATGCATTATTTTTAGAGGTGTATTATACACACAGGTATTTATTCTTATCAAAATAAATACATTCATCATCACGAGCATTTCATTTAGAACAAAGTTGCCCTTTATATCATTTAAATTCAATAAATATCTTAGGAGCTATCACAGTTTTAACATAACTCCGCACCAAAATAATGTTCGCAGCTAAAGTACGACGTGCGCTTGCGCTAATATCTATACTAATATTATAAAGCTGAAGAGTTTGTTTGTTTGTTTGTTTGTTTGAACGCGCTAATCTCATAAACTACTAGCCCGATTTGAAATTTTTTTTTTACGTTGGATAGTCCATTTATCGAGGAAGGCTTTAGGCTATATAACATAAAGATACGACTCATAAGACCACAGCAGAAATGAAAAATGTTGCGAAAACGGGAGAAAGATATTCCTTTTGAGAGCTTCCGCAGCATACGCTGCGGAAACCGCCTAAGTTACACAAAAATCATGTATGACAGGATTGTTCAGCATTAAGAGTTCTATAATAAAGTCCGCGACAGCATATGTCTATCTTTTATGGTTGACTTACTACAACCTTTTTTATGTTAATAAATTTGTAAAAAAATAATGCATTATTTTTAGAGGTGTATTATACACACAGGTATTTATTCTTATCAAAATAAATACATTCATCATCACGAGCATTTCATTTAGAACCAAGTTACCCCTTATATCATTTGATTTCAATAAATATCTTAGGAGCTATCACAGTTTTAACATAACTCCGCACCAAAATAATGTTCGCAGCTAAAGTACGACGTGCGCTTGCGCTAATATCTATACTAATATTATAAAGCTGAAGAGTTTGTTTGTTTGTTTGTTTGTTTGAACGCGCTAATCTCATAAACTACTAGCCCGATTTGAAATTTTTTTTTTACGTTGGATAGTCCATTTATCGAGGAAGGCTTTAGGCTATATAACATAAAGATACGACTCATAAGACCACAGCAGAAATGAAAAATGTTGCGAAAACGGGAGAAAGATATTCCTTTTGAGAGCTTCCGCAGCATACGCTGCGGAAACCGCCTAAGTTACACAAAAATCATGTATGACAGGATTGTTCAGCATTAAGAGTTCTATAATAAAGTCCGCGACAGCATATGTCTATCTTTTATGGTTGACTTACTACAACCTTTTTTATGTTAATAAATTTGTAAAAAAATAATGCATTATTTTTAGAGGTGTATTATACACACAGGTATTTATTCTTATCAAAATAAATACATTCATCATCACGAGCATTTCATTTAGAACTAAGTTGCCCTTTATATCATTTGATTTCAATAAATATCTTAGGAGCTATCACAGTTTTAACATAACTCCGCACCAAAATAATGTTCGCAGCTTAAGTACAACGTGCGCTTGCGCTAATATATTATTAAGCTGAAGAGTTTGTTTGTTTGAACGCGCTTATCTCAGGAACTGCTGGACCGATTTGAAAAAATATTTCTGTGTTGGATAGCTTATTTATCGAGAAATTATATCGAGGGTTTAGGCTATAAAACATGACGCTGCGACGGGAGGGGAGGGAGCAAACTGAAAACGCGCGGACGAAGTCGCGGGGGACCGCTAGTAATATTATAAAGCTGAAGAGTTTGTTTGTTTGAACGCGCTTCTCTCAGGAACTGCTGGACCGATTTGAAAAATATTTCTGTTTTGGATAGCTTATTTATCGAGAAAGGCTTTAAGATATAAAACATGACGCTGCGACGGGAGAGGAGGGAGCAAACTCAAAACGCGCGGACGAAGTCGCGGGGGACCGCTATTATATTATAAAGCTGAAGAGTTTGTTTGTTTGAACGCGCTTATCTCAGGAACTGCTGGACCGATTTGAAAAAATGTTTCTGTGTTTGATAGCTTATTTATCGAGAAAGGCTTTAGGATATAAAACATGACGCTGCGACGGGAGGGGAGGGAGCAAACTCAAAACGCGCGGACGAAGTCGCGGGGGACCGCTAGTATATTATAAATCTGAAGAATTTGTTTGTTTGAACGCGCTTATCTCAGGAACTGCTGGACCGATTTGAAAAAATATTTCTGTGTTGGATAGCTTATTTATCGAGAAAGGCTTTAGGATATAAAACATGACGCTGCGACGGGAGGAGAGGGAGCAAACTCAAAACGCGCGGACGAAGTCGCGGGGGACCGCTAGTTATATCTATAGCTGAAGAGTTTGTTTGTTTGTTTGAACGCGCTTATTTCAGGAACTACTAAACTGTTTTTTTTTGTGTTGGATAGCTTATCTATTGAGGAAGGCTTTAGGCCAACGATATAAAACATTTCGATACGCTGTCTGTATGTAGATATGTACTTATGCTTAAATCTTTAAAAATAGCAATGGATTATGATGCGCTTTTTTCAAATGATAGAGTGATTCAAGAGAAAGGTTTATGTGTATAATACATACGTTACACAGTCGGGGCGGGTCGCTAGTGACTTATAAAAGCAGAGAAACAATGAGAAAGGTGCCTTCTTTGCCATTGCTGCCACGTTTTTGTATGGACAACAGCACGTCAAGGTAAATACTGCGGTATCTTATTTAGTTGTAATAAGGGATAGTTTGGCAACAAAAGTGAGTATATAATGGATGGCCGGGGGAGGGGGGGGGGGTGTTAGTCTCGGTGTGGAGACGTAGCTAACAGATCAGTTAATATTATAACTAAATAACAACGAAATCACTGCATCCATGCCACCCCACGGACAGCCAGACAGACTTGACGAAACTATAAGGGTTCTGTTTTTTGGCATTCAGGTACGGAACCCTAAAAAGATATCACTGTTCAACGATACATTACCTATGTGAGTCGTGAGCTTCATACATATCTTATTTTGAATGAATTATTTCATAAAAAGGGAATGTAAAGTTCACAATATAGGACTAACAAAGAAAAACAGAAATTAAAAAATATGACACTCTTTTAAAAGCAACACATCAAATAATTTTGCCATGCCATTAGCGTTTGTTGAAGGGTCCGTTCTTTGACAAAACAATACCAGTGAGATGGGGCTGAATGTTTGTAAACACGTGACATACATCCTCTTCCACACCGGCACATCATTCACGCTTAGATTCAATGTGTGATTGTATTTGACAGATACTTGTGTAAAAAAATAATTATGATCATCATAAACGAAGAAGATAAAACTTTAAAAACGTTATGACCTGATTCCTACTCGAATTTGTTAATTAGAAACAAGCTTATTTATTTCAATGTTTCACAAATTATATTTTTAAGACGCGACACGATCGGTCAAAAATGCATTCTCAGAAGTTCCATATTAAAACCATTGGCGTTAATATTCTAGGAACAAAAGAGAAAAATAGACGCGAGAACACTTATTTCTTTTAAATCACTGAAAAGTTGATTTCAAATAATTTTCGTTAGAAAATTAAATAATGATCGAAACCATATTGAAACTATCCAAAACTTTTTGAACAAACTTGATCGTCTCCTTAATAACTGCATTCGCTTCATTTTTGGTGCACGTAAGTACGACCATATATCTCCATACCGGTCTAAATTAAATTGGCTCAATATTCGACAGCGTAGATATTCGAATCCTCTGCACTCTGTTCAGTATTCTGTGTAATCCAAATTCTCCCAATTATCTTATGTAATTTTAAATTTATGAGTGACATCAGTTCTCGGACCCCTCGTACTAGCAATGCCCTACAGCTGTACACACCTTTGCATAAGACTGCTTATGTCTCCAACTCTTTTACCCTCAGCGCCATCAGACTTTGGAACGCCCTCCTAGATACGATCAAGACATCAACATCAAAATATGTGTACAAAAAGTCTATACGCAATCTTTTTCTCAATGAGAATAAATAACATGATATCTGTTCAGCGTGAAGTATGGACTTTATTGTATTTATGTATGTTTATTTAAAAAGTATGTATGTAAGTCTATGTAGTTCATTCATTTTGTTAGTTTTTTTGTTATTTTACGCCGCCTCAACTGTTTCTGCCTCACCCAATGGTTGACTGGTAGAGAATGCTTTAAAGCATTAAGTCCACCATTTGTACTACATTTTGTTTGTGCAATAAAGAATATATAAATAAATAAAAATATTTACGTGAGTAACTTTAAATTAGGGGCACTGAGCGCTGATGTGTGCGCACATTACTTTTACTGCGTTGTACTGCCTTTGATAAAAATGGATATTAATAAAGTCCATTCCTCCCATACAAATTGACAGCTTATTCTAAGACTTAACAAATATGCCGTAAAAAGTTAAAAGAGGAGTCGAATCAATCCAGTTGACATAACAATCGCAATGGGAACAAAGTGTCTCATTCCTCGCATAGGCCGAGATTTAAATTTGGAAGAGGCCTCCTCGTTACGGCGCCTCAAAGAGGCTGTTACGGAATTGACATAATTTTCCGCGCGAAAGACGCCTCTGATCCCTTTCGCGTTCTTTAAATTGTATTGTCGCTACGCTTTTTAGGGGCGACAGACGGTGAAAACACGGATTTTATTACAGAGTTCAAATAAAAACCCCTGTCGTAAATATTTTATTAAAAAAAAAATAACTCAAAGCCTCATACTTAGGTTAAAATTTTGCAGATTGGACTAATTTAAACAAGAAAAAAATGTAAAGTAGTACTTATCTGCATTAAGGTGGATACGACCAAAGCAGGATAAATGTAAACCTTATAATAAATCGCTAGTTATCAGAAGGTTTATCAATTTTGCATTTTATCATCACTAACACTATTTACCCACCGTGATGCGTGAAATAAGAATGTAAACTTAGAAAGTTTAAATCTTTGACCTTTTCACATAGACCGACTTTAAACATCGAAGCAGTCGCGCGTTTTCAAAACGTGCTTCAGCATCGCGACTCATGCAATAAATGGATTAAATTTAGCATTGATGCAGTCGCGCGTAAGTGTCGATGCATTCGCCAAAATACAATACCTACCTAATTTGTCCATTTCCAGCGTCAGCATCGCGACTGCATCGATGCCAACGTGCGTTAGCATCGCAACTGCATCGATGATAATAGTAGCGCAGTGTATATAGGTTGACGGTTTGCGACTGCATCGAAGCCGAAAGTCGCAGTGTGTAAGGGGTCTTTGAAATAATATCACTCTTTTTGACTTTAATGGTTGTCATTTGTTTTGTAGTTATGGTGACCATTTGAAAGGGGGAAGGGAATACGCAAACTCTAAACGCGCTGACGACGTCGCGGGGGATCCCTAGTTATTGATATTCCGTCGCTGATTGAACTCTCTGCATTACCAAGTGGTTGACTGGTAGACTGGTAGAGAATGCCATAATTCCGCCAATTTTACAAGTAATAGTGTAATAAAGTTCAAGTAAAAAACATTTTAATGAAAGTTGGATAATAAGTCCGGATTCAAATAAAAAAAATTGTAAGTCAATAAGTAATTTATGTTGATAGAAAAAAGAAAATGGAAACATTCATGTAGTTCTGTAAAATAGGTATATACCTACTATTATTTTCTGTTTAAGTATGTTTACTGTTGGTCATAGGCATGCCCACCCTTCAAATAAACTTATCATAGACTGTGTATTTCATATCATTTATTCATTAATATTTTATTTTTCATTTGTAAGTAACATTGAGACAACTAAATAAAAAATATTACTACTACTAACTAAGAAATAGATTACATGAGCTTTGACGAAAACCATACAATATATCTGGAAAAGCACCAAAATTATAACATAATATATGTATGTAGATGTACACACAAATAGAGAGTAAAAATCTAATCAAAGTAAATAATTCAAAAGTTGCTGATAAAACTGTTAATAGATACCTAAGCACTTGAGTGTGCATCGCAAAAACACTTTGTACAGAAACCAGGTTCACCTGGGCATTGCTTGCACTGGTATATCGTCTGCACACGCTTTTTATCTTTCGATCTGCATCCTTTGCATTCTTTTCTGACCACTTCGACGATGTCCTTAATGACATTTCCTTTTTTCTTCTGCCTCACTCGAGTCTTTTCAATTTTCGTGAGCTCGTGCTTCGCTGTCAAAACTTGTCGTCGACTGGTCTCATCAGGATCAACCAGCAGACCTTCGATTACTTTTAAACGGAAATCGTGAAAATTTACCTCACGTGATCCACTATATTTGTTGTACAGAAACATTGCATTACTCAGACTCATTTGCAACATGTGCACAAATAACTTCTTATACCACCGCAATGTTTTTCGTTGGATCGGATAATATGCCAGCATTTGATCCTGCAGTTCTATTCCAGACATACAATTATTGTAATGTACAATTGCCGACGGTTGCAATACTACTCTACCTCTTTTTGATATAGTTTCAATCATATCATCGTCGTGTTCTGTTGATATATAATGTATATAGCGTTTGTTACTCCACTTGCCAATGTGCACACCATTTAAAAAATAGGATTTGTTATGTCCTTTTCTCAATGGAACAGTTCCTATCTCGACGGGACTGTCTTTACGGTTTTTCCTCAGTGTTCCCGTACAGTATGTCTTCCTATCTAATAATTTGACTGTCAAACCATAGGAGTTATAATGATCGTCCATATAAACATGATGGCCATGATCTAGTTTCCCTTCAAGCAGTTTTAAAACAACTTTACTGGCATGGTCTGGATTCGATGTCTTATCATTTGCAGCGTATACTTGATACTTTAATACGGTTCCATCAGGCTCTGCAAGGACATATAATTTTATGCCATACATATGACGTTTGTTTTTTATGTACTGCCTAAACAGCAATCGACCACGAGACAAGACCATTGATTTATCTAATAACAGCTGTTTACCTGGATAGTAAATGGTTTCCATTTTGGTATTGAAATGGTCCATTAAAGGCCGAATTTTTATTAGGTTGTCATCTCTAGTTTCAGACGTGAAGTTTAGACAGCGTAATATCAATAAAAAACGATTTCTTGACATGAACTGTCTGAAACACTGAATATTGAATAAGTAATGTCTTTTCCAATAATCACTGATACGGTTAAGTTGGATAGTTCCGGTGTGAAGCAGAAGTCCAAGAAACGTTAGCAGTTCATCACGAGTTAAATCTTTCCACTGACTTATTTTTGATTTACATGCGTTGGCATTAGTCTCGCGAACAATCAGATCTAACAGATCATCGTCAATAATTAACCGAAATGCTTCGTAAGGATCTGATGGCGGTGGTACTAGGAGTTTCCGTTCTTTGGTAAAATCAAATGTTTTCATTGGTTGTGGGGTACTGCTCCAGGCGGCAGTGGCTCCTAGATGAGAAGGTGAAGAACTGCTGGGATGGTCTCGTAATGGGTCATCAGCCATATCACTTGGCAAGTCGGGAGAGCTAGGTTCTTGTTTTAATGTTAGGATATCAGAGGTAGATGCAAGAATAATCTCCGGTGATAAATTTGGAGTGGGTGCTTTGGATTTCAAAAGGGGTGTGATAGATGTAGAAGTTTTATCATCCTGCGGTATGCCAGTGAGGAAACCATAGGTATCCATTAAATGTGGCGATGAGGCATGCGTCTCAGCGGTGAACTTGAATTCACGATTCGTATCTTTATGAGAATCAAAGTTAAATACCTCAGCTTTTGGAACAAAGCCTTTTGATGCTTCAGCACTGACATTCTGACCTTCAAACAATACTGCCTTATGCACGTCACCCATAGGCACGAACTTAGACCGCTTACGTTTTGTTACAATCCTTTCATCCAAATCTTCCTTCCGACAATCACTGTCACCAGAATCATCCGCACTTGAAGACCCATCTTCTTCGTGGCACGAGGAGTATTCATCTTCGTCACTATGTTCCGGAAACTCAAGATCACTATCAACACTTTCCCGGCGTCTTTTTCTTGAAAGAGGGGATGAAAATTTCGCTTTTACACTGCTTTTGGATGACCCTGCTTCGGCGTCCATTTTGTCGCGAAAGCACCTTGTGTACTATTGTAGACCCTCTATGCAAGTATAACACACTGTAGTTTCGATATACGGTAAGTAAGGCCTGTTTCACTTTGATTAGGGTTAGTGCAGGTGATTAGTATATATTTTTGATGTTGTAGTATTTGTACACACCGCCCACACACTCACATAGTTTGCGCTAGGGTCAACATTACAATAGCTACCAAAATGTATTTTATTAATTGTTTATATAGAATTACAGTATAGTAATTAGGTTTAATGTAATTAAAACCCAAGAAAACTGTTGCCGACAAACTGTTTCACAGTTTGGCAGAAATTCGTTTTCATAACGAGTATTAAGATAAAAAACTGGCCAAGTGCGAGTCCGACTCGCGCACTGAGGATTCCGTGCCAACTTTAATTAGGGCATCCAATTACTTCCACTTGGCTAAAATAGCATAATATTTTGTTGACAGCAAATATAACTTTGTTTTTCATTGTGTTTGTATGAAGAAAAAAGTTATGTTTGCGGTTGTTGAAAATGAGCTATATCTCAAAACTACTTGTTCGATCTTGTCCAAACCAATTTTTGTTAAAAGAATTTGATGAGATCAACATTATATATTTTTAGGGTTCCGTAGCCGAATGGCAAAAAACGGAACCCTTATAGTTTCGTCAAGTCTGTCTGTCTGTCTGTCCGTCTGTATGTCACAGCCATTTTATTCTGTAACTATAAGCATTACACTGCTGAAATTTGGTAGGAAGATGTATCATGTTAACAGCTTTACGATTCTCAAAAAAATAAAAATAAAAAAGAAGACATTTAAGGGGGGGCTCCCATACATGAAACTAAAACCAAAAAAAATTTTTAGTCAAACCTATGCGTGTGGTCTATGGATAGGTCTTTTAAAATAACATTGAGGTTCCTAAAACCATTTTCTTTTAAAGTCTAACGTTTCATGGCTAGACGCTTCCAAAGTGGTAAAATGGGCGTCCCCCCATCTAACTTCTAAACCAAGCAAGTGTAAATTTTGAAAAAAATATGCAATGCAGATCTTATTAAATAATTTTAACTTAAATTGGTTTGGACGGGATTGAACTAGTAGTTTTTGAGATATAGCACATTTTACACAACCGCAAACATAACTTTGTACTTCATACAAACACTATGAAAAACAAAGTTATATTTGCAGTCGACAAAATATTCTGGTATTTTACTTAGTAGAAATAAGTGGATTCCGTAATTCAGTTAAAGTTGGCTCGGAACACTCAGTGCGCGAGTCCGACTTGCACTTGGCCTGTATTTTTATCAAAATTTACGCTCACTTAGTTTAGAAGTTGGGGAGGGACGTATGAGAATCGTAAAGCGGCTAACATGATACACCTTCCTACCAAATTTTAACAGTGTGATGCTTATAGTTACAGAATAAAGTGGCTGTCACATATGGACGGACAGACAGACAGACATGACGCAAATATAAAAATTCTTGCCATTTTCAGGTTTTTTGGGTTTACCTCAAGGTTTTTGCCACTCGGCTACGGAACCCTAAAACAAGTAATTGCGAATGATTAGTGCACGTGTGTAGTGCAAGAAGTATCAAATTTTGTCAAGTGGCTATGTTTACGAAATTTATTAGTCGCTTTTGACCGGCAAGTCCAAGACCGGTATTGACACACGTCAAGAAGCGTGCTTGCAATTGAAGAAATATTAAAACTTCTATTAAACGCAGTGGTGTCGAAAAAAAAATTGTAATCGGAACTTATAAAAATAGTCATACGTCTTATGACTTAAAAGCTGCACTTTGTGATTAAAGCAAGCCACTTTGCACAGTGATAGTAAGGACCAAAATAATCGATTTCACCCGCAGCAGCGACAGTTTCACCCCTTAGGAACAGAGATGGCGCCACTTTTTTTAAAATAACAAATAGAAATTTCTATAAGCCAAACTTTTTCACTGATTTTTATAAAACAGGTGTCAAATGAAAGGAATTCAGAGTATTTTATATTATTGCCAATTAAGTGTAGTAATATACAAAGAAAACCACATGCCAATACCCTTAACAATTATTGTGATATAACATTTATCATTGTAAATCAATGCGCCCGAGAAAATAATGCCCTCATTAATAATTTTATATCTCAGTAATTATTAAAAATATTGACATGCGGGTTTTTTTTGTATAATACTGTACTTTATGGGCTATAATAAAAATAAATAAAATAAAAAAAAAAAGCAAATACACAACTATTATTATTTTTAATAAAATGAAGTAAAAGTAGCTGAACCTATTTTTTCTGTACTAAAAAAAATATATGGGCATTTTAAAATGTCGCTATGTTAAAATCATTTCTTTCTGTGATATCTTTCTGTATTTATCTTTCATTTGACACCCTTTTCATCAAAATTGGTGCTGTGGTTTGCCTTATAGATTTTTTTGATATTTTCAAAGAAAGTATGCGCCATCTATGTTCCTTTGGGATGAAAATTTTGCTACTTAAGATGAAATTAAATTAAATTTAGCATGATTTTGTCGCTTATCGCTCTTTTCAATATACATATTCCTTAAAAATGATAAAACAAAACATTTGGTACTTAATTATCATTGATATTGGTGCGCCCGAAAAAATCCTGCCAATATTAAAATGTATGCATCTCAACAACTATTAGAGATATTGAAGTGCGGTTTTCTTTGTCAAATACCGTATTTACTAGGCAATTATACAAACTAAGAAAAAGCATACCCAGCCATATAATTTTTTGATAAAGTGAAGTAAAAAGTGACTAAAGCTATTTTTTCTAAACTAAAAAAATATATTTGTGCATGTTTGGAATATATTATCTTAACAATGTTTTTTTTATTATATGTAACATAATTATTTTTTATTTGATACCATTTTCATTAAAATCGGTAACGTGGTTTGACTTGTAGAATTTTTCAATTGTTTTTAGTAAAGTGGCGCCATCTCTGTTTCTAAGGGGTGAAACTGTCGCTGCTGCGGGTGAAATCGCTTATTTTAGTCCTTACTATCGCTGTGCAAAGTGGCATGCTTTAATCACAAAGTGCAGCTTTTCGACGAAATTTCGCCATAATACGTGTGACTAAAACACGCAAAATTATAAACAAAACACCCGTTACACGCAAAACATTGCTGTCAAGACGTGTGTAGTGCAGACACGCTGCGAGTGAGGGGTGGGGGAGAGCGTGCGAGGCGTGGTCACTCGTAAAAAAAAGACCGCGCGTCTTATCACTTTTCTACGCAGCTTACTAATAATTCGCACTAAGCGCCGTCCATACGTGTTAACTCGTAATCACTAAGGACCTGCACTCACTAATCTCAGTAAAAAAGGTATTTATTGTATGGACAACAGCACGTCAAGGTAAACACTGCGGTATCTTATGCACATGTAATAAGGATTGGTTTGCAACAAAAGTAGGTAACCTGATGAGCTTTCAACTGTACGTTAACGCTATTGCCAGTGTGGCCGCGCCTTACACAGACTAGCGCTACGAGTGCCGCGGCTGAACTGACGTGTCGTGAGCAAAATGAAGCGACCGGTTTGCTCGGGCCCGAGTGAGCGGCACCGCTGCAATATTTCTCGCTCACTCGGATCCGAGTGGGCGGCGCTAAATGTGATTATAGTAGAGGAGACCGTGAAAGATCGATTTTCACCGATCTGATTACTGGATAGGATAATGTTTATGAAATACAATTTATAAACAAATATGCCTATTATTTATTTCTTATTTTTTTATTGAACAGGACAACAAAAATCCAATGAGGTTACTAAACAATGCATCTTACAAACTATGTAAGTATTTTGGTTTATGTGTCACATTAATTAAATAATTATGATATATTGCCTATCAAAAAATGTTCATAGTTTTTTTTTCAATTTATCACATTGCTTTTATCACCTTCACTTTTGTCATAACCGAAAGTGTTATCTTAATTGATAGTTTTTAAGGCAGAATATGCCTAGATTAGTTAATAGATCGATGTAGTTACCTATATCGACTTAACAGTTCACATTTACTTGCACAGAAATAAGTAGGCAAGCCTACCTAGGCATATCCTGTGTTTTAAAACGATCAATTGAGATAAAACTCATTCGGTTATGACAAATTATGGCGATGAAAGAAAATTGATAAAATGAATTAAATTTAAAACAGAGGTGGAATTGTGTAAAGCAAACGTATTCATTTAACAGTTTAAAACGTACGATATTATCTGCCTAACGCTTTATTCTTTGCCATTTGAAAAATCATACCGTACGTTTTGAACTGTCAAATGAATACTATTGCTTTACACAATTCCACTTCAGGTATGGATACTTCTCAAAAGGCAAGTTGGGATAGAAATATTTGTTTAGAAGTTATGTAATATTATATGTATTTCATAAAAATATGTCTCATCGAGTTATCTAATCGGTGAAGGTCGTTCGTTACCGGCTCCTAGACTATTATGACGTGTATTTATTTTCGTGTACTGCTATGGTGAGTATAAAAAATTTGCACCCGCTTTGCTAGCTCATTCACTTTACACTTTTTTTACGTTAAACATTTCATTTTCAATTGTCGTTGCTCGTGAGATTATACGCATAAAGTCCGTTTCTTAAATTCGACAATTATTTGTCGGTTATTGTAAACAGACTTTACAAACCTTCTTTAATCAGACGCTTACCACAAAAAGTTGATTTGCAGTCATTTGTTATAAATACATTTGCCAGCACATCAGGTTACCTACTTTTGTTGCAAACTAACCCTTATCACAACGGTATAAGACACCGAAGTGTTTACCTTGATGTGCTGTTGCCCGTACATTGACAATTTGAGATCTTCTTGATAAAATGTAAAAAAATGCACCAAAGTATGCTATCATGTAGCATTGACGAAAGAAAGTTAGTTTTGTTCGCGAACTAATGTTTTTTTTTTTTTGTATAGGTAGGTACAGTAATAATCAAACAACCAAAATATTACAATTAGAAAATGTTTATACAAAGTAAGAAAAATGTCGGTTGTGTTAACTAAACAAGAATAATATAATTAAACTATATCGCTTCTTTTTCATCGCTTGCGTTTCATCATAATTATGTTGTTTTAATGCACTTAAACACGACATATTATGTGCCTTTCAGCACAAGATGCGAAAAAAAATCTGAAAGAAAGAATTTGTTTTTTTAGTCGAACCTATGCGTGTAGGGTGTTAATGGATAGGACTTTTAAAATGACATAGAGGTTTATAAAACCATTATCCTTTAAAGTCTAACGTGGAAGAGATGGACTAAGCGAGTGTACATTTAAAAAAAAATTATGTAGATTTTAACAAATACTTTCAACGAAAATAGGTTTGGACGGGATCGAACCAGTAGTTTTTGAGATATAATAGCACATTTTCAACAACCGCAAACATAACTTTGTCCTTCATAATAAACACTATGAAGAACAAAGTTATATTTGCTATTAACAAAATATTGTGGTATTTTAGCTACGTGGAAAGTAAATGGATTCCCTGTTAAAGTTTGCACGGAACCCTCAGTGCGCGAGTCCGACCAGCACTTGGCCGGTTTTTTTAAGCTAGTAAGGAACATGGTAGATTGCCCTCAGTTGTTTTCCATGGTCAATTTCAATGCCCCGTCGCGCATAGTGGCATTGTAACATTTACAAAGAAAGTTTCCCCCTCTTCAAAGAAAATTTACAAATACCAAATTTTACAATGAGTGTTGCGTGGTGTGGATCCAATCCAGAGACATTAATTTTGTGTCACATTGACATTTTAAAAGATCTGTCGCTGCATGAAATTTGGTTGGTATCAAGTTTTTTCTGGTACTTTTATTTTTCATTTGTACCTTTATAGAGAAAATTATGCGTTATATCCAAACCTTGGCATTCATTTAATCGTATTGTGTTAGTGATGTTTTTATCTTAATGTACTGAATTTGTATGTTACTGTAAACTTACCTGCTGGTGAACTTAGTATTTCAAATAAAAAATCAAATAATAAATAATACAAATTTCTAACTATCCACTGTTTATTTCATAAATTTTAATTGGAACGTGTGTTTTATTTAGGTCAAATCTTAGTCAGGCTCCTAGTTCGTGCATTTGTTTAAGACGTTGTTATCACACGCACACAGATAAAGCTGCGTACACACGCACGCACAGGCACACAGCGCTACGCTCACTACGACGACGACGACAATTTGCGGGACGTGTAGGTATTTGGAGCGAGAGCGCTTAGCAACAGCGTTTATTTCATAAAATTTAAATGGCACCCTTTTTTATTTAGGTCATATCTTAGTGAGGCTCCTAGCCATCGGTGATGGTCGATGAGGACAGCAGTGCTATTCCGTAAGCGCTAATATCGTAAAAGCCCTGGGTCCCAATTTTTGAATCACTCGCATCAAAATGGCGTGTGATATATTTTGTTGGTTAATGTCCAAATTTTGAATGAACAACAGTTTATTTCCACACGGGACTGATTTCCAAATGATGTCTCAATTTTGTAAATGACGTAACGTAAATGGAGTATATATTTTGTTAGGTTTAAGTTGATTTTCAGTTTGATTTTGAACGAAAATTATATGCAAGCGAGTGATTCAAAAATAGAGCTCCTGGTTGCAGCTTTAGTTATACTGGATACCGCGTGTTTGGTATTCCCTAATTTACTTTTCAACGAGCAGGAGCTCTATTTTTGAATCATTCGCTTGAATATAGCGTGTGAATTTTGTTGGAAAACTTATTAAAAATCAACTAAATTTACTCAAAACCAAAAATTTAGTTATCTTTTTTAAATCATATCCGCGTGGAATTATACAAATTTTCATGGTAAAGTCGGACATTAATCAATGAATATCACACGCCATCTTGACGCGAGTGATTCAAAAATAAGGGCCGCACAGCTGTGAAGAAAAGGAGTCGTCGATGTTTTTTCAATTTTCATAGTATTTTTTTAATTGATTAAGGGCGAATATGCCATTTCCGCCATTCTTGACATATTTGTGCTGTAATTAGTATTCGCTGAATAAATCGAAAAGAATCGATTTTGCAGTGAAATAAACAAAAACAAATAAAAGATCAGGGTTAAACATGTTGTGATAAAGAATACCCGGTAAGTGCACCGCTTACGATAATAGTGTCATTTTTATATTCTTAATAAAATACATAGGTTTCTCTATCTACTTGTAAATTAAAACGTAATTTCCATTCAGATGTTTCCAGAATTTATTTGCTTTTTGCCAACAAACAAACAATTTTTGAAAAACAATTAATAATATACTAGGTAGGTATTTTTAATGATTCATGTTTTTTTTTTGTCTGTTTGTATTAATTAACAAAATAGTGTTTTGTATTTTTTCCACACTAGCTGTTCCCCGCGGCTTCATCCGCGTTAACGTTGGAGCTCAACAAAAATCACGATAAATTATATATGAGCTATAACATTGTAAAGTATCTTTAAAATCCATCCAGTAGTTTTTGCGTAACGGGTAACACACACCCATGTAGAATTTCAGTAAAAATCTGTATTCTATATATATACTATAGATTGTCTCTATTATAAATAGTAGATATATCTTGTTTTATCTAGAGATGGGCCAAATAAATTGGCTGGACTTGTCTTTTTTTAAGCTAGTTAGGAACATGGTAGATTGCCCTCAGTTGTTGTCCATGGTCAATTTAAGGACCCCATCGCGCCTGCCTAGGAGTGGCATTGTAACATTTATGAGGGGGAGCCTCATCAAAGAACTGTTCTAAACTCAAATTTCCCAATACCAAATTGATACAATGAGTGTTGCGTGGTGTGGATCCACAGACATTAATTTTATTTCACATTTTAAAAGGTCTGTCGCCGCGTGGTTTTTGTTTGATTTCTTATTTTAAGTACCTTTATAGAGTAAATAGTGCGGTAAAGTCAAACCTTGGAATTCATTTAATCGTATTGTGTTTGTGATGTTTACTTGCCTTAATTTACTGTATGTGTGTGTTACTGTAAACTGTAAATGAATCTTTACATTTGTATTTGTAATATAACTTATCGTGAACTTAGTACTTATTAAAAAAATAAAATTAAAAAATATGAAATACAAATTTCTACTATGCGCTGTTTATTTCATAAATTTTAATTGGAACGTCTGTTTTATTTAGGTCAAATCTTAGTCAGGCTCCTAGATCGCGCATTTGTTTAAGACATTGTTATCACACGCACACAGATAAAGCTGCGTACACACGCACGCACAGGCACACACAGCTACGCTCACTACGACGACGACAATTTGCGGGACGTGTAGGTTATGGAGCGAGAGCGCTTAGCAACAGCGTTTATTTCATAAAATTTAAATGGCACCCTTTTTTATTTAGGTCAAATCTTAGTCAGGCTCCTAGTTCGCGGATTTGTTTAAGATCATTGTTATCACACGCACACAGATAAAGCTGCGTACACACGCACGCACAGGCACGCATAGCTACGCTCAATACGACGACGACAATTTGCGGGAAGCGTCTTTGGAGCGTGAGCGCTTAGCAACAGCGCGGCAGCGCGGCCGGCGTGGCGGCTAAGGAAGGACGCATTGGTGATGGTCGGTGAGGGCAGCAGTGCTATCCGTAAGCGCTTATATCGTAAAAGCCCTGGGGCCCAATTTTTGAATCACTCGCATCAAGATGGCGAGTGATAAGCATTCATTAAAGTCGAATTTTCTAATGAAAATCAGTTGAAATCCACATAGGAGGGATTGGCAAAAATACGTCTTAATTTTGTAAGTACTTACGTCAATAATTCGCGTGATTATCGTAGATTTTTAATTCGTTTTCGAACAGTTATCACACGCCATATTCAAGCGAGTGATTCAAAAATAGAGACCCTGGGGCCCAATTTTTGAATCACTCGCATCAAATTGCGTGTGATATTAGTTGGTTAATGTCCAATTTTCGAATGAACAACAGTTTATTACCACACGGGAGTGATTTCAAAATGATGACTCAATTTTGTGAATGACGTAACGTAAATTACGTATATATTTTGTTAGGTTTTCGTTGATTTTCAGTTTGATTTCGAACAAAAATCACATGCCATATGCAAGCGAGTGATTCAAAAATAGTACTCCTGATTGCACCTTTAGTTATTATAGTGGAGACCGCGTGTTTGGTATTCCCTATTTTACTTTTCAACGATCAGTAGCGCCGCACAGCTGTGAAGAAAAGGAGTCGTCGATGTTCATAGTATTTTTCAATTTTCATAGTATTTTTTTAATTGATTAAGGGCGAATATGCCATTTCCGCCATTCTTAACACATTTGTGCTGTCATTAGTATTCGCTGAAGTAATCGAAAAGAATCGATTTTGCAGTGAAATAAAAAAACAAAACAAAAAAAAACCGGCCAAGTGCGAGTCGGACTCGCGCACTGAGGGTTCCGTGCCAACTTTAACTAAATTAGGGAATCCATTTACTTCTGCTTAGTAAAATACCACAATATTTTGTTGACTACAAATATAACTTTGTTTTTCATAGTGTTTGTATGAAGTACAAAGTTATGTTTCCGGTTGTTGAAAATCTCAAAAATTACTTGTTCGGTCCCGTCCGAACTAATTTTCGTTGAAAGTATTTATTAAGATCTACATCATAATATTTTTTTCAAAATTTACACTTGCTTGGTTTAGAAATTAGATGGGGGGGACGCCCATTTTACCACTTTGGAAGCGTCTAGCTATGAAACGTTAGACTTTAATAGAAAACGGTTTTAGAAACCTCTATGTTATTTTAAAAGACCTATCCATAGACACCCCACACGCATAGGTTTGACAATTTTTTTTTTGGTTTTAGTTTCATGTATGAGAGCCCCCCCTTAACTGTCATTATTTTTTATTTTGCGTATGAGAATCGGTAAGCGGTTAACAAGATACATCTTCCTACCAAATTTCAATTGTGTAATGCTTATAGTTACAGGGAGTGACATACGGACGGACAGACAGACAGACAGACAGACTTGACGAAACTATAAGGGCTCCGTTTTTTGCCATTCGGCTACGGAACCCTAAAAAGATCAGGGTTAAACATGTTTTGATAAATAAAACCCGGTCAGTGCACCGCTGACGATAATAGTGTCATTTTATATCGTTAAAAAATACATCGGTTTCTCTATCTACTTGTAAATTAAAACGTAATTTCCATTCAGATGTTTCCAGAATTTATTTGCTTTTTGCCAACAAACTATTTTTGAAAAACAATTTATAATAATAATATAGTAGGTACTATGAATAGGTAGATATTTTTATGATTCATGTTTTTATTTTTTTGTCTGTTTGTATTAATTAACAAAAGAGTGCTAGGTATGTATTTTTTCCACACTAGCTGTTCCCCGCGGCTTCATCCGCGTTAACGTTGAAGCTCAAAAAAAATCACGATGAATTATAGTATTCCTATGTATGAGCTATAACATTGTAAGGTTTCTTTGAAATCCATCCAATAGTTTTTGTGTAACGGGTAACACACACACATGTAGAATTTCAGTAAAAATGTATCTCAAGCGTCGAGAAACATATATTTCTGGTGAACTGGCCGAGTGATAATACTGTAGATTGTCTCTATTATAAATAGTAGATATATCTAGTTTTATCTAGAGATGGGCCGAATACTCGGTTAAAACTCTGTACTCAGCGTATTCGGCGAGTTTTTAGATACTCGTACTCGGCCGAGTAACTCGGTTTTAATGCCGAGTATACTCGGTTTGAGTAAAGCCATATAGTACCATAATATATTATCTCAACAACAGGGGAGATCTTTCACAATCTCAAAAATGATACTAAACGAGTAGTAATTTAATGAGACAAAATGAGGCGAACTAGAAAAGGAAAAATTAAAAACAATATATAAATTTTTGGAATTTGACCGATTGTCATTGACTGTCATTGTCACATGAAATGGTTTATAATTTAATTTAAAATTCGCGCAGTGCCTGTTTTGTGCCGTGTCCGGTTAAAAAGTGTAAAGCGCCTCGGCAGAAGTTGGCGTGCATGGAGACTGGCCCATGCGCGGTGCTATTTTCGTGCTGCGCAACTTTTTATTTTATCTAAAGCCACATTGAATTTGACAGATGACCCATCATAGAAAATCTGTTGCCTAGAAACCGGTTCTCGGTTGCCACAGTAACCCAAATGGTTGCTACAACAAATGTAGCCGAAACTTCCCGAAGGAAGACCGAAGCGTAGCAGAAACCTGACGTCGTTATCGACCGCCCGTCTTCGGCCACCATTCGGCCACCCTTCGAGCGCTCTTCGGGTCTGTCATCGGCTAGCCTTCGCAACCGTTGTTTTGAACTGCCAAACCTAGTGTCAGTGTCTAATATTTTGTACGCTGTTTATTTTTTACTGTTTTTGGATGCTATTTATAGGATAAATACTATTGTAAATAAGCTGAGAGCCTATGTCCCAGACGCCCACACAGGCAGACCACGCCAGTCAACCCGACAGCGATCCGTCATCGGAATTATACTTAAAATGTGACCGTTGTTCCCAGCCGCGTTATTTTCGAGGAGCGCGAGGTCTAAAAATACATGTGGGGAAAACGCATAAAAATACAGTCCAAGTGAGTACTCCGGCCCCCTCCTCGAATGAACCACAGTTGACCTCAACATCGTTAGTCAGTGATGGAGCAACTCCGCTCTGGCAGAAACTAAGTACTCTAAGAGCCAACTACCCCTTGATTAAAAGGATTCCTCGGGGAGCCCGAATCTTAGTCGCCAGCTCCCTAAGCAAACACATTAGGAGAGTGGTTAATGAGAACTCGAAGGATAGCTGGGAACAACTTCTCACATTTTCCTACTGTACCCTTCATGCTCCAAAAAATGACGGCAGCAGCAGCAGCTCTCTCACCCAAAAAATTAAAGACAACTGTTCGAACTCTCAATTCGTATTTCCTCCATTCGGTCCACAAATTATTAATAAAAAGAAAAACTTTAATATTATTAAAAAAATTGAAAGTAAAATAAGCGATGGTGATTTGAAAGGAGCTGCCCAGCTGCTTTTCTCCGATGACGAAGTCGCTCCTGACTCTGCAGAGACTCTATCAGCCCTACATAGCAAACACCCTCAGCTATCCACCTCATTTCACCTTCCCGCTCCCCCCCAGGCAGCTGACCCCACACCACAAGCCACACCGGAGGATGTACTTGCAGCCATCATGTCATTCAAGAATGGCTCTGCCGGTGGCCTCGACGGGCTCACTCCCCAGCACTACAAAGACCTCGTGTGTGGGGCCACGGGAGACAACGGCAGGGCCCTTCTGTTGGATCTTACTTGCTTATGCAACATTATGCTAGCCGGAAAAGTACCCAACTGCATAACCAGTCTCCTTTACGGTGCAAACCTGTGCGCGCTTAAAAAGAAGGACGGTGGTATTCGGCCAATTGCTGTGGGTACCACAATCCGGCGTATAGTGTCCAAAATCTGCTGCAAGTACATCCTACCACAACTGACATCAACCTTCCAACCCGTGCAGCTCGGTTTTGGTTCGAGAGGAGGCTGTGAGGCTGCCGTGCATGCAACCCGCACCCTCCTCCTGAACAATGGAGCCGAGGTGTTGTTGAAGGTTGATGTCAAGAATGCATTCAACACCGTAGACCGAGGTGCATTACTCACGGAAATCCAAAGTAATATCCCACCGATTTACCCATACCTTTGGCAGTGCTACAGTTCCCCTTCAACTCTTGTACATAAACAACATCTTTTACATTCAGTTGTCGGCTGCCAACAGGGTGACCCGCTCGGACCTGCCATTTTTAGCCTTGCCATTCATCCTTTTATTTCAAAACTAAAATCTAAATTTAATGTTTGGTATTTAGATGACGGAACCTTTGGAGGCGACGTTTCGTCAGTTCTGACCGACTTACAAACTTTAATCACGGAGTTCGCCTCTATTGGCCTCGAGCTTAATTTTTCTAAGTGTGAAATTTTTATCCCCCAATCAACTGACCCCACAAAAAAATCCGAAATTATTTCTAAATTTAACGTTCTGGCCCCCAATATAAAAACAGTCGATGATCAATGCCTTAGACTTTTAGGAGCCCCTATCATTGGCAGTGCTGTCCCTACCTTTTTATCGGACCAGATGTCTAAATTTAATAATTCATCGAACCGTCTTCATCAAATTAATTCACACATGGCTCTTTCTATCATTCGCTTCTGCCTCTTCGTACCAAAATTCACATACATTCTCCGGTGCTCTCCTATTTGGCAACACAATGATATTCTAATGTCTTTAGACCAAATGATACAAAACTGCCTCACTGAAATTCTAAATTGCAACATTAAAGAGAGAGCCTGGACCCAGGCGTCCCTTCCGATCCGCTTCGGCGGCCTGGGCATCCGCAAAATTTCAAGTGTTTCTTTGCCTGCGTTTTTGTCATCGGTCCACAGTACGCACAACCTCTTCGGGAGAATCATTAGCCCGTCACTGGGTTCCGTAGAGGTGGCTTACTTGGCCGAGGCCAAACTCGCATGGTCAATGGCATGCCCGAGCGTGCAACCGGTTGCTCCTCAGTCACAGAGACAGTGGGATGAGCCGCTCTGCCTCCAGATCCAGCGTGATCTCCTAACTACTGCTGAGAATGAGACGGACCGCGCTCGTCTCCTCGCTGTCTTTGAGAAAGAGTCAGGCTACTGGTTGCAGGCAATACCATCTCCAAACCTAGGCACCCTACTAAGCAACTCATTTCTATCCATTTTAGTTGGTCTCCGTCTGGGCGTTCGGACAAACAGGGCTCACCGTTGCCAATGCGGCGAGGCTGTCGACGAACTCGGCCACCACGGACTCTCCTGCTCCAAGAGCGCTGGCCGCTTGTCGCGCCACGCTACGTTGAACGACGTCATCCGTCGGGCTCTTGTAACCGCCAACATACCCGCGATCTTAGAGCCGAGAGGTTTAATCCGGAGCGATGGGAAGAGGCCCGATGGATTGACGCTTGTTCCATGGAAATTGGGGAGGTCGCTGGTCTGGGACGCTACCTGCGTAGACACACTGGCACCGTCCCACGTCCATGCGACCTCATCTAATGCAGGTGCGGCGGCGGCTAACGCGGAAAACTTCAAGCGGCGCTTATATGTAGCCCTCGGTGAGGGTTACATATTTGCACCGTTTGGGGTTGAGACATTGGGTCCGTGGGGGCCGGAGGCGCGCCGCCTATTTAAAGAATTATCGGCGCGCCTAATCGAGGCCTCGGGTGACCAGAGGGCTGGCAGCTACCTCGGCCAGCGAATCAGTCTGGCCATACAAAGAGGCAATGCTGCCAGCCTCCTGGGCACCCTGCCGCCATGCGGCGGAAATTTAGAGGATGTTTTTTATTTATAGTAGGTAGGTATGAGTTTTTTTTTTTCTTTTATTTATACTTTAGGTTATATGTAAATTACTTAGTTTAATTTCTGTTTACTATTTCATAGATGTATATTTTAGTTTTAATTTATTTTCATTGTTAATATTGAAAAAACACTTGTGTTATGGAAATCAGACACAACGGTGGTACCACAACATCATTACCAAGATATTAACTATAAAATAACAGATATTGTATTATTTGCGTCATAATATGGTTAGCCCTTTAGAAAGCTATAATAAATGAACTAATAGTAAGTAGATATTGTTAAGACTATAGTTTCATGTATGTATGTTTTTATATTTTTGTTAACAGGATACATTTACCTACTAAGTTTTAACTGTGTCATATATAAATATGTGGAATTTAATAAAGTAAAATTATGATGCAGAAACACAAAGCTCTCTGCACTTTCTGGTAACACCGTATTCCTATTTCTTTGAAGACGTTACCAGCCTCCGAAAGTAATCACGCGCTATGCATGGTGCTTGCGTGCACATTGTAACACTCGTGCTAAACGTACCAGTTCTATATACCTTGTTTGGTGCCCTGCCCGCCACTTGAAAAGTCTCTTGTTTTTTGTCAGCTTATTTTAAAGGAATGGAGCTTTTAGTATCATCGCGCTCTAGCTCTAGTGGCTAGATGAAAGCAAATCCTGTGGGAACCTGTTTATACTTGTTTGTACACCCGAAACAGGAATATGATTTTAAACCGAGTTACTCGTCCGAGTACTCGGTTGGAAAAAAATGAACCGAGTAAAACTCGGTACTCGTTAATCGGCAAAAGTGCTACTCTAGTTTTATCAATTCAACCCTAAAAAGGATATACTCGTACCTTACTTACTCATAACAATGTGCTTAAAGTTTTGTTTATTGTTATTATTTTTTTGCTTCCACTTTTTTATGTTTTATTTTAATTTTGTGTGTGTGTGTGTGATGTCCTTAATTAATTAATGTATTTTCTTTCTTTCTTTCTCTCTAAAAATAATGATCATTACACAATCTGCCCGTGTATGTATGTTATCTCAGATAGGATTACTGGCAAATACTGAAGATATGAAACCAAATATTATATCGTTCGTTATGTGATTTGTGCCAATATTGGTTACTTTCCTATACTTAATTGGCAATTGTATTTCTTGGAAATGCTTGTAGTTGGAGTAATTTTAGATTATTATAAATCAAATTCTATTATATCTAGGTACTGTGTGGGCTATTATATTCTATTCTCCTCTTAAAAAACGTTATTTCGATACAGTCGGTAAAAAAAAAGAATTGGACACCAATCACATGCATTGCTCTGATCCCAACGTAAGTAGCCAATGCACTTATGTTATGGAAATCAGACATAACGGTGGTTCCACAACACCTAGACCAGAGACAATATAGAAAATTAGGATTTCTACATTAACCCGACCGGGAATCGAACCCGAGACCTTAGAGCGGCGACGCCTCGAAACCCGTGCTTAGCCACTACACCATTGAGGTCATCAAAGTGATTTTGTGCTTGCGTAAAAAACTTAATAAGCACTTATATAATTAAAACAATTATAAATATTACAATTAATAAGAATAGCATTAATGCAATTTAATATATTTCAAAATTATGGTTTTTGCAATTGCCTTTATTATTATTGTAAGTAGCCATTCCATTTCAAACATAAATACTATTCAATGGAGCATGCATTTTTGAAACTACTGCTTTATAAATAAAAATGAAAATACATTATTTTCTCCCTCAATCGCGCCGACCCCTGCCAAGGAGAGCCTGAAATCGACTCGCCAACATTTGCACAGGCGAATCCGACCGAAATAAGAATTTGTCACACACGCAAACAAACATTCAAACATTTGTGCTACGTATCAAAGAGCTTTCCAATCTGGGTGCACAAACAGACGCCCATAGCAGACAGAGTAAATATAGGGTGTGTTTATTAACGAGCGGGGAGCGATAAGCTAAGGATTGATATAAAAATATAAAATAAAATAAAGATCTTTAAGAAGAATACTTTTGGTTGAAAATCTGATAAAGAACTTAAAAGCCTAATGTTAAAAGCCTATTCAAACTGTGTCTACCTACCGCTATAATCAAAGTTTAATAACTTCCAAAAATGCAAGCGTAATTAATGACGACAAAGTAGTACTATTAGCCAGAGATAGTATATTTTATATCTTTAAGTTTAAAACTTATTTGTTAAATCGGCAATCTCAACATTTCAATCGGAATATTTATGTACTCGTGCACTGGCTAGTATTACACTTTACTATTTTGTAGATTGCAGGGATTTTATCAAAGCCTTCATCTTCCACTAGCGGTCCCTCGTGACTTTGTCCGTGTGTTATGACTTTAAAGTTCACCTAAATTATTTTACGCGTGGCAGCCCAAATTCCTAAGACCTTGAACTCTTATTATGCTGTAAAGTTGCAAGCCCAAGTCCGTTATTAGAAATGAAATGAAAGCTTTTATTTTCAGAATAAATTTTCCTTAGTTATGTTGTTAAATGAATGAAATTAAGTAATTAATAAAACTTAAAACTAGGGTTCGACTGGACGTGCACAGATATTCAGTAAGTGATGATAGGACTGTCCATCCTCTCAGCGATTACCTTCTGAAGAGTGTTGGAGCTGCCCTGAATCCGCTCCCAGAGGGAATCCAATCGCATTAGAATCTCGCATAGGACTCTTTAGTCTTGCGAAGTTTTTATTTTTTTCAAGCTGTAGATCCTTGTTTCAAAGGAGGTTTAGTGGTGGAAAAATTCATCCTTGTGTAACCCGTTTACGGATCCGCTTTCGCGCCCGCTCTCGCCTATGATTGTATACTCACTCGTAGAGATTTCATGCCGAGTGCCGATGGGATGTTTCAAGTGTTTAGTTTGCCTTCTGTGTTTGATGTTTTTTTCTGTGTTGTGTTTTCATTTTTGCCGGGCCTCTTATAATAGCAGTCTCAATCATATTGGGTTAGACGTGTGGAACCGAGTGGCTTTATCAGAGGTTTGATTCCACTTGAGAGAAAATGTAATATAGGTGTTTTTCTTTGTTTGTATTTCAGGATATTTTACATGAGATGGGTTTGCTCTTGTGTATAGACTAGATCAGACGGTGTTGTTTTGGTCAGCGACGAGCGACTCAGTGGTATACCAGGTTGACTCTTCGTAGCTTACTAGCTACGGCGTAGTATTTCGTAGATAAGCTAGCTAGGGTGCGAGATTTCCCATTCGTTTTGTAATTTTTTTGAATGTTGTGAAGAGGTTTCCTTGTATAAAATTTGCTCAGAATTTAAAGAAAACATTTTTTTAGAATAAGCATAACTCATATTATCATCCCTGAGTTGGATGTCACTAACCAAAACAACACCCTGTATGACGATGGAACTTCGGTGTTTATGAATTCGAATTTTTAGACTTTAAAGCAGCGTAGACCGATATGTCTGTCAATAACAACCCACCAGCTCTCTTCAGTTACTCCGTGATCATGGCGCTTGCAACAGTAACACAAGCGAAATATCGGAAACTCATAAATAATAGGGTACATGGTATCAATCCTGTATATCTTTACTAATATTATAAAGCTGAAAAGTTTGTTTGTTTTAATGCGTATGCATATTTTTGTGTTGGATAGCTTATTTATCGAGGCAGGCTTTTAGGCTATAGTACATCACGCTGCGACGGGAAAAGAGGGAGTAAACTCAAAACGCGCGTACGAAGTCGCGAGGGACCCGCTAGTAACTATTATTTTGCCTTGTTTTAACCATGAATATCAATTAAATGCAGATAAATTCAAAATATGAACAACGGTTTTAGTTATTGTACGAATTAACACACGTTTGGTCACAAAAAACCTTTGTTTTGATTAAAAGTCATTAAAGTCATTTATTTATGCAAATAGGCCCATTGAGGACATTTTTACACGTCCCAACATAAACCCTACCACAGCTGCGTCACAATTGTGGGCTAGTGCTGAGAAGAAGCTGCGCAACAAACTCAGTCACTATTGTCAATGCCTCTTTTCAAAAGGTTTACAATGTTTGAAGTATTCATGCAAGTCCATACATTATTATATTTTAAATAATCATATACTTTATAATACCCTTTCATCATTAGGGTTTCTTTAATGACAGTTTTAAATTTATTGACCGGTAAGTTAACAATGTGTTCTGGTAGTTTATTGAAAAAATTTATACATTTCCCTCAGCGCGGCCTGCGTAGCTGGCCAATGTTTCATTATTTCGAACTGGTTACGTTTGTAATGTTCGTTAGATCTACTTCTACCGCCAAATCCTGCCCTTTGTTTATGCGATAAGCAACTTTTCCTACAAAATCGTTGCATCATTAAATCTTCGTCAATTTTATACGACCATGATCCTTAAAAACGTTTTATTATTATCTAACACTGTTCACAATCTTTGGAGGCGTTTGTAGCCTGGTAAGATTATTATAAGTTTTATGTTAAGGTGATGCCAATGTTTTTTTTTTCTTGTATTACCTGTATGTGCCAATTTATGTTAATAAAGATATTTTAAAAACAAAAAAACAATACATTTCCCTATGAAAGAATTACCAACCTTTCGAAGCCTAAATTGTGGAATAGCAAGCTTATTCTTGTTCCTATTCCTTCCTTACACTAGTTAGATGATTATTTCCTCACACTATTTAGATTATAATCTAAAATAAACATTCCCAGTTCCTCTTTCCACACGTAATAATCTCAGTGGCCATTAAAAAGTAGATATAATAGTTAATTAAAGCAAGTGAGTTTGCGCAGATCGCACAGATAGTGAAACGCTCGCTTCAATTTATTTGGCAATATGGCCGACTGTCTCCTTAATTACGCTGACCATAAATACTGGAGCTGAGCTTACTAACAGTATTGTATGCAAGCAACGAAATTCGGAGAAGAGGCTGAGAAAACGCAAATGTTTGGTATGCAACCTCAATAGTACATCGACATTATCAAATGTACGGTTGTAGTTTCTCACCTAATCAGTTTTCGACTAAAATCTCGAACGAACGAAACACAAACAAGCATCAGTTCAAACAAAAAAACCGGCCAAGTGCGAGTCGGACTCGCGCACTGAGGGTTCCGTGTCAACTTGAATGGAATTTGGGAAACCACTTACCTACTTAGCCACTAAACTACCACACTTAAAATAACACAATAGTTTGTTGATAGCAAATATAACTTTGTTTTTTATAGTGTTTGTATGAAGAACAAAGTAAGTGTGCTATATCTCAAAAACTACTATTTTGATCCCGTCCAAACCAATTTTCGTTGAAAGTATTTGTTAAGGTCTACATTACATATATTTTTCAAAATTTATACGCGGGACGCCCATTTAACCACTTGGAAGCGTCTATCTCTCAAACGTTAGACTTTAAAAGAAATTAGTTTTATGATCCTCGATATCATTTTATAAGACCTATCCATAGATACCCCACAAGCATAGGCAGACAGATAGACATACAGTCTTGACGAAACTATAAGGGTACCGTTTTATGCCCGTAGCCGAATGGCTACGGAACCCTAAAAACGACACAGGAAGGAAGAGATTTTGGCTCATAACTTGGTTAGGCTCGAAAAGACCTCGACCGTACCTGAGGAAATCATGATTTAAAGGAAGTATTTTTAAGATTTAAGGACTAAAATTAAAATTAGATTAGTCATTTTTTTTAAAAAAAAATACACAATAGTTTATTTGCCTATTTTTATAATCTTTTTAAATCTAAAAATTGAAAATAATAACACTCAGTTGGCAGCACTGAACTTGGTGAGTTTGACAGCAATTTAGCATGCTTGATGGAGTTGCTGAGAAACATTGCCTTTTGCTTTCTCATACTGCGGGATGGATAATACAGATAAAAGACAGATTGCTTCAACTTTCACGGTCACTAACCTCAAAAGTAGAATAAATGTAAAATGGTAGCCATCCCGTAACAATCGATCGAATGATAGATATTACAAATTGCGAATTCTCGTCTTTTGCAGAGTCATAGAACTAAGTAATGACGTTGCTTAGAATGAAGGCTACATCATGGGGGAAATCCACATGTTTCACAATAATGTGAGCCCAATGCCCATAAATTCGGAGCTGCATTTCAAGCTCATAAATGTCTGAACCGCCTAAACTCGGGCAGATAAATCTAGGGCTAGACCTAAGATACAGTACAAAGCCGTGAAAGCAGTAAGCCAACTTCAAATACCGGCTAAGTGCGAGTCAGACTCGCACACTGAGGGTTTCGTGCCAACTTTAACTAAATTAGGGTTCCTTTTCATCATCATCATCATCATAATCAGCCAAAGGACGTCCACTGCTGAACATAGGCCTCCCCCACGGCTTTCCACAGCGACCGATCACTAGCGGTCTGCATCCAGTTTGATCCTGCGATCTTTTTAAGGTCGTCTGTCCATCTTGTTGGTGGACGTCCTACGCTGCGTCTTTGGTCGAAGGGCCTCCAATCTAGAACTTTCCTGCCCCAACGGCCATCAGTTCTTCGCGCTATGTGCCCTGCCCACTGCCACTTAAGCTTACTGATTCTCAAGGCTATGTCCGTTACCTTGGTTCTTCTACGTATCTCTTCGTTTCTGATTCGATCTCGTAGAGAAACACCGAGCATAGCCCGCTCCATCGCTCGTTGTGTAATTTTGAGCTTCATTATAAGGCCCATAGTAAGAGACCACGTTTCGGATCCGTATGTCATCACTGGTAACACACACTGATTGAAGACTTTCGTCTTCAGACACTGAGGTAATTGAGACGAGAAGACGCTCTTGCGCAGTTTCCCGAACGCTGCCCAGCCGAGTTGGATTCGTCGATTGACCTCTTTCTCGAAGTTGGACCTACCCAATTGGATCACTTGTCCCAGGTAGACGAACTCGTCGACAACTTCGAGAGTTGAGTTCCCAATGGATACTGGAGTGGGTACAACAAGGGAACTCGACATAATTTTCGTCTTCTCCATGTTCATTTTAAGACCCACTTGTTGGGATACTCGGTCGAGGTCTTCGAGCATAGTGCCTAGATCATCCAGCGTCTTTGCCACAACGACTATGTCATCGGCAAACCGAAGGTGTGTTATGTATTCGCCATTGACGGAGATGCCGAATCCTTCCCATTCCAGGAGCTTGAAGGCGTCTTCCAATGCCGCTGTAAACAGTTTCGGAGATATAACATCGCCCTGTCTTACACCTCTTCGCAATGAAATCGCCCTCGTATTCTGTTCCTGTACTCGGACCGACATGGTGGCGTTGTTATATAGACACTTTAACACCTCTATATACCTATAGTCTATGTGACACCGCTGAAGAGACCGAAGCACCGCCCAAGTTTCGATCGAATCAAAGGCCTTCTCATAGTCCACAAAAGCTAAACATAGAGGCATATTATACTCCTCGGACTTCTGTATAATTTGCCTTAGCGTATGTATGTGGTCTATGGTACTGTAGCCTTTTCGGAATCCGGCTTGTTCGGGAGGCTGGAAGTCATCAAACCTACGTGCGAGACGATTCGTGATGACCCTTGAGAACAGCTTGTAGACATGGCTCAGGAGTGAGATGGGTCTATAGTTCTTCAATAAGGTTTTGTCTCCTTTTTTGAAAAACAACACCACCACACTCCTGTTCCATGCCTCAGGCGTGATGCCCTCAAGCAGAACGGAATTAAAGAGTCTCTGAAGGACTTTAAGTACCGGTGTTCCACCCGCTTTCAGAAGCTCTGCTGTGATTCCGTCCTCGCCAGGTGCCTTATTGTTTTTAAGCTGTTTCAGGGCCATCCTAATCTCGTAGAGGCTGATGTCCGGGATGTCTTCAGTGTAGTGTCGGGTCAGGATAGCTCGTGGGTCTCCGGTCGAGCTATCAACGGGTTTGGCTACTGAGGTGTACAACTGCCCATAAAACCTTTCGATCTCCCTCAAAACCTCTGCTTTCGTCGACGCTACACTGCCGTCCTCCGTCTTAAGCTTCGTCAACAGGCTTTGCCCAATAGACATGTCCCTTGCAAACACTTTGGAGCCTTGTTTCCGCTCTATTGTTTCTTTAACACTATTCGTGTTAAAGGAACGAATGTCATGTCGCAGAGATTTCATTATTCGTCTATTAAGCTGCCTGTAGGTTTGAGCATTAACGGAGGTCTGCAGTGCCATAGATCGACGTTCTGCCATAAGGTCGAGAGTGTGGACCGAGAGTTTTTGAGGTCTATTTTTACGGCCAGGTCTAAAAAACTTGGATCCGACCGTTTGGACAGTTTCCACAAACCCGTTGTTTATTTCGTCCACTGATACGCAATTCTCTAGGCAATCAAAGCGGTTTGACAACTCGAGTTGAAAGCTTTCGGGATTTTGGATATGGGCACGAGTAGGTCGGAGCGTGGACTTCATCAAGCGGGACCTTTCCAATTTGACATTTATATTCAATATGCCTCGGACCATACGGTGATCACTACCGGTTTTTACCCTGTTGATCACGGAGACATCATTGAATAACCGTCTCTTGGTGGTCATGATGAAGTCTATCTTATTTCTCGTCTTGCCATCCGGACTCAGCCAGGTCCATTTCCTTTGAGGCGGCTTTTGGAAGAAAGAGTTCATCGCAAAGAGTCCCTCCTTCTCCAGAAAGTCGGCCAGCCTATTTCCCCTGGCGTTCCTTTGACCATATCCAAAAGGTCCCACTTTGCTCAATTCTTCCTCCAGCTCGAGCAACTTCTCGTCTGTCCTCAGTGTGCACGCGTTATAAGTTACCAGGGCCAGTTGTCGTTGGGGGTGGTAGCGAGATCGCCTCCGGGGATTCTTAGCACCCCCTGCCCCGCCGTTACCGTGACCGCTACCGGAATCAGGAATAGCGGGGCTGCCGGAGACTGGGGGCCTGGTTTTTTTGTGTCCTACCATATAGGGGGGTATTTGCCAGTACTCGCCACGCTTGGCAGGCGGGTTGGCGAGCGCAGTGGCGCAGTATCTTTTAAGTGTGACGCTGCTGCCCATCACAGCTCAACATTTTACTGCGCCTTTTGTTGGATGGTTATCCCGCCATCGGTCGGTCGCCAGAGCCTCGTCTGTTGAAACAGGACGCACCGCGTGAAGGTGAGGTTGGCTTGGAGCTTTGGGTCTTGGTTAAGCTCCCTTACGTTCCTTTTACTAGCCATTTATGCACCCCCCCCCCCCCCAAATGACAAATTTTGATGATCTTGACTTCAGACCAAGCCAAATGCGACTGAAACCACGACGAAGTCGAATATGGAACGAGATCGCCCCGAAGAAACCTGTTCACTCTAACTTTGAATAGATTGTTTTGATTTGATTTGATTGACGACCTCCGTGCTGTAGTGGCTTAGCACGCTGGTTTCAAGGCGTTGCCGCTCCGAGGTCCCGGTTTCGATTCCCGGTTGGGACAATAAAGAAATACAAAAAATCTGTATTGTCTCGAGTCTGGGTATTGTGGTACCACCGTTGTGTATGATTTCCATAACACAAGTGTATTGATAAGTATAGTATAGTATATAGATGATAAGAAAGTGCGCCTTCCAGTAGAGCGACAGCAGCGCGTCTCTCCAATGTGAAAAGCTTATTGCGCTTTCACACTAAGCGAATTTAAAAACAGCGCGACGGTCACGCAGCAGTCGCGCTGCTGTCAATTTCACACATAAAATAACAGCATGCTGTCGCTCTAATGTGAAGGCGCACTTACAGCAGCAGCAGCGCGACTGCCGCGCGACCGTCGTGCTGCTAAAGTTGCTTTAGTGTGAAAGCGCTCTAAGAGTCAACAACGCACTATTGCAGTCACCGGCGCCTAATCACCTTAAGTCCAATGTCCAAAGTTAATGTTTTTTGTTTTCTTTGAAGTGTCGTTCATTTTTGTACCATGTGTGCAAGCCATTTTCATTTGAAACTGGTAAATCGGTAGTACCGTTACCATGAGTTTATGGCGGTTTTACTCGCAGCGACGACGTTACTTTTTGTATAGAAACTTTTAGTTCTGCGAGTGACTGCTAGAGACGCTGTGCATTTTTCCATAGACTTTCGTCGTAAACTCATGTTAACGGTGCAGAGACCTGGACCGCTCATATAAATTTCCACGCTTGGGATTCTGTGCAAGTAGCAAATCGGCATGGAACATGTCATAGATAGCAGATGAAAAACCACATGAAATAAAAATCATTAATCACACCTATTTTTATTCATACTGCTACAAATCGTAGTCTGCGAAATCATACATCGTAAAGTTAAGATCACAGGTGAAATTATCTTGTGATGATTTTGTAGCGCGTCGGTACGAAAACCACATTCTTTGTGTACAATGCAGTATCGCTAATGAGCAGTCGAGTACTCGCGCGCGATTCACACTGCGTAAAAAATATGGTAATGAAATTTCACATGTGACGTCACATGAAATAAAACATCATTGCATGATTTTAAAATGAATAAAAAGAAGCAATAATTTTCATGCTTAACATCAAAGAATGTCTAAGGTTATTATTGTTAGTTGGAATTTAGGCCTTATGTTAATAAACATACTGCATCATCTGCGCTGTGCCATCGTTAGTGATACCCGCCGCGGGCGCGCAGGATCTTACGCGACTGCAGCTCGCGCTGCGCTTACGTTCTTATATTGATCTACGTTTTCACTATAGCATTATAAATATTTCACAAGCCAATACTAATGGTTAAAGGGCGTGACGATCCTGTGGAAGATATACTGCTCAATAATCACACACTAATGCCCGGTTACGTGATCGATAGTTTACTCAACTACTGGTGAAATTTGAACCAGCAGTTGAATATTACCAATTGTGTGTGTTTTTAAGAAAACATGCCTTTATCAAATATCAGAATGGCTATTTTAATGACCACTGGTTAAGGTTATTTTTTCTTCACGCACAATTGAAGATTTTAACCACTGGTAAAATCATTTTCGTAATCGATAATTAACTCAACCTATGTTGAGTTAATTATCGATTACGAAATTGGTCCCAAATTTATAATAACCAAATAGTGCTTACAACAGTCTTACAAAGAGCCCGATTCTTGACAGCACTCACTAATTTTATGAAGATCCAAAAAAGACAGGTACTTACATTACATTAGGAAAACTTTTTTGCAATTGTTTCACGGAAAAAGAAAACAAAATCACGGTAGCGCGTCAGCCAGGTTCGCAAATGAATGGTTTATAGGTAGGTCTCATTTCAATATTATGGCAGGGTGGACACACTGGATATTTAAAACCTTATTTACCCATCAACGAAAAAACAACACATTGATATGCACCCATTAAATCAGAGCATACATTACCATCTTCTCTTCAATTAAAATGAATTACGCGATTTATTTGTGCGATCACGAACGCATATCATGCATTTTAAAATTTAACCGACACCAACTGAAATCGTTAATAACGGCGGATCAAATGCAAACACAGTACGGCAACAGGATTGCACTACCGACATGTTTGCATACATAAATATCTTGTTTGATTAGCCATGGAGAGTACCATGGGCTGTGATCTAATTGCTAAAATTTTAAAACTTGACTTGTGATAAAATACGAAATATTTAGCGTTTGGACCCTCATAATAATAGTTAACAGAGATAACAAGTACTTACAAAGAAGCTGGAGAGAGAGATAGAAAGAGAAAGAGAGAAAGATGGTTAAATTCTATTTTATTTAAGTTATTATAGGTAGATTAGGAAATCATCATCATTCTCTTGTCTTGTTCCCAGTTTATTTGAGGTCGGTGCAGTATGTTATTCGCTTCCATACTATTCTGTCACTCATCACTGAATCATCCACTCCTTTAACACTCATATCGTGTTTCACACAGTCCATCCATCTCTTTTTCGGTCGGCCTCTTCTGTTTCGGCCTCATCACTGAATCATCCACTCCTTTAACACTCATATCGTGTTTCACACAGTCCATCCATCTCTTTTTCGGTCGGCCTCTTCTGTTTCGGCCATCACTCTTACTCATCACTCTTTTAGTTACATGACTTTCATTCCTCCTTTTTACATGACTGTACCAAGACAGACGATGACCCACCATGGTCTCGGTTACCAGTGCTGCTTTTAGACTTCATCGTATAAAACTCATTCCTTGTCTTCTCCCTTCTTGTAACCCAACACATCCGTCTTAACATTCTCATCTCTGCTACATGCATTCGTTTCTCATCCGTCTTCTCAGCCATACATTAAGAAAAATGTTTATTTCTAATATAAACTAGCGGACCCAGCGAATTTAGTTTCGCCCCCGGTCCCGAAATTTTAATTATATCTTATCGGACGGTGACAAATTTGACAGTGAAAAAATCATGAAAATCAGGTAACCCGCTCAATTTTCTTAAATTTTTTTTCTTGAACCTTATCCTTACCTCCTGACAATATCGATTACATCAACAAAAATAGGAAAATAATTAGCGAAATCGGTCCAGCCGCTCACGCGTGCGTGACCAAGGGAAATATGGATTATTATTTGTATATATAGTTTTTTATAAGTAGAAAAATAGCTATACATGTTTATTTATGGGTATGAATACATAGCGCATACTTATGTATTTATTTCTTGATTACCGGTCGATATTACGAACACGTGTTCGAGATATCGAGATGATATTCGTATCAAACTCGATCTCATCTCACTCAGAGGTCTGTTTTGTGGTAAAGAAATTGTTTCACCGGCCACTGGTTGTTTGCTATCCCGTGCGTTTCGTATGAAATTCAACTATTTGTATTTTTTTCGATCCGGGAGCAAGCTGCCCGGAACTGCTTTTAGGCAAATTGGTGGAATGATATCTGATCCAATTTTTGAGAAATGATTATTTTTTTTCCTTTCAGTTATGGACTTTCATAAGTTTTTCTCGGCTTCACCTAAGCTCACATAAGCTACGCATGTTGGAGGAAGATAAAGTTTTCAATGAGATTTCTATGAAACATGTTTTCGTAGAAGCCTGTGATTTTATTAGTAACCTGCGTGACGACAGCACACACTATTGGCGGCTGAAATGAAATGATAACGTTAATTATTATATTGGATTTCGTTAATCTATAGTGTAAATTTAAACGTACTAATATAATAAAGTGCACAGCTACGTCAATTTTGTATTAAAATTGCTAAATGGTGAAAGAAGTCCGGCACTGCGAGCTCTGTCATCGATCGTCTCACGCTGCGCTTTTGGTCGAAAGGTCTCCAATCTAGAACTTTTCTGCTCCAACGGGATGATGATATACTATTCTAAAAAAATATTTAAATGATATGCAAGTTTTATAAAAAAAAACCTCTTCACAACATAAAAAAAAGGGTGGGGATACTCGCACCCTCGCGTAAATACTACGCCGTAGCTAAGCTAAGAAGAGGCGACCTGCCGTTGGTAGTTTTGACCCGCTCACTAGTATCGCAATAATAAGATGATTATGTGGGTTGTTCCATTAAAAAAAAGTCCTTTGAGTCAGGCATCGCTGACCAAAACAACATCTGTAGGTACAAGACGATTTACGCTGTTGGTGTTTGATTACGAGTAGCACATTAAGTGCTTTTGATGTAGAAAAGTCTTGTAATTTAAACAAAAGCAAAAAGAGAAAAGAAAACCTCCCACCAATCCCTTAATCCTTCTGGACGTTTCGTCTCTTTAATCATATTTAATAAATAGGATGGCGTATTAACGTGTTTTCCCTTTTATTTCCTGAAGGGCAGTTAATTTCTTTATTAAAATATTTCCCGGTCCGTTCGCGTGTCCCGTACCCACTATTCCGGTCGCCTAGCATTTTTAATCAACGTTTTTTGTTTAACACTCGTTAATGTTTGGACACACGGGCGTGCGGGATGGAGAGCTAAGTTGAACTCTATAAACTTATTTTAGCTTTAAATTTCCGCTAAGCGACGCCGGCGCAGGCAACATCACGAACCATAACCGCGGCGAGTATTGGTTCAGGCAATTGCAGGATGCACTGGCCACCCTCCCTCAACACTACAAGCAAAATACCACGTTTATTTCACCATGATTTTGGAGAGCTAAAGTTTATGGGTTATTCCCGGTAGAGGAATCACCTATTTTGGGATTGATAATTAGCGCTAAAGATACCTGAAACAAAGTTACTATGTAAAAAGAAAACAAAAACTCTCGTAAAAATAATGTGTGCGGTGTCCGCATTGTGTAACAGTCGATGTGACTTAAGCGGTCTGGAGACATAAGTATACAGAAACACTAAAGGCAATTAACTTTTCCTGGCCGTATTTCTCTTCTTTCACTCTTATTTAATCTGGTGAGACAATAAAGACAGTCTGACAGGACCGGAAAGAGATCAGGACAAACGGCTTTACCTGGCTTTCCGAGGTACAGGTATTACACTCCAACTTCCTGACTCCGAGCGTTTTATGATAGAGTATCTTTATCAGCCAATGGACGTCCATTGCTGAACACAGGCCTCCCCCACGGATTTCCACAGCGACCGATTACAAGCGGTCTGCATCCAGTGTGATCCCGCGATCTTAACAAGGTCGTCCGTCCATCTTGTCAGTGGACGTCCCACGTTGCGCTTTTGGTCAAAGGGTCTCCAATCTAGAACTTTTCTGCCCCAACGGCCACTTGAGCTTAGTGATTCGTAGGGATATGTTCGTTATACCTTAGTTCTTCTACGTATCTCCTCATTTCTGATTCGAGCGAGCGAGCATAGCCCGCTCCATCGCTCGTTGTGTAATATTGAGCGTCTTTATGAGGACCATAGTTAGTCACCACGTTTCGGATCCGTATTTCATCACTGGTAGTCACACACTGGTTAAAGACTTTCGTCTTCAGACACTGAGGTAATTGAGACGAGAAGACGCCCTTGCGCAGTTTCCCAGATAGAGTAGGTAATTGAGTAGGTATTTGCCATTCACAGTTTCTGTGTTACCAAGCAAGTGACATCCCAGATACGAGGCGATTAATGAAAACACTATCTGGCGTGAAGTATCGGCCGCGCACGCGAGACCACGATCAGCCGTTACAGCTCACATCATAAATAGAACAGCTCGACGACCTCTGTGGCGTAGTGGCTGAGCACGATGGGTTTCATTCAATGCGCCACTGAGGTCTGGGGTTCGACCCCCAGTCGGGTCAAAGTAGAAATCATAGTTTTGGATATTGTTTCGGGTCTGCGTGTTGTGGCATCACCGTTGTTTATAATTTCCGTAACACAATTGCACCAGCTACCTACTTACTTTGGGATCATAAATGTATGTGATTGGTGTCCAATATTTATAATAAAAAAACCCTTTGATTCACTAAACCTTTACCACATCCAACACTTCCTCTTCTTCCGTGCAAGTTCCTCATTTGGGATCGACACTTCGGCGCCAAGACGGACGATCTTTGGTCACCAACATTCATAAAAATATCATTCTCTGACTGCGTTTCCAGCTATTTAGGGTAAGCACAGTATGTTTACCTCATCGAATGACATGATACCCTTCACGTCATAAATAGATTGTCGTCAAAACGCAGAAACACGGTTAATGTACGAACACGATACATTTAAGTTTAATAAATACTTTAATAGGCATGTGGGTCCTAATCGAGTTATTAAATCATAACTACCATTTTTGAGGTAATTTTATTTTCTCAAGAATGGCTTGCCTGCTTTTCCCTTGTCCTACGCTAACGATTGACCCTTCTAATTAATTCAGTGGACCAGGCTTTTGCCGTTATGAAAAATCTTTCAAAGCTTATATTACTATCACTAAACAATCTTAAAACTGCACATGGTTTGAAGTAATGCCTACTTAAGTGAATTTTAGGAAAAACTAGCACCTTGAGTTGCTATAATTTATTTTATTGTTTCTTATAATTTTAGCTCATCAGCATAAAAAGCAAATATATAGTCCCCTAGCCGATTTCGACTACGGTGGCCAGCCACAACGACTAACCGACTGCGCGGGACATATTATAGTGCACAAGTGTGTGCGCAAACACAGATACACTCTCTATTCCTTTCACTCTCATAGCCCGATGGGACAGCAATCTGATACGACCGGAGAGAGTTCAGGCGCATGATAAACGGCTTGTGGTCTGAAGAAGTGGGCTTTAGAAGAAGACAGAAGTATAGCGTTTTTGGACGTCAAAATCGGTCTGCGGAATGATGGCTCACTGAGTCATTCGGTCTATAGAAAGCCCACTCACACTGACCGCTACCTCAATGCCACCTCTCATCATCACCCTAGGCATCTTAATTCTGTGGTGACTTCTCTGACTGATAGAGCTTATGATCTGTGTGATAAAGAACATTTAGATCAGGAGCTGGAGCACGTCCGAGAGGTCTTACGGAGCAATGGATATAAGGGGCAGTTACCACCAAGACACAAATGAGACACCAAAAAGACAGGGTAGATAGGCAACCAGTGTTTCTGCCCTACATCAAAGGAGTGACAGACAAGATCTCCAATGTTCTTAATAAATACTCAATTAATACTGTCTTCACTCCACTAATAAAAGTGGCACAATGTCTGCGATCTCCCAAAGACAGTTTTCCTTTAGAAAAACCTGGAGTCTACAAAGTTGACTGCAGCTGTGGTAGTTCGTACATAGGCCAAACTAAACGCACTATTTCATGCCGAATAAAGGAACATATAAAAGCGGGCAAAAACAATGACAAACAGAAGTCAGCAATTGCGGAACATTTGTTAGAATCGGGTCCAAATCACTGGATTGAGTTCCATAACCCTAAGATAATTTCGACTGAACGCCATTACATACCAAGATTGGTTAGGGAAGCGATCGAAATCACAAAGTACAAAAATTTCAATCGTGAGGATGGGTTTAAATTGTCTAATGTCTGGAATACAGTGATTCGTAAATGCAAAAACCATATATTTTGGCAAAATGTTGTTTCGCGTGCGAATACTGTGAGTGTTGTGTGTCGAGAAAAGGTGCGAGAAAATAGTAAGTTTGTGAACAATGGTACTGCAAGTGATCGCAATAAAAGACTTCGAAGGAGGGTAGACCGATATGTCTGCCAATAACAGCTTACCCGCAACAACTTCAGTTACGCCGTGACCATGGCACTTGCAACAGTGCCGAAATATCGGAAACTCAAAAATAAGAAGGTACATGGTACCAATCCCGTGACAATCAATTCTAATGTTAATGACCATGTTAGCTTAAATAAATAATTATCTGTCATATTATTTTAATCGACTTAAAAAAAAAGATTATTCATATGTTTGTATGTGATATCGTTGGAGTCTTATATATAAAATAACCTCGCTTCTGTAGTGCATCAGGGATGTTCGCTGAAGCAGGCGTAGACTGGTTTATCGCAACAATTCGTAAGCGGTGCGCGTCCCTGGTGCACAGGGTGCGGGGGAGCGGTAGTATCAGCATCCTGAATAAGATGATGCTGTTCTTGTGCCATTTCGGGGGGAGTAGTGCAGAACTGGCCGGTATAAACTGTTATTTTTGAGTTCTTTATGTTCCATATCAACTGAATTTAGGTACTAACATAGTTCATAAGTTTTACTAACAAAAATAAGTCACTGTTACTTATGAGAAATAAATCATTCATTCATAAAAGAAAGTCGTGTTAGTTACACTATTTATAACTCACAAACAACTGAACCGATTTCGCTGAAAATTGGTGGGGAGGTAGCTTTGAAATAGGAAAAGGACATAGGATACTTTTTTTATCCCGTTTGATGGGGCAGGGGCTGGGGCGGGACGGGGTCGGGTCGATTCAATGTTCACTGGAGCTGCTTAACTTTTAAAATTACGGGGCTCGGCGGGACGGGGCTGGGGGCCAAACGCTCTTCTAATTGAGCTACCGTGCCGTCGGTGCAATAGTGCGATATTTCTGATCTCTTATGAATATTTATTTATTTTATTTTATTTAAAACACTTCATGCACAAACAAAAGGTACATATGGCGGACCTAATGCTAAAAGCATTCTCTACCATAGGTCTATACAGAGAAATTGCTGGTGGCGCGAAGGAAGTGATAGAAGGGCAAAAGTGAATACCTACGTCATTACGCGTGACGTCTGCGCTATCAACCCAACTGTTTTACAACAGCAGTAAGCTAAGTAGTAGTTCATTACAGAATAAATTCAACTTGGAAATTGATAACGCTTCGCTGTCCAATGGTTTAGAATGTTTTCATGTGAATGTCAAATCAAATGGATGTTTGTGTTGTATTTGACCAAAAAGCTTAAAATAACGCACAGAACCTACATAATTAGCCTTCTACCAAACTGAATCCCTCATATTTCAGTGCAGGTAAAACATTTTCAGTTTATCATCGCAGAGAAAATGCATTACCGTTACATGCATAGCTCGTTAGATCCAGAGCAAAAACAGCATAAACAACATTAATCTTGTCCATGGAAGGACAGGAAGCATGTGATGGGTAAAGATTGGTCTGCATTCGTGGGGGGTAGTTGCGAATTTACAACCTCTCGAAGAATAGCTCGTTTGCTGAATTGATGGTGGTTATAATGATCAGGGTAAGATTGAGTGGAATGAAAATCTAAGATGGCGTCGGAAAAGATGCTATGAGTTTATAATACAATAGAAAAATAATTTTAAAAATTCAACCGCCTTTTTACAAAACTGGGGGCGTATTACGATCCAACTTTATCCGTTCAATTTCCAGGCAGCTCAATTCCAACTCAGTGTGAACGATTATTTTCAATACAATAATACTACAAAGGTACGAATATTAATATTTATTTATTTTATTATAATAATATTATTAATATCATGCAAAATCGCAATACGAATTGATAATTTGACAGTAAAGCTGAGTCGCTTACCTATCCAAACTGCATCGCAATTCGCGCCCTGATGAACTCAAGCTTACATATGTACGGACCACAGCACGTGAAGGTAAAAACTGCGGTATCTTGTGCAGTTGTAATAAGGGCTAGTTAGCAACAAAAGTGGGTAACCTGATGTGCTGGTGCTGTACATCAATAGTCCACGACCACGCACATCATGCACCGACTCCAAATGAATTTATTTCTCATAAACAAAGGGCAAATGCGTTATTTTAAGCTTTTCCGTCAGTTATTTGAAGTTTGTAAGTTTTATTTAATAATTCAAATTCATATTTTTTTATTGCCATGTAGAGTACACTGAGGTCTTTAAATTTTTTTAGAGCCTATGACGCTGTTGGGTATTGCAACATTTATCTTTAAAACTAATTAGTTAACAAAAATATATAATACAGTTTAATTACTTGACACTATATATACAAGTTATTGAAAGCATGGAGTATCCGTCGGCTTAAGGGGCTACCCGGATTTTTAACGCGCACACTAGCGCCACTTTAGTAGAAAAAACATAACTCGTTAAATAAAAAACCCATCAAAAATCTGGTAAACACGATTGTAGTACAGTTCTATAGTTTATTTAGTACGTTTTAATTGTTTCTAAAGTAGTTATCTGCAGTTACAGTTACCTTGCCAAAAGTGGTCATATTCAGCAGTTTTTCTAACTCTAACTACAGTAAACTACTTAAGAAACAATTTAAACGTACTAAATAGCGGTAGCGGTAAAGAGCAAAGCGTTTGACAGATCATACCGTACGTTTTGAACTGTCAAATAAATACGATTGCTTTACACAAATCCCGCTCTTATCCGCCATCTCACCGAATAATGAGAGTGAAAGAATTGCGTACACTCTTAAGCACTATTATTATGCCCCGCGCCGACAGCCATTCTCAACTGAGATTGACCTCCGCGGGCGGATATGACCAGCGGGCGAAGTCTGATGCAAAATTTTTGTCATTTTGCGTCGACAATTTTAATTTTATGATTTTCTCATTCATCAAATATTATTTTAACTTATGTAGCTTGTATATTTAATAAATCTTAAAAATCATTTGAAATTTTTAAGCTTCATTCGAAAATTATTCTCAATCAATAAATACACGAAAACACTCATTTTGTTTCAGCATTTTTCGAGCGCCACCTGGTGGTTTTACAGGGAAGTATGTAGAGACTTCCGACACAGGAGGACGTTATATTTTTAAAGGTGTTTGACTGCATTTCACGTTTTTTTATTGTTAGATAGAAAGCAGGAGACATACCTGCCTTAACTACCAAAAACTATAACGTATCCTCGTACATAACTTACAATTAGGTAATTAAAACAGCCACAGCTGCATCACTTCACAATGCAATCGCACCAGAAAGTTTTTAGTCCAATCGATACTGTACGTGTACAACATAGACTGCGTAGATCATCGCGCGTGTCATTACGCCGGCGGCCCACTAGCGCCGCAAACGGGCATAAACGGAAACGCTGAAATTTTAATGAGCGCCTCGGGGCGGGAGTGCGGGCCGTGCACACTGCACCATTGAATACATACCCGATACAAACATGTTTGCTTATTTAAATACTTAATTACAGCAAGCACATTGTCTGCTGCAATGCTTGCAAGAAAGGCCGCCCATGAATTACGCAATGTATTATTAGGCAATTTTTTACCTCCCTCTTGACGATACATGGTGAAGTTTTAAGACTACTCTCCACCCCCCAACTTTATATCACGTGTATTTTTAGTTTCTTGAAAAAAAAAAAACAGGTGTATGTAATAATGGATTACACTATGCTGATATTTTCAAGTACAGTGCGTAGGCTCCTTTAAACCTTGGACTGAACACCAAAATTATAAAATACGTTCCGGCCCGATCGGTTCGTTTTTCGCGCATCATTCGCTCGACGAGATTATCTTTTAATTATTTCGGAGTTTGTTTATTTTCTTTCATTATATCGCGTCTATGGCGGGTTTCGGGAATTATTGGCGGAACACGCAAAAAATGTTAGGTGAATTGGAGCTGGTGAGTTTTCTACAAGCCGTTGTTTTTTCGTGTGAAATATTTTTTTGAAGTATTTTTTTTTAACGTTAATAAAACGACGTCTCTTTTATAATCAAATTACAATTAATTACGTTTTTTATTAATATTTAACCGAAATAGATAATAAATGGAATGACACTGTATCAATTTTTTTTTAGCTAGACCCCAATCATTAAAATTATGCCACTTGAACCACAGAAGATATAATGGTACTCTTACAAGCAAACATGGGGTATAAGTCTGCCGACCGTTTTTCATCGTTATAGGTTCAGCAGGGGGATTCAGTACCGTTACCATGAGTTTATCATCATCATCGTCAGCATTATCAGCCAAAGGACGTTCACTGCTGAACTTAGGCCTCCCCCACGGCTTGCCATAGCGACCGATCACAAGCGGTTTGCATCCAGTTTGATCTTGCGATCTTCACAAGGTCGTCTGTCCATCTTGTCGGTGGACGTCCTTCGGTGCGTCTTTTGTCGAAGGGTCTCCAATCTAGAACTTTCCTGCCCCAACGGCCATTAGTTCTTCGCGCTATGTGCCCTGCCCGTTGCCACTTGAGCTTTCTATGTCCGTTACCTTAGTTCTTCTACGTATCTCCTCATTACTGATTCGATCCCTAGAGAAACACCCAGCATAGCCTTCTCCATCGCTCGTTGTGTGTGTTGAGCATCTTTATAAGGCACATAGTTAGTTGGCCAGACCGCTAGCGATGACGTAAATAAAGTGCAAGGAAAATTTTAGTTGTGGCCGCTAGAGGCGCTGTGCAATATTCCATAGCCTTTTTACACCGTCGCTAGCGAGTAAAACCGCTGTAAACTCATTGTAAAGGTACAGAACGTTCGATTAGTTAATCGGCTTGGGTTTCGGCTAGATTATCTATTATTTTTTAATATCGTACTTTGAACGGATGTCGATATGTCAGTTTGGTAACAAATATAGATAATAAAAGAACATAAAATAGTTGCATCGGATAAATCTACGTTATAATAATTTCGTTAAGAAACTACCAGAACCCACCCAGCGAACTTTGTGTTGCCCCCAGCCCCGTCCCGTCCGGGCCCCGTCTCGCCCCGTCCCGTAATTTTAAAAGTTAAGCGGTCCCAGCGAACATTTTTTCGCCCCGTCCGTCCCGCCGCAGCGCCCCAGTCCCGGCTCCGTCAAACGGATTAAAAAGTATCCTATTTCCTTTTCCTGGTTCGAAGATACCTTCCCACTGATTGCCTCGGCCTAGTCTAAAGGGTTAAAAAATATTCTATTACCTTCTGTTGGTTCTAAGCTACCTGCCCACTAATTTTCAGCCAAATTAGTTCAGCCGTTCTTGAGTTATAATAGTGTAACTGAAGGGGCAGATTTCAATTTTTATAAAAATTGTGTTGCTTTTATTTGCTGTGGCATTCTATAGATAGGATTAACTCAAGCTATGACATTATATGAGCGTGGAAACAGTGAAAAAAGTGTTGCAACCCGCGGGCAAATAACGTCGCGGGGAACTCTAAATTCCATCGTAGAGTTTAGAAATAGTTTGTGGCCATCCTTATCCTCTTGTCACCCGAAACTATGCAAAGCAAATAATACGAGGGCATTACACAAGAATAGGTAACTGTTAACATTGTAACGGCGACTTGGACCGATACCGAACGAATATCGTTTATCTCGCAAAATAGCTGCCAGCGGCTGTATACAGGGCTGTCACAAGTAATAAATAAATAAATATCCCTTGGACATTCTCACACATCGCCATCTAGTCCCAAAGTAAGCTACTTAAAGCTTGTGTTATGGGTGCCAGACAACGGATATAATACTTAAATACTTTTTTTTGGTAAATACATACATGATATACATAGAAAACACCCAGACCAATACAATCAGACATGTTCATGCACACAAATGTTTGTATTGTGCGGGGATCGAACCCGCAACCCGCTGTGTAATAGCCGATTTCTAGACCACTACACCAGACGGGTCGTCATCAAGTCTGACAAAGAACAAGGTTAAATTAAACCACCTTCACATTTTTGAACATGGTTTAATTTATTTTTAATTTCATGATTTTTTGTCATTACTTATATCTCAAAAACTACATTACCGATTTTGATAAAACTAATACTGTTCCCTTAGTTGAATTAAACCTAATTGAACTCAAAACGAATAATCACGATATGAGTTCTCGAAGTTTGAAGTTGGTAAAAATATAATTACATTTTTGATTTTATAGTGTTTTGTCACTATAAAAACTTAATAATATAAATTGCTCTTGTAAAAAGCAATTTTGGCTGTGTGACTGATGAGGAATCGAACCCCGTGTCTTAAGCTATCCGGGCATATGTGTGTCATAGGCATACGTCCGGATAGCGTAAAACACGGGGTTCGATTCCTCGTCTGTCACATAGCCAGAGTTGCTTTTTACAAGTGCAAATTGTATTGGTAAAAATGTACTATAAAATCAACAAAATAACCTTCCGATTTGAATGCAATGGCGTGCTTGCTCAGTGTGCTTAAAAGAGGTGACAACTAAATAAAAATTTTAGAAAGCATTATTTATGCAACGTGATACACAGCCATTAATAGAAGGATAAGAAATGCTAAGATATTTAAAACAAGGAAAAAAAACGGGACAAGTAAGATTAATACAAGTCCTAAGTCTATATAATTTAGCCCCTAGTAATTTGTGAAAGTGTTTTAAATTCTGGCTGCGAAAATAAACAGATAGTATTAATTTATGTACAGACAACAGCTCGTCAAGGTAAACACTGCGGTATCTTATGCAGTTGTAATAAGGGCTAGTTTGTAACAAAAGTGGGTATTCTGATGTGCTGTCGACTGTACAAATCAAGGGCTTTTGTCATCAATATACAAGTTTTGTTATACTTTGCAATGTCACTCCACCATTTTGAGTTTTTCACAACCCTGTGCGTCTTATATGCACATTACCATAATTTCCCAAACGTACAAATCTATAAACAAACTCAGTTTGCATTTCTTATTTCTCTATCCTCTCATCTGAAGGTTCAATTTTGTTTGTCACGACCACTTCATTTTGGAGAAGTTGGCGGTTTGAAGTTATAAGGAGATGCCAATTGTGGGGTAAAATGTTAGGCGACATCCATGATGGTGTTAAGATCTGAACTATTGTTATGCCCATTGTATTATAATACAATAGTGCCTTATGAGAAAAGCAAAGAATCAATAGCGTCAAACGAAGTAACGCATAATATGATTATTTTATGTAATTTCTTTGAATGTCAGTGTGGCCATCCTATATAAATGATACTGTATCATTAATATTTTTGATTTTAAGTGTTTTGTCACATACAAATTTAATTATTTAAATTGCACTTGTAAAAAGTAACAGTGTAAGACGAGGACTCACACAGTTCCTCGTCTGACACACTTGCTTTTTACAAGTTTAATTTATTTTATATATATTTTTAGTTTTTGCTATATTTGTTGTTTTTGTAATGTAGGTACTCATTGCATAAGCTCGTTTAAACAAATTTGAAATGCCATGGAAATACGGCAAGATACCGCGCGGACTGCAGACTTTTTTTAACCGACTTAAATATAAATAAAGAAATAAATAAATATCCTTTGGACATTCCCACCAAGTCCCAAAGTAAGCTACTCAAAGCTTGTGTTATGGGTGCCAGACAACGGATATAATACTTAAATACTTTTTGTTTGTAAATACATACATAATATACATAGAAAACACCCAGACCAATACAAACAGACATGTTCATGCACACAAATGTTTGTATTGTGCGGGGATCGAACCCGCGCCCGCTGCGTAGTAGGCGATTTCTCGACCACTACACCAGACGGGTCGTCGTATAAGTAGGTAATTAATTCAATGTGTGTATGTGATATTGTTAGAATTTGATAATATTTGAGTATGTTGATTAATTAAAGCTTGAAATACGCTTAAAATAATCCCATACATGATAATAACTATATAGATATTTTGAAAAAAATATATAATAATGTAGATCTTAACAAATACTTTCAACGAAAATTGCTTTGGTTTAGATCAAACTAGTAGTTTTTGGGATATAGCACATTTTCTATAACCGCAAACATAACTTTGTTCTTCATGCAAACGCTATTAAAAACAAAGTCATATTTACTGTCAACAAAATATTGTGCTATTTATTTTAGTTAAGTGGAAATAAGTGGATTCCCTAATTTTCTTCGAGTCTACCCAGTTTAGTTTAATCAAAATCGTTCTACCAGTTTTGGATGTATAGGTAATAACTGACAATCATGAAATAAACCAATAATTTAAAAACTGAAACCGCCTCATTGTGGGTTTTTTAACTGACTAATAATCTCAAAATATTCCATTTCCTCTCTGTTTAGGAGAAACAAATTCATTTGGAGTCAGTGCATGGTGTGCGTAGACTTTTGATGAACGTAAGCTTGAAATCATGCACCGACTCCATTTGAATTTGTCTCTCTTTCCCACTGCTTACATGTAAAACGTCGTTATCAATATTATTTATACTCAGTTATGTGATATTATTTTTTTCTCATCATCGTCATCATTACCAGCCATAGGACGTCCACTGCTGAACATAGGCCTCCCCCACGGCTTTCCACAGCGACCAAACACTAGCGGTCTGCATCCAGTTTGATCCTGCAATCTTTACAAGGTCGTCTATCTTTTCGGTGGACGTCCTACGCTGCGTCTTTGGTCGAAGGGTCTCCAATCTAGAACTTTTCTGCCCCAACGGCCATCAGTTCTTCGGGCTATGTGCCCTGCCCATTGCCACTTGAGCACAAGGCTATGTCCGTTACCTTAGTTCTTCTACGTATCTCCTCATTTCTGATTCGATCCCGTAGAGATTGTTTTTCTCATATTAATAAATCATGTTAGAAGCGGATATTTCCAAAACATGGAAATGAAAAATAATATAATTTGCAGAGAGCAAGCGACAGCAAAATGTATTGCGACAGTCGCGATACAGAAGAAATAGCTGTTTGCCGGTGCCCGCGCCGTATACTAATTAACGCCCGCATGTAGCTGTAGAGTGACCATGAGGTGGGTTAATGTGGGATAAGCCTCGCTCGTCCTAATTGCAATTCGATTGTGGGGATTAGAATGTAGATTCATAGCACTATTGTACACAAAGTAGACTTATTTGTATTGTATAGTAAACATTTTATGATGAGAAGAATACTAACGCTGTTCAAGAAGCTTTTTAAGACCTTTTTATTTAACAGACCAAAGGAAGTACAATTAGCGGACTTAGTATTTAACATTTTCTTTGTTTGAGGCGGCGATAAAAAAAAGTAACAAATTGATAAAATACTACTAAAAGACTTAAAAAATAGACTTATATTAACATACTTAGATACATAAATTTATCCATACATAAGCTAAAGGGGATTTTGGGTAACTTACCACTAAAGTTGCAAAAATCGTACTGTAAGAAAGAGAAAGAGAGAGAGAGAGAAACTATAATTACACGTCTACGTGATGACTAGTTTCACAACTATTATAGCGTCAAAGTTATACATTTAAATTTTAAAAATTTATATTTTAGATGATTTCGCTGCAGTATTGATTGCTGTTTATAGTGTTTTGAGACTTTTTCAAAAACCCATTTCTGTTGTTTTAGCGTATCTCTTAAACGCCCATTACAGTTTTCATTCATTGACGACCCGTCTGGTGTAGTGGTCGAGAAATCGCCTACTACGCAGCGGGTTGCGGGTTCGATCCCCACACGATACAAACATTTGTGTGCATGAACATGTCTGTTTGTATTGGTATGGGTGTTTTCTATGTATATCATGTATGTATTTACAAAAAAAATATGTATTTTAGTATTATAGCCGTTGTCTGGCACCCATAACACAAGCTTTGAGTAGCTTACTATGGGCCTAGATGGCGATGTGTGGGAATGTCCAGAGAATATTTATTTATTAATTGCACGTTTCCATTTTTATCCACGTTTTTCCTCAAAGCTAGTCACCCTATCCTGTGTGGACTGCACAGCCGTCGACAGCTTTTTATTTGTAATTACTTGATGCCCCCAGATTGGAATTAAATCTGTCCTCCTAATAGGGGTGGAGGGGGTAATTGTGCGACTACCTGCCCCCTTTTTTCCCCCAGGTTAAATTGGCTTATCACAAGTGGGTTTTATTGTTTTTAATATTATTATGCAGACGCATAAAAGTGGTGCTTTCTTTGTTTTTGTAAAAGGTAGATATGAGCTTTTAAAAATGCATGCGAAGATGTGCCTGGCGTATGGGTACGATTTTTCAAAGTTTAGGAATAATCACTTCTTGCAAGTGAATACAGAACAAACCGGAATTAACGCGATCACGATAAACATTGATACAAAGCCAAACCAAACTTTTTTTAAAAATATTATTTAAAAGCCAATTGATCATTTTTATTTATAACCAAATGTTGTGTTATTTATATTTATTTTTTAATTTTTGTGTTTTCTTTTGGTATGTAATTGATTGCCGAGTTATTACCCACAGTTAGTACACACAAAGTCACCCGCTGAAAATCAGCGTCGTGGTATGCGTCCCGCTGCCAAGACTTATGCTGAGCGGGTGCCTTTTTGACTCAACTAGCCTGATTTTGTAATATATTATGCTTGATGTAATTAATTGAGTCAAATAAATGTATTTTCTTTCTTTCTTTATGTTTTTTTCTCGACGTGATAGATTATTCTACCCCACAAACGGAGTCAAGATCGCAGATGCCTTTTCGACTCGAGTGTTCTAGTTTTGGCATGTATTTTAATGTACGTTTTTTATCGGTCGAACAAAGGCATTTTCCTATTCAATAAACGGAGTCAAGAAATCACATGCCATTAGTTCGGCTGTGACTACGATCGGTGAAATTCGTTCGAAACGTCAGGTAAAAAAACGTAAGGTAATATACATAATTATGTATATCGCGATCCTGTTAAACGCCGTGTGTCTTGTGTATTTATGATCATAGAAAAAATGAATAAGGTTAGAATGGCCCCGCTCATTGCGGCAGCGAGCTTAATTGTGGGCATATGCCTGCATTGAGCCGTAGCTACTTCAGTCGCGTGACAAGAGCGTTGCATTATTTTTTGTCAAAAATGCCGTCTTTTGCTATAATTACTTGAAGAGCGTGAAGCCAGGTCATAAAATATGAGAGAGAAAGTGTATTTTTTCACCGGTGAGTAATAATACGTAGTTATTTCGACATTATTTGCAAAAAAACACTTTTTAATTATGTTATTTCAAATGATAGCGGTTTTCTTGCACTAAGTTAAAAAAATATATTCATTGATGACTGTCCACGCATATTTTTAACAAATCTGCTATCTAAACACGCAATGTATGGCATCCAATTTGCTTTGTTCGCTTGTATACGCATCACTAGGGATGTAGCTCACAGCACAGTAAAATTAGCGATAAATGGTAATTTCCCTACTGATGTATTAAAAGACAAAAATAAGTTTTGTTTATTAATTATTTCAAACATAATAATGATTAAATAAATACAATAAAGTTGAAGAGTTCATATGTTGGAACGCGTTTATCTCAGGAACTACTAGAGCTATTTGAAAAAAAAATGTATTATATTCTAATTCGTGGTACCAAAATAACGTATTCCTGCAATAGAAATGTAACTCAGCAAAAACGCACTGCTTAATCCTCAACTTTTCTACTTTCGCTGTTATTACCTTCGATTTTAATTTATCGTTTGGTCTATTTATTTGTAAAATAGGGTACGACAATTCACAGTTTAAAATCGATATGTGTTCAATACTCTTTCACAAGTTCTACATTGGTTTACTGTCAACAATCTACTCCCTTCGGCAGTGATACCGAAGTTAAACAACTTACGGCGCGATTGTGTTTTAATGAGTGACCATACCGACCATATTTAAGTGACCTAAACAACGAGCATCTCCGTGCTTCATGAAGCACGTTAAGCTAGTAAGCTAGTATCGGTTGATATTTTCTTACAGCATCTAAAAGCATTCGGTATTAATTTTTTCATAATTTCGAAATCTCGTTTTCCTACAAAAACTTTCCTTCAAAATTTCCTTAAAAATGGTTGACTTTTGGAAAGTATATTCTGGGATCAAGATTGTCCCAAATGAGCTCCCCTATCAACTCTTAAAGGGATCCGGTCATATTATCAATAACCCTGCATACAAATATTTCTGTAAGAGTTATTTGTAGTCAGCTATACACTTATCGTGAGTTTGTGTATAATTTTGTAATTTAACAAACCTCTGCAAAGCCCCTTTGGTGATGTGATTTAAATGCAAACAAAAGCACTGCAAGGTTAACTGTTGTATCATGCAGCTGTACATTTCTTTAACTTAACCACCATACTAACTTGGGTCATATTTATTTATTGAAAACTTGCACATGCACGAAACATAAAAATGTACATGTGGCGGACTTAATGCCAAAAGCATTCTATACCGGTCAACCATACGTCTATAGGTATATTGTATTTCTTTAATTGTAATCTTAACTATTTTCGATTTGAGTTTGTTCTCTCCCCTTCCGTCCCCGCGTAAAGTTCAAGCCTAAAGTCTTTCTCGATAAATTAGACATCCAACACAAAAACTTTTTTTTTATTGGTCCAGTAGTTCCTGAGATTAGCGCGATTAAACACATACAAACTCTTCAGCTTTATTGTATTAGCTAAGAATACAAATTAAGAAATAGCATGGTAAGATAAAATACCTGAATAATGTAGACCATGGCCTTTATGCTTTTATACCTTTAAACATTTTTATTTACATTGGAATCTATTTGTCGTATATAAGTAAAATTACTTATTCTTTATACAAAGAATGATTCAATTCTACTAATAGAACTATTTTTAGAAACTACTTTAATATTTAAAGGTATAAGTTAATCTATTTCAAGTAACGTTTAGCAACTCATTTTTTTCTTCTATTGTTTTTACCGAAAGGCAATAGCAGTACCCTTTGTTGCGATCAAATGAGCTGTTAAATTATCCAAATTATTTCAAACTTAAATCCTACATGTTTATTCACAAAGAGAAACAACATTACATCGGTAATTGAATTTATAATAATCGACCTTTACCACATCACTAGTATTTTGACATAAAAGAACGAACGTATCTGAATGATGATTGGAGGTTTCACCGCTAGAAGCTCTGTGATTGGTAGTTCGTTTCAAGTACTAATTACACCAATCACAGAGCTCCTAGCGGAAATTGTGATTGGTTTGTGATATTGGTGCGTTAATTCATTGATTGGTACTTTTATCACTGCAGCAACAGCGCGGTAACTCCCACCGGCGACAGAGGTTCCCATACAAACGAACGATCAAAACCATTCTAACCTTATTCATTTTTTCTATGTTTATGATGCAACGCAAAAGTTTAAAAGTCACATTGACAAAGTTACGAGCAACATCACACTGCAAGATCTCAAAATGCAGAAGCTCTTCCTGCGTGGAAAGAAACGTCAATTTATATTAATGAGTGGTTGTAGTTTTAATTTTCATAATGACAAATAACCTTGACCACCTGTGACTGTGACCACGGATGCTTATAGTTTTAAATTTGAAATTGACTGCCGCGGTGTCGCAGCGGGTAGAGAGTCGCACTTTAATCCGACGGCTGCGCCAGAGGTCCCGGGTTCGATCCCGGTCGGGCCAAAAATATGAACCTGTAGTTTTTTGTTCAGGAATTCTCCGGGTACGATGGAGTTTGGAAGTTGGCGGTATTTTACCCCTGTGCCTCGGAAAAGCACGTTTAGCCGTTGGTCCTGCGCCTGATCTCTCTGCGGTCGTGTCAGATTGCTGTCCCATCGGGCTATGAGAGTGAGAGGAATTGTGATGTATCTTTAGTTATAAGTACTATAATCATATATACGTACACGCATGTACTTTATATTCAACCGCATTACCTAATAAATCCAGTTATTATTCGGCACTCATGTGTTTCACTTAGTACTCCCAGCTCCAACCAGTATATGGCGACCCTGCCATCGGAAACCGACACCCTACCATATACGTAGTGGAGAGTTTTGCAACGCTAAATAATTGAGAAGTTATATTTCTACAATGAGTCAATTACATCGTGATCTTTACTATCGTGACTACGTTTGTGCAGAGGAAAAAGTTATTTCCGATCAAAATGGGAAAAAACATCTCTAAAGAAGAAACTGTCGTGGTGCAGAATGCTGTCGGTTCCAATCAGGCCCAAGCAGAAACTCTGGGATTTCATCTTTCTCTCACCAATATACTATTAACGATAATAGTTGTGGTCGTTTTGTTGGTGGTTTTGTATGCAGTTTATCGCCTGTATAGAAAATGTCACGTGAAGTGGATTACACGAGAATTGAATAGGAACGCAGTACGAAGATCGTATTTCCAAAGGTCGAGAACACCTCAAGCTACGCGTGCGAATCCCAAGACTTATCCCGATATTGTGTAGTTGTGAAATGTGCGGAAAAGTAGTGAAAAGTGCGGAAAGTAGTGAAAAGTGGCTTTGATAACACGGCGCTAAGAAAAAGGACATGGACAATAGAATTAAACTCCTATTATTATAATCAACATAAAATATATTAATCGATCATATTTAATGTAAAGTTAGTAGTACTATTTTGTGGACAATGTGTTATTTCAACATTTTTGAGGTAAGATTATTTTTGGTATGGCCATTATTTTAGAAGGTTTATATTATCAATTAAAAGATGTTAGAGTTTATCTGATAAAAATTGGACCGAAACGTAGACAAGGTGATATTTTAAACAAAAAGTTAAGAGAAGCATCGTTTTTGTATCATCAATATGAGAGTTGGTTAGAAAAATATTTTGATGATGTTGAGAAAGGAAAAATAGTTTCTAGTGATATTCCTTTAATAGAAAATTGTCGTAAAAAGTTTGAGCAGTTATACACTGATATTCTAAATTTATGTCAACACAGTAAAGTAGATACTGAATCAAAGATGGATACTTTTGATTTACGAACGGCATTGAATTTATTTTCTTGTACAGGAGATGACGAGTCAAGTGTAAAGCAATTAATTGACAACATTGAATATTATGAGTCAGTTTTAACAAATGATGAGTGTAAAAATAAATTAATGAATTTTGTCCTTAAAAGTAGATTATCTCAAGCAGCCAAGCTTAAGTTAAAATCTTCATATTCAAGTGTTTCAGAACTAGTAAAAGATATGCGGCGAGAACTTTTGCCCCAAAAATCTGCGGTGGCTATTCAATGTAGGTTACAACAAGCCAAACAGAATGACTTGACAATATCCGAATATGGTAAACTAATTACTGAAATGTTCGTTGACTTGACGGTATCGCAGGCTAACGGTGACAGTAAAAGTTACGATGTATTGAAACCATTAAATGAGAAACTTGCAATTAAAAAATTCGCCGATGGCCTTCGAAACCGCAGGTTGAGCACTATTATAGCTGCGAGGAATTTTAGCTCGATCAAGGATGCGGTCCAGGCAGCCCAGGACGAGGACACACCTTCGACTTCGACTTCGGGAGAGATTCTGGGTATGTCGAAACCTAATAATAATAATTCAAGGACCAATAGAGGTAATTTTAGTGGTGCCCGTAATTTCCGAGGGCGTTACAACAACAGGTCTTTTTCACATCGAGGTCAAAATCGTCGGCCAGGAAATCAACAGACGGTAAGATTCCAAAATTATTCTTCGCGTGGTCAAAATCGTGGTCGTTTTAACCACCGATTTTTTTCTCAAAGGTCTAGAGGAAATCGATCGTTTAATAATTATAATTCTAACGTGAACGTTTTGAATGAGCAACCGAATAATTCGGGTCAGCCAGTTGATAAACTGGAAAGTAACCAAAACTTAAGCAACTTTTTTCGTGAACAATAATAAACAATGCGACCATTTAATATTGGCTAATGACAGTAATTGTTTTATAAACTTAATGTTATGCAATAAATCTCATTCATTTCTAGTAGATTCTGGAGCTTCTTTGTGTGCTATAAAATATAGTGATATTCAGAACTATCATGTGCCTATCCAAAAAGAGAGCATTACCGTAAATGGACTCGGTGGCAAAGTCCTATCGATTGGACTCGTGTACTTACAGCTACAAGTAGGACAGATGAAATTGAATCATAAGTTTCATGTTTTTAGTCAGTTGCCAATTACGGCTAGTGGAATTATCGGACGAGATTTCTTAAACAAATATAAGGCTCAACTGCACTTTGATAGTAACACCCTTACATTACGCGATGATTTTAAAACTGTTCAGTTACAATTAAAACAAAAATGTACTAGTTCGTTAAACATTGAAGCCCGATGCGAAACTATACATTATATTCAAACGGATTTCAAGGAAGATGTTTTAATTTGTTCATCGGAAATTCAAAAGGGAATATACTTAGCTAGTTCTATAGCCACCCCTGTAAATGGTTGCATACCAGTTCGTATATTAAATACAACCGAGAATGACATTTCTTTAGATATGATAAAACCAAATGTACACAGAGTTAGTGATTACCATATTTGTAAATTTGAAAAATCTTCTAATAATGCAGACAGGGTAAAACATTTATTTTCTTCACTGCAATTACAAAATTTAAATGCTGAAGAAAACCGAACAATAGAGAACTTATGTGCAAAGTATGCCGTCATTTTTTTTCTACCAGGTGACAAGTTAAGCACTACAGATATTTATACACATTCTATTCATTTAAAATCAGATACCAGACCTATATTTTCAAAACAATACAAGGTTCCGCATTCACAAAAATCAGAGATGGATCGACAAATAAAAAGTATGTTGGAGGACGGTATTATAGAGCCTAGTAACAGTGAATGGTCAAGTCCTGTTTTACTTGTGCCAAAGAAAGTAGATTCTAGCGGTGAAAAGAATTGGCGATTGGTTGTAGACTACCGTAAAATTAATGATTGTATTCAAAACGATAAATTCCCATTACCAGATATTTCAAATATTTTAGATTCATTAACAGGCTGTATTTATTTCTCTCACCTTGACTTATACCAAGGATACTACAACATAAAATTAGACGAAGCGAGTAGAAAATTTACTTCATTTTATTCAGGCCAGTATCAAATGACTCGCATGCCAATGGGTCTTAAAACCAGTCCAAGTTCTTTTTCACGTATGATGACAATCGCAATGGCAGGCCTAAATTATGAGAAATGCCTGGTGTATTTAGATGATTTATTAGTTTTTGGACGCAATTTGATAGACCATAACAAAAATTTGCAAAACGTTTTTGAAAGGTTAAGAACTGTAAATTTAAAACTTAATCCGAAAAAGTGTTCATTCCTGAAGAAAGATATTTTGTATTTAGGACATGTTATTTCAGGTAGTGGAATTTTACCAGATCCAGATAAAATCTATGCTATTAAAAAATACCCCTGTCCAAAAACATCTGACGAAGTAAAAAGATTTGTCGCGTTTATGAACTATTATCGAAAGTTTATACCCAGATTTGCTGAGATAGCTTATCCATTGAATCAGCTATGTAGAAAAAATGTAGCCTTTGTTTGGGACGATAATTGCCAAAATGCTTTTGAACTCTTGAAAGCGAAAATTATTTCTCCACCAATTTTAGAATATCCTGATTTAAGTCCAGAAAATGAGTTTACATTGCAAACCGATGCATCGAATAACGCAATAGGTGCAATTCTGAGTAATAAAAACGGCAAGCCAGTAGCTTTTGCCAGTCGTACACTTAATAAGGGCGAGAAAAATTATCCCGTTATTGAAAAGGAATTATTAGCTATTGTTTGGGGAGTAAAATACTTCCGTCCTTACTTGTATGGCCGTCATTTTAAAATATTGACAGATCATAAACCGTTAATATACCTTTTTAACATGAAAGATCCTTCAAGTCGACTCCTTAAATTCAGATTAGTTTTGGAAGAATACGACTTTAATGTTAACTATGTAAAAGGTTCGAACAATGTGGCTGCAGACGCATTGTCTCGAATATCTATTTCTTGTAATGATTTAAAACAAATGCACGAATGCCTTGTAATGACTCGTGCACAGGCCAGAACTTTAAATGATGTTGATTCTCCGGCTTGTATAGTACCTACTGACGATCAGCCTGATCAACTGAGAGTCGTAAGTACTCATATAAAACCGAAGAATTCAGTAGAATTAAGATTTGTTGACGCAAAAAAGTTTAAGGAATTTAAGAGTAAAGGTACGATTACAGTAGAAAGCAAAGTGTTGTGTTACGTACCAAGTAGAAAAACTATTTATATTAAATATATAGATTCTCAATCGCAAATGACGCGAGCCGAGTTTGTGAGGGAACTATATCAGTTTTGTAAAAATGTGAAAGTAGAAGAATTATGTATCGTAAAAAGTAAAGAATATGCTTTATTTATAGAAAAGTTATTAGAGGAAATAAAAAAGAGTAAAGAATGGTCCGGACCACGTGTTTGCATTTTGAGAGATATAATTAGAGTAGAAGATAAAGATGACAGACGTGTAATTTTAAATGATTTCCATCTCTTGCCTAGCAGTGGCCATGCTGGCATGAGAAGGATGTCTAGTAATATTAAAAAGTATTATTATTGGCCAGGCCTTGATGATGATGTAATAAAATTTGTTAGTAGTTGTGATAAATGTCAACGTCAAAAACACTCCATCCCTGTTAGAGAACCTATGGTTATAACAACGACAGCCAATTCAGCTTTTGAAAAAATATTTCTAGACCTAGTTGGACCTCTAGAGACAGATAATGACAATTATTCTTATATATTGACCTTGCAATGTGAGTTAACAAAATATGTTGAAGCTTACCCATTGATATCTAAAAAATCAGAGGAAGTATCAAAATCATTAGTAAGTAATTTCATACTAAGGTATGGTATACCAAGGGAGATTGCAACGGATAAAGGTACAGAATTTTTATCTAATATTTTTCAGGATGTTTGTAAATTATTAGGAATTAAACAGCTGAACTCTACCGCATACCATCATCAGAGCATTGGTGCCTTAGAGGTAAGTCATAAACATTTGAACTCGTTTTTGACGATACAGACCGATAACCATCCAGAGGCGTGGAGTAAGTGGCTACCTTTTTGGAGTTTTGCATATAATACGTCAGTTCATTCTGAAACTAAGTTTACTCCATTCGAGTTGGTTTTTGGAAAAAAATGTTCTCTGCCGAGTAATTTAAATAAAAACTATGTAGAACCTATTTATAATTACGAAAGCTATCCACAAGAATTAAGATATCGTATTCAATTAGCACAAAAGGAAGCTAGAGATAACTTACTTTGTAAGAAAATTCAAAGAAAGGAATCATATGATTGTAAAATTAATCCTATCTCTTATAATGTTAACGATTTAATTTTAGTAAAAAATGAAACAGGAAGTAAATTAGATCCAATTTATTTAGGTCCTTACAAAGTAATTAATGATGTATCACCTAACGTAGAAATATTGAAAAATAATAAAGTGTGTGTTGTCCATAAGAATCGTACTAAACTTTATAAATGTAATACCTAGTGTGTAAGATATTAGGTTATCCTTTGCACACTTTGTGTAAAAAAAAAAAAATATATATATAATAATTTATATTTTTTTTAATAGAAAGAGGGGAAGTGTGATGTATCTTTAGTTATAAGTACTATAATCATATATACGTACACGCATGTACTTTATATTCAACCGCATTACCTAATAAATCCAGTTATTATTCGGCACTCATGTGTTTCACTTAGTACTCCCAGCTCCAACCAGTATAGAATAGAGAGTGCACCTGTGTTTGTCGAAATCGGCTAGGGGGACTATTATACTTTTAAATAAATGTGCGAAATAAATCCGTAGTCTTTCATTAATAAGTTTAAAATGTTTAAGTGTATTTATTATGCACTGAGTTTATCACCGTCATAATATTATATCCACTGCGTAACATAGGCCACTCTCGTGGTTTTCCACAGCGACCCAGTCTACGTCCACTTATGATCCGTACAGTCATATTAAGTCCAGTCAAAAGATCAAGTCCATCTTGCTGATGGACGTCCTACGCGCTTTTGATTAAAGGGTCTCCAATCTGGACTTTTACTGCCCCAACGACCATCATTATTTTATTAATATTATTCCAAATTATTTATTAATTTATTAAATAACTTTATTGCACAAATAATAGTGTACAAAAGGTGGACATAAAGCTAAAGCATTCTCTCCCAGTCATACCTGTAGATCATGCAGAGAGATTGTTATGGGTGCAGGAGAATATTGTAAATAGATATTAAAATTGCAACAAACACTATTGTGTAAAATAAAAATATTATATACATACCAATGATACCATAATATACATAAACTAAATATACAGTATAAAAGAATTTAGATATATAACTTCCAAAAGCATATATAACTAAAGATACACATACGAGAACATACATATTTTACATATTTAGCAATCATTGATGCAGAAACTATCGTAGTTTGTTACTAATATACTTAACCGTCTTCGTAAAAAAACATTTTCCCAAACTTAACTTATGACATTCACCATTAGTCCAACTCCTAATGTTAGCGAAAAAATACTCGATTTTCCCGTTTACTATCCTAAAAATTGCGGTTACAAGGCCAAGTGACGCTGGGGGCAGTCACTAGTGATAAATGGAGGCCACGTAATGGCTACAATGATATGTTTTAGCGAAAATAATATTTATTGCATGAAAGGCATGGTATTTGGTGACGTTTTGGGATAACCTTGTGTTTGATGAATGTGGATTAGTAAGACCAGAACCTATAATATTTTTTGCTTTTGCATTTATTCTTATTATATTTCTCAATTGTTTTTTTTCTGTTAATGTATTTATTTTGCTCAATTGTTTTTTTTTGTTTTTCTCCACGAGATCGAATCATAGAGAAGGGATACGTAGAAGAACTAAGGTAACGGACATAGACCTGCGAATCAGTATGATCAATTGGCAGTGAGCAGGGTATTTAGCGCGAAGAACTGATGGCCGTTGGAGCAGATAAGTTCTAGATTTGAAACTCTTCGACCAAAGGCGCAGCTTAAGACGTCCACCGACAAGATGGACAGACGACCTTGTAAAGATCGCAGGATCACACTGGATGCAGACCGCTCACATCCGATCGCTGTGGGAAACCGTGGGGGAGGCCTTTGTTCAGCAGTGGACGTCCTTTGGCTGATAATGATCATGGAGTTTTTTTTTATTCGTCCCTATAATTACACCGTAGGTATTTTCATGTTCTATAAACAGCCTGAAACTAAGTTGGCAGTCACTCGTACGTAAGTTCAAACATATCAAAAAAAATATTTAGACAAAACAGCATTTGACCTTAATAGGTAACTAAAGCCACAAAATTTTGAAGCCTTTTTACCAGATCTTTTTATCTAACTAATTGACAATAAAAAGGTGGGTCAGGTTATCCCATTTTTGTACACGAATGCGATTTTAAATTTTTATGCGATTATTTTTCCTGATAACGGTAATTAAAACAATAATTAAGATTTCCCTTTGATACTGAAATTGCAAGGGGAAAAATTTGTAATCAAGTAAGGGACAAATTAATGGGAAAAATGATTTACTTACAGTGAGTTTTCATAATAATCAAATATTTAAACCATCGTACGTCTAGGCGTACCGCGGAATACCATCCTTACCTTGTCGATGTGCCGCTGTTTCGAACTAAGCGCTTCTCGTCAACATTTTTAATGCGCGTGGCAAAGGAGTAGAACTCGCTGCCCGCGTCGGTGTTTCCAAGGGATTACAATCCGAATCTTTTCAAAATTCGAGTGAACAGGCTTCTTCTGGGCGAGCTCGTTTCATCTTCGACTTCGTCTTAGTCGCATTAGGCTTGGACAGTTGGACTGGAGTCAAGAGCGAACCCATACTAAATAAAAAATAAACAGTTTACTAAATAACCTTTGTGATGTCAAATAAAGAGTTATTTATCTATCTATGTTTAGCTTAGCTTGGCAAATCACCTGTTATTTAATTGGTCGATGAGGTTTATAATCGAAATGACCCATATGATTACATGCTGTCATGTTTACCGACTTAAAAAAAAGGAGGTAATCAATTCGACCTGTATGTATGTGATATCGTCAGAATTGTATAAAAAATATTTATTTATTTAAAACTTCATGCACAAAATATAAAATCGTACATATAGCGGACTTAATGCCAAAAGCATTCTTTACCAGTCAACCAGAAGTCAGAACAGAGAAAAATATATATACAAGCAAGTAAAGTTATGGAGGCAAGAAAAGATAAGAGAATAGCGATAATACGATGATAAATATACACATACATACTGCCTTTTACTTATATACGATTTTATATAAATAAATTAATACGTATTTATTATATAAACATACAAATTATTTAAATATGCATAATATGGTCCACATAGATATGATACAATGTCAATGAGACGGGTCAGTGAGTTCGTCTCTGTAAAGTGTTCGCAATGCACTCTTGAAAGTAAATTTCGAAAATTAAGGTAGATTGCTTGTAGTGTAATGTTTGTATGTTTGTCTCAAGATTTTTCGAAAACGAGAAATCATAGCGTGATCATTCTTTTTTAGTTCAATCAGATAAAGTTTAATTTAGGGTACAGTGTAAGTTACATCAAAATCGGTCTAGTAGTTTTTAAGATATAAGTAATAAATAGAAATCATGAAATCAAAAAACTAACTAAAAGGCTTAAAATAAGGCATGTGTCTTCCGTTTAGGAGAAACAAATTATTTTACAGTCGGTGCACGATGTGTGTAGACTGTTAATGTAGGTAAGGTTGACATCATGCATTTGATTCCAAAAGAATTTGTTTCTCCTAAATGGAAGAACAATGCGTTTTCTAAGGCTTTTAGTCAGTTTTTTTAAGGCGGTTATATTTTTTATCGCATGTCAACAGATACTTGCTTGTTGCTAAGACCAAACTACAAACACGTTCTAAGAAAAGGCATCGCAAGAAAGTCCCTTCAAATAAAAAGCACCCCCATTAAAATATCTTAACGACAAAAAGGTAACCCATACATTCCGAACCGCAGATTTCGCTTGAATGTGAAGCTATTTTGTAAATTGGCATGAATTTTCACGTGAAATACGAGCATTCGTGTCTCTTGATGTCATATACTTGCGGCAGAGCATTAGCTTACATACATAACAGGCGCCAGAGACGCACTAAGGGGTTCAGATGATTTTCTATAATGAGAAAATTATTACAAGTTTTGGTATTAAATACCAGTTGAATAAGTGATAAAAGCATGTAGAAATTTTAAACGATAGGGCACTTTCAATTTAAATTTTTCGGTACTGAGCTTAAATATTGGACACCCATCACATAGGTACATTCCTCTAATCCAAAAGTAAGTAGCTAACGTACTTGTGTTATGGAAATCAGATACAACAGTGGTACCACAACACCCAGACCCGAGACAATATAGAAAATTTCGATTTCTAATTTGACCCGACCGGGAATCGAACCCAGGACCTCGGTGTGGCGACACCTTGCAACCAGCGTGTTTAGCCACTACACCACGGAGGTCGTTAGCTTATTAATGCACATATCAACTTAATCTTGTAAACTGTCTTAAGTCTGGTAGATTATAATTAGTCTATTTATTGTGAACAAGCTCGACAAGGTTTAGCATTTATGTTTTTTTTGGTACTTACATGTCAACCTAACATGAAGGATAAACGGGGGCTCGCTTCATTTATCCTTCACCTACCCTGACTGAAATCGCGTTGCGGAGGGTCGCAAGTATTGCGATGAGTCCTGGTTCGCGACACTTGCTGACAAGAGACAGAGAAAATATCGAAACGACGTGCCTCCATCGGTCGCCAACTTCTCTTGTCGAGCTTGTGGCAGACTTTGCCGCTCTCGCATTGGTCTATTCAGCCATGAAAAGAGATGCATTTCAAACATTACACCATAAACCGTCTGAAATAGACGAATAGGCCACTGATGATGATGATGACCCTGACCCACAGTTTGGCCGGGTGATCCGTCAATTTACGTTATAATGTATGAAGTTCGGTACAGTTCACAATAAATCGTCAGATTTCAATCTAACTTACTTAAAACCGTTAGATTACATTTACGCAGTTTTTACAATATTACGGTGTCAAATACATTCAGGGTGTTGTTTTGGTCAGCGACGAGCGACTCAGAGGTGGCTGTACAAACGGTACTGATGCCAAAAAAAATATTATTTTTTTTTTGAAAAGGAAAAAAAACCCACAAAATCAATTTTATTATGCGGTACAGCGATCAAGTCAAAACTACCAACACCAGGTAGCCTCTTCGTAGCTTACTAGCTACGGCGTAGTATTTCATAGATAAGTGCTAGCTACGAGCTAGGGTGCGAGTTTTCCCATTCGTTTTGTATTTTTTTTTTAATGGTGTGGAGAGGTTTTCTTGTATAAAACTTGCTTAGAATTTAAAGAAAACATTTTTTTTTGGAAAAAGCATAACTCATATTATCACCCCTGAGTTGGATGTCACTGACCAAAACAACAACCTGTATAAACTATATTTTCTGTTACTTATTAACAAAGTTCGATTATTTTGTGCCAAGTGCCAAGTCCGTCGCTGCCCCAATCGCGTCTTCGCCAGCGATCGATGCGATCGAACGGAGCGTAATAATTTAACGAGAGCACCCCGCTTAATACCATTGTCTATGTATACACTGCAGCACGTCGGGCTATACAAAATGTTAACTTCTCTCAAGCGATATTCACCTTTATATTTAATGTTATAGGGTACAGGAAGGTTGTGAAATCATGATGGTTGGTTGAGGTCTGGCGTAAGTATATAAACGCACCATGGTAACTTACGATAAGAAGACGATAAAAAAGAACTTATAGAATCGACGACGGTTGACCGTGTTGGTAGTGTTTATGTTTGGAAAAAAAACATATGATAGGTCCTTACTACCATAATTATGTAATAATAAGTAAGTAAATAATATAAAAAAGTAAGTAATATTGGACGCCAATCACATACATTGCTCTGATCCCAAAGTAAGTAGCTAATGCACTTGTGTTATGGAAATCAGGCACAACGGTGGTACCACAACACCCAGACCCGAGACAATATGGAAAATTTTAAAGACCCGACCGGGAATCGAACCCGGGACCTCGGAGCGGCGACGCCTTGAAACCAGCATGCTTAGGCACTACATCACGGAGGTCGTCAAATATGAAGTTCTATTTATATTAGTGATACTGAAGTTAAGCAACCTACAGTGCGGTCGTGTTTGGATGGGTGACCATTCCGGCCATATAAGTGATATACGTTATCGCGAGCAACTCTTGAATAAAATCGGTTGATATTAATCGTAAAGCCTAGAAGTCAGAGGCCTAATGGGCGGCTTGATAATATTTGACGGGAAGGTTAGTCGCTTGCCTTTCTAAAAAACCTTTCACCAACCCACAAAGAGCCCGCGTAGAATGCTGCTCAAACTACATCATGGTTGAAGAAAGGCCTTTGCCCAGCAGTGGGATGTTACTGGCTAACTTTTCTATTCACATTAATGAGACGTTTTTCGCAAACTTATTTGGCGAAATAAAACATGATCCTACTTGTACTTAGGGTCTGCACAATTGACAAAATAAGCTCTAACCAAGTAATAATCCAAATATTGGACAGATAATGCTAATAGGAACTTTTTCAGATGTGAAATAGGGCTATGAATGGGCACATTTATGGCATGGCATGACTAGCATTTCTTCTCTTAAATTGAAGAAAAAAAAATAAGTACAGCAAATCAGGTTACCCACTTTTGATGCAAACTGGCTCTTATTACAACTGAATAAGATACCGCAGTGTTTACCTTGACGTGCTGTTGACCGTAAATTGATAAAGGGCCGATTTTACAAACGTCAAATAAAGCATAACTGGATTATAAAGAATAAAGAAACCGTTTTTAAAATGAAATTTAAAAAATATTAAGTGACGTTTTTAAATCGGACATATTGTGTGTTATTCGAGGAATATATATCCTATATGGCTGGTATAAATAGTCGTAAAAATGTTCGCTAATAAGTCTCCCCACGTAATTTCGCACATACGAACCGCGTAAGCGAGTTACACCCTGTATCAAATAACGAGGAAGTCACGGTACGTATTTCATACCGGGCGTATCGCGCGTGCTACGAGCGAACGTGATCGCTAGCTTAGCCCAAAGTACAGTCGGCATCAATAATCCCAGCTATTCTCTACTAATATATGACGACCTCCTTGGTGTAGTGGCTAAGCTGGGTTTCAAGGCGTTGCTGCTCCAAGGTCCTGGGTTCGATTCCCGGTCGGGTCAATGTAAAAATCAGAACTTTCTACATTGTCTCGGGTCTGAATGTTGTAGTACCACCGTTGTGTCTGATTTCCATAACACGAGTGCAGAAGCTACTTACTTTGTCGTGATCTGAGCAATGTATGTGATCAGTGTGCAATATGAATGTGTTAGTTTTTAATTTACCACTTCTACGCTTAAACGTCTGAACCTATTTAAATTTAGTGCGGGTAAAACCTCGAGGCGGTGCTAGACATAATCTGAATAACAGCAACTGGGACATACTATGCAGTCGTCCGGATTTTTGGTATCTTGGAATAAATTTCCGAATGGCATCTAGCATTTGTTTGTAAAACTACAACTTCTACAAGATACAAATATCCTTTGTGCTCCGCTGAGGCGACAATACCTCCTGAGGTTGCCATGTGTAGTGGTAAAATGCGTCGTGGTATTTTGTACGGCTGTGTTGGGTACTTATAATTGCATCAGTTGTGCCACATGCGTAGGTATTGAGGGAGGGCGGGGGTGCATCCTGCATTTGCCTAAACTAATACTCAGAACGGTGACGGTTCACGTTATTTATTGCAAATTTTATTTCAAACAAAATAATGTTTTAAAAAAACTTAAAAAATGCATCTGGTTGTGCCACAATCAGACGCCTTATATCAAGTTTGCTTAGAGTTTACCTAAAAATAGAAGATTATACATAAGTCTATGTGTGACTTAACTAAAATCAATCTGATTGATAAGATCATATATTAAGTAAAAAAACCGGGCAAGTGCGAGTCGAACTCGCGCATTTCGGGTTCCTTATCAACGTCAACTTTTACTTCTAAATAGCCAAAATACCACAACATTTCTAAATTGCGTATTTTTTCAAAATTTTCACTTACTTAGTTCAAAAGTTAGACGAGGGGTGTTTACCACTTTGGAAACGTATTTCTTATAATAATATTCGAATTTTAGAAAAACAAATTTTAGTGATTTCAATGGCATTTTACAGACCTTTTATAGCATTTTTTTAGGGTTCCGTAGCCGAATGGCAAAAAACCGGAACCCTTATAGTTTCGTCAAGTCTGTCCGTCTGTTTCTCTGTCCGTCCGTATGTCACAGCCATTTTATTCTGTAACTATAAGCATCACACTGTCGATATTTGGTAGGAGTATGTATCCTGTTAACCGCTTTAAAATTCTCGTACAAAAAATAAAAAAAATATGATATTCAAGGGGGGGGCTCCCAATCATTAAACTTTAACCATATTTTTTTTTTGTCAAACCTATACGTGTGGATAGGTCTTTTAAAATGACAAAGAGGTTCCCAAAACCATTTTCTTTTAAAGTCTAACGTTTCATAGCAAGACGCTTCCAAAGTGGTAAAATGGGCGTCCCCCCATCTAACTTCTAAACTAAGCGAGTGTAAATTTTGAAAAAAAAAACATAATGTAGATCCTAACAAATACTTTCAACGAAAATTAGTTCGAACGGAATCGAATGAGAAGTTTTTGAGATATAGCACATTTTCAACAACCGCAAACATAACTTTGTACTTCATACAAATACTATGAAAAACAAAGTTATATTTGCTGTTAACAAAATATTGTGGATTTTGCTAAGTGGAAGTAAGTGGATTCCCAAATTCTGTTAAAGTTGGCACAGAACCCTCAGTGCGCGACTCCGACTCGCACTTGGCCGGTTTTATTTTGGTTTTAGTTCTATATAGCTCAAATGTCATAATTATTAGGATTCCGTAGCCGACTGGCAAAAAACGGAACCTTCAGCCTAGGAACCCTAATAGACGTACACAAAACTAAAAACTACTGACTGCGTATTAGATAACATAACACAATATTACCTTTATTCCGTATAAATCGGAAGCGGGTCATTCCTTCAGGTCGGGAGAGTATTATTCGCACAGATAATGTTTGAAACAAATTTGCAACCCGAGATAGTGCGCCCCAGGGGGCGATCCATCCCTAAATTGAATCTTAAATCGGATTATTTGAATGCTAGCTTCGAACCGCGGCTTCGTCTGCTTGGGTTTTCATTTAATAGCTCGATCGAATCGTTTGCTATTTTTTTTATAAAATTGAATGAACCGCCTTTAAAAACAAACACTAAAAGGATTAAATACCGCTAAAAAAAAAAAGAATCATTTGAAGTCTGTGCAAGATATGCGTACATAGACTGCTGCTGTCCGTTAAGGTTGATATCATAAACCGACTTCAAATGAGTATGTTTCTCTTAGAAGCGTTATTTAAATCCTTTTAGTGTTTGTTTTTAAAGGCGGTTAAAAAAAAAACGTCGCTTTTAGTTATTGTTTAAGTTATAATGTACTAAATTGAACTAAAGTACCACTAAATCTGACCTACTAAACTTTACTAACATCTTCTCCTCAGTATCACAAATACTTAAAGGAAAACCGCATCAAAATCGGTCCAGCCGAACGTAAGATATTCGTGGACAAACATATATACAATATATACAAACATACAGGTCGAACTGGAAACGTCCTTTTTTGGAAGTCGGTTAAAAACATTGTGTAATGGCGTTTAAGAGTGAAAAGGTTGTCACTAGTCAGATATGACTCATCTAACAATATTAAACATAGGCATACGCCCGGATTGCGTAAGACACGGGGTTCGATTCCTCGTCTGTCGCAACAGCTATAGTTGCTTTTTACAAGTGCAATTTGCTATTCATATTATTAAATTTTTATAGTGACAAAACACCATAAAAACAAAAATTTAATATTAAACATTCAATTATTGAATGGTGACTCTGCATGTGACAAACATACATTCTCATTTTACTTTATACATATACTTTACTAAGTATAATTATCAGTACGGAAGGGGATTAACATCGTCAATTCCTGACGTATTATTTATAGAGGTTGTATGTAATTTAATAAGCGTACTATTACTTAGACTGAATTTAGAGATGAAAGCATAATTCGTGTGTGAATTAATTACTAAGCGAATATTGTAGGGGTAGTAAGGCTTTGAGTTGTTTACAAGATGGTTAGTATGACCAATGTGGAAAATCGCTAAAATCATCGTTATAATAAACAAAACAGAACACTTATCTTAATAGCTCGTCTAATTCTAATTCTCTTTTTGATAGGGTGTTCATGTTTCGCATTCATAACGTGATTATAGTAAAATAAAGGCGTCAGATTTTAACTTTCTTTGACAACTAGTTACTCAATAAGCAGTTTTCTTGTCATTAGATGTTAATATCATCGATAGATGGCGCTTGCGTCACTTTAGGAAATAACTTTTAAAAAATATTTTACATTTAGTTTCGGTATCACAGCAGAGGGTAATTGTTTATTGCCAACGTAAATAATAAACAGTTAAACAATATTAATGAGTACCTTTTGTAAAAAAAGGAGTTTACAATTGGTTTAAAATATTTTAACACTCACAGTGTCATATTTTATAGTCATAAGTAAGTTAAATTTATTCTGTAAAGAATAACTACTTGGCCCTTTGGGTAGATGGTGCTAAACGTCACGTATAATGACGTATCCATAAGAGACCACAAATTTCGCAAGGTCGGACTGACAGCACGGTAGCACAATTGGTAGAGCGTTTGTCCCGGTTAGCCAGAAAGTTGCTGGTTCGAGTCCTGCCTGTGCGAAAATTTTTGGTTTCTTATTTCATCTTTATGAAGTAGTTTACAATTATTAAAATTTTTCAATATTAACCTAACCATTTTTTTCTTTATCTATGTTTTCTGCTAACATGAAAAGTTAATTATCCTAAAGCTATCCCAACGCTATCTAGTGAAAACTATAAAGTGACGGGATAAAACTGCTTACTACTTCAGTTTTCGGGTGTTATCCTCCAGAATTACTTTTTTCATAGATAGGCACTGTGTAACTAAAATAAGTGATTCAAAATGGCGTTCGCCGGTGGGCCACAAATCACAGCACGTTCGCACCAGGCCTATTTTTACGCCCCTATCGCACTTCTATCTACATATTCGGAGCACCGCCGAAACTGTGTGGATCCGAAAAATATGTAGAGTCGGCAGTTTTTGCTGTAAAACGGCTGAAATTTTTGTTAGGGTATGCGAAAATTTGGTTGATTTTTAATAGACCCTTAGGTGTAGTTTGTTTTAAATTTTTAGCCATGTATTTCGTACACCTGTTATGAAAACTTTTAATTTCAAGCGTAAGAGTGCATTAGTTTCATTCATTGCATTTATAATAGAACTGTCTTTTATATGGTTCTTTGCTTCGTCTTCTCCTTTGCTTTGAAAGACGACCTTCATACAAGGAATTGATAATATCGGTTATAACGCCTTAATCGCTTTTATTAAATGGTCTTATATGATTACGCAAGCATTTTAAAGAGTAAAGAATTACAAACACCTAAATATTAGCTACTTACTACTTTTGAAAGATGTGGGGTCCTAGATTTGACTCACTAGCATCAATATAGCGTGTGATTTTTTAAGATTAATTCTTAATTTCGAATAAAAACACGTTGTAACCACAGTAGTGATTTAAAAAAAAAAAACTTTATTTTGAAACAACTTGTGTCTACTTTTAGCATCAACTTCATTGACTACTACGCCTCACTTGCAAGTGATTATGTGTTTGCGCTGTTTGGCGTTGAACCATTTAGACCAAGAAGACCCTCTGCTGAATTTTTGTTTAGAAAAACTGGCTGGTTCCTAGCTCAAAAGATTAGCAGAGCTATCCAACGTGGCAATGCTGCCAGCATCATAGCCTCCTTACCGCAGGGAAATGGTTTCGTTTTTGATTATGTAGGTTTTTAAGTTATTTTTTAAGTAGCACGTCTCATAATTATCTTAGTTTTATTTTTTCTTGCTTGTAATTAATAAAGAAGAAAAACAAATTTTGGTTTCTCAGGGTCACGTATTTTATGCATTCTGATTTATATTACTTGATTTTTTAGGTAAAACGGCTAAACTCGCAATCGAATTACCACACGAAAACTTTTCGATTGACGTGAGAATCGTCACCAAGAGATTTGACTGCTCCAAATGCGATTCTTACATCTCGCAACATTCTTAGACTAAATATTATGTTCCTCCATGAAGAATAATTTGGCAATAACTAACTGAACTGTCAACCGGTCAAGTTATAGTGCCCTGTGGTATTCCTTGTATGTTATCTCGTATGAAATATAAGGGCCTGATCATAATTGTAATAAAGTATAATGTTCAGATAGTATACATTTATACTAATATTATAAAGCTGAGTGTTTGTTTGTTTGAACGCACAAATCTGAAGAACTACTGGACCGATCGAAAAATAATTTTGTGTTGGATAATTTATTTATTGAGGAAGGCTTAAGGCTATAAAACATCACGATACGACCTATAAAAGCAGAGCAACATTAATAATGTTGCAAAAACAGGGGGAAAATATTATATATGCTATTTTATGTACACTGATATCTTTTATTATGTACACAGATGTACATAAAAAAGTAAGGTTGGTTATGCAAGCAAGCATTTTCTAGGTTTTTTAATATGCGCCAGAAAACACACTAATTGTCGTTGTTTCTAAGTAAGGTATTACTTCCTCGTATTACGAATTCTAGACAACGATTGTGATGAGGCCTCTACCATAAATACTTAAATAGATAGAAATATCTACGACTAGCATCTTTAATGCGAATTCTTAATTTGGATAATTCTCAATATAAACTTATATAATAAATTAAAAAACTTTAAACCAAAACCTCAAATCGAACAAGAGTCAGATTTTTCAATTATTATGAACCTACAAATAAAAAAAAAAACATGACTTAGAAACAATTGTTCGTGCTCATCACACATTTGCCCCTTGCGGGATTCCAATCCGCGACGGCCGGCGTATTAGTCAGGAGAGCTAACCACTACACCAAACGCGTCATCAAAAAAGCTTAAAGGTTTGTTATAGTTCTTCCCAATAAACTAATCTTTATTTTTTAAACACATGATTTCAATTGCAGGTTAAATGGCGTAAGGGACTGATTTAACTTTAACTAATTATTTGAATTTCTCTTTAAATATGGGTGTTAATTTCTAATAAAGAAACAGCATACGATGTGAGTGCGATTATTTTTGCATATAACGTTGAGCAGGATGATTGCAGGGCTGCAGCGGCCCCAGGGGACGTATGTGGGTGACCTAAATATGCCAGCCCTAAGCTTGATGTGACGGATCCTATCATGGTCGTTAGGTTTTGAACTGGATATAAGTAATAAATTTGAATTTTAAAATGCATTAAAATAATATTATGCGAATTAAATAATTATTTTTATAAACAGATATTGCTATTGATGATGTGACCCAGATGTGCCATAAAAAACACGACTTAGTTATTAAAACTGACATGTAGTTTTATCAAGGAGCTGACAATTTATCAGTTTTGCGTGTGTTTCCTTGTAAAATTAGTAAAAAAAATAACTATTCTTTGTTCTTAATATAGTAACCAACCCATTTATTATAAATATGATCTTTTGAAAATATCATAAAGTAAAATAAATAAATGTTGTCAAATATTTATTAATTTATTTGAAAAAAAAAATGTATGTTAGACATATTTCTTCCAGAATATCTAGGTAAAAAAAAAGATCTCATTTTGGTCAACTAACAGCTTTGGGTTTTAGTTATTACATTTGTCATAAAATATTTTTATTCTAGCCGTTTCTGTCCCACTGCTGGGCAAAGGCATCCTCCAAACTACTACATGCGTCTCTGTTCTTAGTAAGGGTTTGCCAGTACTCGTTGTATTTGTCAAGTTCGTCGCGCCACCACTCTAGGGGTTTAATGGCTGCCCACCGATAGACATCGTCCGAAAGGCAGAACCCGAAATTAAAATAAATATTCAAAAATCTTACTTAAGATTTTAAAAAGCTGCTACATTTGTTTTTCCATATCTAAGTTATTTGAATAAAGCAATCACCATTGGGATAAAGAGATGATATTAAAACTAGCATTTTACTAATACGGCACGTGGTTCGTTCGCTGTCCACAGATGGCGCTTAAGTTTAAACTTAATAAGCTCAGTTTTGAATTTGCTGGGTGAATGACAAAAACGTAGAAAGGTGATAGAAATCCTCTTAATTTTTTTAATTTGTATTCTATGTAGAAAGTTTGTTTGCATGTTCTTAAAACTTAAAACATTATTTTATAGGTTTAACGATACTGTGGGTTAAGGTAAAATTACTTTAATCCCTCAACGAAGTATGTGAACGAGACACAATAGATATTCTATTGTTAAGCGGTCTCATGCGACCGCTCGAGTGTTGAGGTTTTAAAACGAATCGGTTAACGTTTATTTTATTTTATAAAGTATGGGGTTGCTCTTGACTCCAGACCAAATCGAGTGCGACTAAGGTGATGTCGAAAATGAAACGAGCTCGCCCAGAAGAAACCTGTTCACTCTAAATTTGAAAGTTATTTAGGCAATAAAATGCGTACGCATTTTTCAGTGCTCATTACGCCCCAAATAGTCACATAGTTAAAAACTGGACCGAGTACTTTGTTTTTGTGTAAATACTGTATGCCATTAGAAAACATTGAACCATTACTCGTATAAAAAGATATATTTTAAAGCAGTGAAATTCACCTGCAAACTGCCTTTTGTCACCTCGTTTTAAGTGATAATATTTAAAGGGCTGATTCAGTTCAATAAATGAAACATTTTTTGTAGAAAACACTTTGGGTTTTCATATGTTAGTTTTTGAGAAATTTAGAGACTAAGGTTATTAGTATAAATTAAGGTTAAGATTATAGAAAAAGAAAGATTGGGCATTGAAATAAGAGAGGGGACGCCGATGACGTAGATAACTTTCAAAATTGTCAGGGCGCTGTTTCAAAAAAAATGATATATTCTTTGTTAGAGAAAATAAAAAAAACTAAATCTCGATTTTCCAAAAAATAATGACAGTCACTGTTTCTATGATGTATACAAAAACAAAGTTAAAATATTATCACGTAAAACGATTTGACCTTTTATAACTGACCATCAGAACTCTTAAATACATCTTTTGATTAATTAATCAACTTCTACACAATTTGCTTCGTCAGGTCTCAGGAGTTACCGAATGCATATGAATCACTTCTGTTATTCAAACTGCTTCTTTTGTTGACTCTAACCAGATAATCTCATTTCGCGTTATTCCCACTTGTGAGGTGAATCGCAAGTGGGCTATCTCCGAATTGAGATCGAAACGAACGGCATGAATATAATTAGGTTTTTTTGTTTCATTTTATTTGAATGTGGCAATTTTACTTAAAAAGTTTTAATATGAAACTAATTTGTTCACTAAAACTAGGTAAAATAAGTTTGTAGATACAGTGTTTATAACTAAATTAAGACGTATTTGTTGTTAAAAATGATGAATTCTCTTTGAAAAAGCAAACCATAAAATATTTTTAGGACATCCCGGAACGGACGATTAAAAATGCTTTGGAAGGTAGCTGGAATACTACTCTATCAAAAAAATAATGCACAGCCCACAAAGCGTTTAAAAAGTTGGTTTTGAATTTATTTTTACTTAAGCTCTCTCCTATAGCAGTTTAAATTTCCCATTAGTACACATATTTAAAAAATAAGTTATGAACAAGAAAGAACCTATTTTCAAATCATCAAAATGTGACTACCCATAACTGGCACCGTCACCCGACCCCATATACCGAGTACGCCATAACCCACTGCAGGGGTCTTCAAAACTGCGCAATTGCAACCTCCACGTGGTCCCAGGTTCATTCACCCCTCCCTCTTTATCAGACCAACACCCCATTATCAACCCAAACACTTTGACATAAGAACCAAAACAAAAGATAACGTAAGTTTGTTCTTGCAACCACGTCATTTTGCTGATGCAAAAACATTTTTTACGTACCGACTCTTTGGAGACAACATTTAGTCAACCGTAATTGTAACTTTGTGGTGGTTTCAGGTTTGTCGACGAGTCAAGCTATTTTGAGCTTTAAGGCAAAGACTTACAGTTGATTTCTTGATCAATTAAAAATTACTACGCAATAGAAATAACGATATGGGGTAATTGGAGTTCTGTTAATGAATTAGAGAACGGTGTTTTGTGTTGAAGGGTGTATGGCTTTCATAGCTTTGGGAATAGTACAGTCAGTCAGTTATTAAATGCAAGAAATTGGTTGTAAAGTGGTCGCCGTCACACAGGACCAATACAGGATGTTGATTTTGGTAAGTGACATCCAACTCAGGGATGATAATATTTTCTTTAAAATATAAGCAAGTGCTTTAGAATGTTTTTAACACTCACAGTGTCATATTTTATATTCATAAATATGAAATAAGAAACCAAAAATTTGCGCACGGGCGGGACTTGAACCAGCAACCTTTTGGCCCGGTCAGCCAAAAGGTTGCTGGTTCAAGTCCCGCCCGTGCTCAAATTTTTGGTTTCTTATTTCATCTTTATGAATATAAGCAAGTTTTAACATTTATTAACATTAAACCTTATTAATAAAAGAATTTGAATATTTTCTGGCGTCATAATCACTTAGCTATTAAGCGTTAAAGAGTACCACCATCAGCTCAGCTCAACAAAATCGGTGAATATCTGACGTAAAGACATGTCAACATTACGATACTAGTACCAGAACAAAGCGCGCCTTTATTTGAGGGTTTCCCACGATTATATCAAGATCCCAGCATCAGATACCGATTTGGCAAAAATAGAAACAAGTAGCGAATAAACCCTCTATTGAGGTGAAAAAAAAAATCGGTTTTCAATGTAATAATAATAAAATATTGAACACTGATCACATTCATTGCTCTGAAACCAAAGTAAGTAGCTAATGCACATGTGTTAAGGAAATCAGAAACAACGGTGGTATCACAATACCCAGACCCGAGACAATGAAATGAAATGTAGAAAGTTCTGATTTCTTCATTGACCCGACCGGGAATCGAACTCGGGACCTCGGAGCGGCAACGCCAGCTGTCTACCAGCTCAACTACATCTCGAAGGTTGTCATAATGAATGAGATATGAGGTACAACATAAATGACAAGTATTTTTTGAAGTCTGTTAAAAAACATAAAAGACGGTTACGGTTATTAAGACGCGGTGCAACCGAGCCCTAATCAGGTTTTCAGTCAAGCTTTTCTATTTAAACCTTATGCGTAGACAAACACCCACTTCAGCCTTCACTCTGTCACTCTGATCCCACAGGCCCCAACTAACCAAAACCTGGATTTTCCCAGATTATTGCCTCTCTAGAAAGCCTTGAGAAAATTTCCCGTATTAATAGTGTTAATTAAACGTAAGCCGCTGATTTATAGCGCCGCCAAGCGGCAGGTGTCGGAACTATATTAGAAGGAGGAAGATTATTAGTTAATAATGAAGAGATTAGGCTATAAGAGGCTGTTTGTGAGACTGCGCGTTGCTGCGGGTTTATAATCTGTGAAAGAAAGGCAGCCATGGAATTTTAGTTTTTTTTTGTTGAGATAATAGTTTTACGTTTAGAGAAAATGAAGCCAAAAAAGTACGGCCAGATGGTAATGTTACTGTAATTGGGTAGTTTCTTAACTTACCAACAATTTAACAGCCCCAAAATTGAAAGAAAAAGCAATGTTAAGACTAAGTTTTATTGATCATTTTTGATAATAAACAGAATTCCGTTTTTTATTGCTCCGTAAACAGTAAAAAGTGCGTCAGTTGAACACTGAAAACTGTGACGTCATACTTTCAAATCGCTATAGTAAATCTATGTAAAGGTAGCGTTTTGACAGTTAATAAAAAGTACGTCAACGATTGGTGATGTCAAGTAGCCTACTCCATTTAGACCCGATTCTGCCAATGTCAGATAAGGAATATTTGTCGCATGTAATACAACACGCCTAATTCGAAAACGTTACATATTTGACAGCGATTATTTATGGAAATGACATTTTAAAATCGGTCCTTTTATACTTATTCAGTCGGATAAGTTTTATCTGACGTTAGTGAAATCGGCCCTCAGTCAATTATTTTTAAGAAAAAAATATAGAGTCCCATACTATATTTGCCTATTTTGACTTGTCCAACATACGATACGAATAAAAAAATATGTCTAGACTCTACCATACTAAGAGATTTTACCAACTTCAGATAAGAAATATTTGTCAAATATCATACAAAACACCTAATTTAAAAACGTTATATATTTGACAGCAATCATTTATGAAAATCACATTTTAAAATCTGACGTTTTAGACTTATACATACGGATAAGTCCTGTCTGACGTTGCCGTTGGTAAAATCGAGTCTGAAAAGTTAAAAACACCGTCTTTTATTATCATCAGCTTTGCAAGTATGAAGCATTCGATTTAAAAAAATGTGATTCTCCAGAAGCCATTAGTTAACTATAAAAATCAAAACCCCTTATAAGCTTATTTCGCTCTGTTTGTCTTTGCTTGCTCAACTTGGCGTCTTCGCTAAATGGAACAAAACTATCTTTTCCCGTCATAAGCTTTAAAAACAGCCACTGAAAACACGACCTTAATCGAATTTTGTAAACACGTGAACAAAGCTTGCTACGAACGTGCAGACGAAATACGTACCGACTTAATTAAAATACAGTGTTTAGTACATATTCTGATTTCTATACCACCAAGACCCTGTCTTGCCTGGATACAGGAATAATGCCTCGCGACACAACCCTTGCCAGAATCTGTCGCCTTTATAATCGCTTACAGGATAGGCTTGATATATCGGGTCTATCAGAATTAACTGCATTCCTTTGTCGGGCTAATTCTAAAAAAAAAACAACAACTTATGTATGGGACCAACATCATAATTTCAAAAATATTTTTCTCTTTCCCATCTTGATGCCGATCAGCTAATGCTAGTTTGAACGGAGAAGTCATTTTTTTTTGGGATTTCGATGCTGGTCCCATACAAAAAGTTGTTGTATTTTGCCAACAGAATCATCACCGATAAGGAATGCAGTTAATTTTGTTAAACCCGGTATATGACGCAAGTTCATCTCGGCGCAAAGCTGCAGTAAAAGCTATTGCAGATAACCTCAGCTAAGCGTCCCATAAAAAAACAATATTTCTATTTTTTATCTAATTTTGTATTTGTATTTTTAGATTTGGGTATTTGCATTTGATGTTAACATTGATGTAATACACATCCTACGCAACTTTAATTTGGGGCACAGGTGTAATATTTTAGGGCATGCGTTCAGTTTTTCTTAGTTTTTTTTTCGTATTATTTTCGGACAGTCTATCATCAATTTTTGTCCTATAATACGATTAATGTCTGTGTTTGGTACTAATACTTTTTTTTACTAAGAACCATTTTTTTTAATCAATTTGGGTGGTTTGAAGCATGGCCGAACGCTGATTATAAGAGCTTTAAAAAACCGGCCAAGTGCGAGTCGGACTCGTGCACTGAGGGTTCCGTGCCAACGTTAACTGAATTAGGGAAACCATTTACTACCACCATCTTCCACTTAGCTAAAATACCACAATATTTTGTCGACAGCAAATATAACTTTGTTTTTCATAGTGTTTGTATGAAGAACAAAGTTATGTTTGCGGTTGTTGAAAATGTGCTATGATCTCGTCCCAACCAATTTTCGTTGAAAGTATTTTGTTAAGATCTACATCATGTATTTTTTTCAAAATTTACACTCGCTTAATTTAGAAATTAGATGAGGGTGTGATTATATTTTTTATTTTTGTAAGAATCGTAAAGCGGTTAACAGGATACATCTTCCTACCAAATTTAACAGTGTGATGCTTATAGTTACAAAATAAAGTGGCTGTGCCATACGGACAGACAAACAGACAGACGCAGACAGACAGACAGACAGACAGACGGATAGACAGACTTGACGAAACTATAAGGGTTCCGTTTTTTGCCATTTGGCTACGGAACCCTAAAAAACGATTAATTAATTCATAAAAAGTATAAATGAACTCCCAGTTCATTCAATACTTAGCATATTCCATTCGCGACTGCCCAGCCTTACCTACAGGTTGATTAATTGACCAGACGAAGTTGTATCTACAGCGTGTTTCGTTTTGCACTCGCAATGATGGATGGCTTGCGGCCCTAGTTAACTGAACGCATAAGTCGTTTGTCACGGTTTAGGTGCATACCCGCATAACAGACTGATTCAAATACAGAGGCGGAATTTTAACGAGTCGTTCAAATTCAACGGCAGAAAATGGAGACTAAAAATGTTGCTATTTGATGATATGTTTTCATGGGGAAAGTTTTTTTGTGCACACTCTGTTTATTTTATATCGTTGTCCAAACAATGTAGTAAGCTGTCTTTATAAATATAAATTTTTTTTGCGACTGACTTACTAAAAAAAAACATATTTTACCCAACCTAAACCGATACCTAAACAAAATTGTGTACTTTCATTTTTACTGGGTTTGGTGTGCCATTTAGGTATACCGACCAAAATGTGCACACATTGACCATTCTTCTTTCCTTTTTTAAACACTAATGTAAGTGCACCAAGCATGGTCCACGTGCCGTGCAGGCTCCAGTTATAGTCAAGGCCTTAAGGGCTTCCTCTGGGCTCAGACCGCTTTCAGGAAGACAGACGCCCTCTCACTTCAGGAGTTGACGAGTACACGCTCAAAAGCCTAAAGAGACTTTAATGCTTGCTTTGACTGTGAAAGGTGTGGTTTCTTATTTCCTATTGTTATATTGTATCCGATTTCATTATATTACTGGCTAACAGCAAATGCAGTTATGTTAAGTATGAGGCGAAAAGTGAGGTGTTTTTGCAAAAGCCAAAGTCTTAAATCCCATGACAGTTAATCGGTCTCTTATCGCTCAGACTACATCTACTTTATGGTTGGATTCGACTTACTATTCGAGAGATAATTATTTTGTTCTTCGATTTTATACTGGAAAAACTTAAATTTGTAATAGGAATTATTGAACTCGGATAACAGAACGAATCATTGAACTGTGTGTTATATCCGGCAAATCATTTTTTTTTTATAAATTTAAGTGAAATTGTGTATATTTTGAAGAAATAGTTCTCCTGAAACATGGTGACTTGATCGGTGATTAATTGTTGTTCATTAAAGCGAAATAACCCCAACAAATACTCATACAATACGATTTATATTTCGCAAAATGTCAACCTTTACACAATGCGCTACTTTTAGCATCGATGCAGTCGCGCTTCTGCATCGATGCTAACGCACGTTAGCCACGCGACTGCATCGCGCCTAAAAGTCGCAGTATTTAAAGTTTTTGACACTATAATTTTACTCTTAAACTGTATCAACTTAACACAGTAAAAGGATGTGTGAGTGTATAAGTACTAGGGCGTTCAAAGGTGCGGAAATTAAGACTAGTGCAAGCGCGTAGCGAGAGTGCCGGCTCTCGGCAACTGTTGCGTGTTTCGCTCTTGAGTACTTGAGAAAAATCGCCTAGACGATCGTGCAGTTGATTGTACTAACGATATATTTGGGGTAAAAACGGTTTGCAAAACTGAAAAAAAACCGTTAATTAATGCGATTCATGATGATGATGATTAATGAAGTATAAACAAATAATAAATATGGATTAATAAGCTCTAGACAAAACACCACAATGAGAAAATACCTTACTTCAAAACTACGGTTTTGAAATAAGGAATTTTCTCCCTTATGTTCCTAATACCAGACAACGATTATGCTTCACCCAACGATTGACTGGTAGAGAATGCTTTCAGCATAAAATCTGTTATTTGTATTTTATTTAGTCGGTAGTAAAAAGTAGTAATGAAATATCTAGCTTATATTTTTAAGACAGAATATTGTAGATTTCTATTCAATTGTTACCGAACAAATTAACTTTTGTAGAATATCTTTGGACTTCGTAACAGAGTATCATGTTTCTGTTTATGTAATCGAAAAGTGGACAAGTTAATTGTATTATCAGATAACAAAATATCGTTGACTCATCTAAACATAATTATCTTTGTTTGCTATTCTCCAACATGAAAGGCAAAGAAAAAACACTGGAGACAAAGTATAGAATTCTCTTTGATGTTTATTTTCTTACCTTATTTTAAGCTATGGTGTCTTTACAATCGCTAAGTATGGTTTTGTTCTGCACTGAAACATGCACTTTCAGTTTTCCAAAGCACACAGGTAAACATTCCAGTCAGCCCTAAATTGTAATTCCAAGCCATAAAAGCCTTTCTCAACTTTAAATCGAGATTCATATCTCCCCGCGACACTTCCACATAAAAATGCTGCATAACTGTGAAGAAAGCCACCGAATATTCTTTGGCTCTTTACGTTTTGCCAAAAAGACCAAAAATGGCCACAGACGGAGACCAAAAGGAGATCGTTATCGCCTTCCTTAGCCCAGATCTTTCCTTAGAAGGCACCCCGTAATCTGCATATCTGGAGTGCATATTTTCCGAGTAAAGACAGCTTTCCAGTCAAAGGTGTTTCCTAGCTACAAACTGACGACGCGTTTGGTGTATTGGTCCTGACTATTACGCCGGCCGTCGCGGGTTCGAGTCCCGCAAGAAGCAAATGTTTGTGTGATGAGCACGAACATTTTGCACCTAAGTCATGGATGTTTATATGTATTTAATTATTCGGGAGATGCGTCCTCCATAATCGTTGTCTGGTATTTGTAAAATGAGGAAGAAAATTCCTTACTTCGAAACTACAACAATTGGTGTGTTATCAAGTTCATATAAAAAAATGTGGGTACTACAGGTTATAAAGTTCTGAATTATTATTAAAGTTATATATTCTTTACTGAACTTAAAAGTTGTATAAAAAATACACATACTTGAAGTCACAATTTGAACAAAGGTGGGCTTATCCCTAAAAGAGATCTCTTCCAGCCAACCCATAGGTTATTAAGTTATTCACGTGTAAAGGAAACTTTCAAAGAGATTGGAGGTCAGCATAAAAATAGTTACAGATATTTGTTCCCTGTACATCCCAGGGAAGTACCTAGTAGAATTGATTGTACAAATATCGTTTACCATCATATGCCGTCTTAGATGGCTGGTTGTCTATGTTTGGTACAAAAAGACATCAGTCAACGTTATAGGTCTTATTATTTATTTTTATTTATTAAAACTTTATTGCTCTGTAAGTTGTACAATTGGCGGTCTTAATGCCTGATGACATTCTCTATCAGTCAACCGCTTCAGGTCTTATTTAAAATGTGCGTTCACATATCGCTTTTGATTTCAAATTATTGAAATAATATAATTTATTTGACTTTCAGGATCTTCGCTACTAAATAAATAAATAAATGAATATTTTTTGATGAAAAAGGTAAAAATATTTCTTCAGCATAAAAATAATTCGTTAATTCAGCTTTTACTGTCACCCATCCTAACGTTTGAGTCCCGGTACACAGTTCGTTAGGGTAGTCGCAAAAACAACCGCGAGACACCCAGGGTCGCACACAGACTGAATGTAGACCCGCCTTTTGACACCAGCGTACCTCTGTGTAATGAATATCAGCTATACAGAGTACATTGTAGGATATACTGAGCCGACCTACCTCTATTATTGGAACGAAAAGTCGTACCTACAGTGTTATTTTAATAATAAAAATATAATAATAATAATACTTTATTTATTGCATGCCATAAACATAATAATAACACAGTAAAGTATCTTATATAGGTATATTGGCTACTAGAACAATTTAGGCGGTCTTATTGCTTGAAGAAATTCCTTCCAGTCAACCTTCAGGTAAGGAAATGAATGACAGAAGAGGCAAGACAATGAAATATTTTGAACAAAAGTCAAGTGGACAGATTTTTATCAAGTAATAAATGAGAAGAATGATAAGTACATATTATAATTATATTTTTATTTTTAAAGTGTTTTACCACTATGCAATCTTAAAAATATAAAATGCACTTGATAAAAGCAACTGTGTCAGACGAGGAATCGAACCTCGTGTCGAACGCTGTCCGGGCGTATGCCTATGCCACTCGGCCACCGACACATTGGCAAGACCGGTGAATTTTGCAAGAGCTCTCTTTAACGCGTAGGCTGCCTGTCCTCATCACTGTTGCGAGATTGATGCTCTCACAATATCCGAAGGAAATATTTTTTGAAATATTTAACAATCGGTTAAGATGATGGAAACCAATTTATAATTACAATGTTGTCACTATACAAACTTAATAATATAAAATGCAATTGAAAAAGCCGGCCAAGAGCGAGTCGAAATCGCGTACTGAGGGTTCCGTGCCAACTTTAACCGAATTAGCGTATCCACTTACTTCCACGTAGCTAAAATATCACAATATTTTGATTGATGGGGACACGCGGCCTACGCGTTAAAGAAATCACTTGCAAAATTCAACAGGCTTGCCAAAGTGTCGGTGGCCGAGTGGCATAGGCATACGCCCGGATAGCGTAAGACCCGGAGTTCGATTTCTCGTCTGACAGAGTTGCTTTTTTCAAGTGCATTTTATAACTACACATTACATAAAATTTAATATCAATAAATAATTAAAAAATACACACCATAATACAAAATACATAAACTTATACATATTTTACCTTTACTAACCAGACAGTGAGGATTTAAAAACAGGCTCCGAATTTGTCTTTGGTGCGATTTGTTATGATAAAAAAGTAACCACTAAAAATATACTAGAACTACAGTACCTTTTAACCTCCATCTATTTATTTTGTTACTTACAATCCGAATTATTACGTATTGTACGTTTTGACGACCCGTCTGGTGTAGTGGTCGAGAAATCGCCTACTACGCAGCGGGTTGCGGGTTCGATCCCCGCACAATACAAACATTTGTGTGCATGAACATGTCTGTTTGTATTAGTCTGGGTATTTTTATGTATATCATGTATGTATTTACAAACAAAAAGTATTTAGGTATTATATCCGTTATCTGGCACCCATAACACAAGCTTTGAGTAGCTTACTTTGGGGCTAGATGGCGATGTGTAGGAATGTCCAAAGGATGGATATTTATTTAAGGATATCTATTTATTCATTATATAATTCTATTATGTTTATGAGTTTTTCATTTTATACTTTTTGACTCTTATAATTTGTAAGTACAGAATTTGACAGTAATTTAAACTTTTTGTAGGTAATTAAAAAGATGGTGTCATCAAGATTTACAATTTGTAAATATTTGTAACTCAATCCAACCAAATGTTAGTTGACAGTATAAGCTTTATAGGGGAAACTGTTCTTAGCTAGACACTTCTTTATTATATACAGCAGACTCTAACTAATTACCTCCTAAGCACTGCAAAGACTCAGCATACGTCTCCTTCAGATTAACACTCTTGAACACTCCTGATATCACTGACCGCTCACACTTTTCTCACATGATAGTCATAACATCAACTTCCGCGTTCCTTATACGAATTCAAGCGTTCTTCTCTTTTTTCAATTTCTCTCGTCTGTCATCTGACGACCTCCGTGGTGTAGTAGCTAAGCACTCCGCTCCGAGTTCCTGGGTTCGATTCCCGAACTGGTAAATGTAGTAATCATATTTTTCTATATTGTCTCGGGTCTGGTGTCGTAGTATCACCGTTGATCATCCGATTTCCATAACACAAGTGCATTAGCTACTTACTTTGGGATTAGAACAATGTATGCGATTGGTGTCCAATATTTATTTAATCTCCTACTCCTTACGTTCCGTTCTACGTCCTTAACCTACACAGACACTTGCAAAAAACACACACATACTTTTGATATGACAGAAAATGCCCTAGAACTTATCTGACCTCATCTCAAACAACAGTTCTCATGTAAACTACCAAAAATCGGACATCTCCGCCCTCAGGGGTCCCGGCGAGATAGTTGGTAATGTAAAATGCATGTAGTATATGCCGGCATCACACTGACGTATTAAGCGAAAGTTAATCCAGAGTTCACCCTTGTCGGAGCCGAAAAGATTTCCCTGGAGTACCCACAGCCCTGTGTGGTATAAGTGTTAAGATACTAGAGGATGGTTCGTAAGCGAAAGTCTTTTTTTTTCATTCCTTTTCCAACTTTAGGTCGGCTTTCTGAATACTATTGCGCTATTCAGCTGTCTTAAAGATGTATTGGATGCTTAGAAGGGAATCTCAGCTGTTCTTAAAAAAATAATATTTTGTTCTACAAATGGATTATGAAGCCTATGTGGACCTACGGCGTATAACTGTCAAACATAGATATCCTCCAGAAATTCCAATCAAAAATGCTTCATATGAAAACCAAGGTACTATGGTTCGTAACCAATAACAGACTGCATCACGACCCAAAAATTTCAAAGCAAGATATTGCGGATAGCAAACAAGCATACAAGACCAGAATATCCAGTCATCCCAACAAACTTGCCCAGCACATAATAGACGAGGCGACTATGCCTTGTCGTCTGCAGACGAAGATACCACAAGATCTATTGGAATTGTTTTTTTTTAAGAAGGCGGATGTGTCAGTGGATACTAACCGTACAAGCTTTTTTAACACTCATAATTCATTTGCTAAAGGTCTGCAATCTGTCAACTGACAGATTGCAAGCAAAGTGAAGACAAAAAAAACAGCTGCCACTTTTGCTATAAATGATCTCGAATGTGATTCTTAGTTTCTCCACCAAATAGAGTTTGAGCGTTTTAAAGGCTGTTTTTAGATGCTAATCTTAACTTATCTTAGCTTTAAGATATCAACAGATATATGTTTCATGATGCATCACATGTCTTTACCATCGAAGTAGACATTCCAATAGATTTACTTATATGTTATACCGACATGACTTTATAACTGATCGTTTTCTTATTTATGTGCAAAAGTATTGTCGCTGTTACTTATATCTTTTAAAATTTTATAAAATGTCATATCTAGATTTTTATTACTATTAAATAGATCTAAACATCTGTTTACAGAAAATGTTAAATTATTTTCTTTGAGCGATTGTCTTCAAAGGTCTACTCAACTACTTCTGTTTTGGTATTATTTTGATTTATTTTGCTGTGGTTTATGTAATAATATAAAAAAAAACGATATAATAAGTCAAACGATTCCAAATTTAGAATAATTCGGACATAAGGAAGTTAGTCAGATACCCCCCTCATCAAATAGAAAAGAGCTAATAATCTTCAAACGGCTGAATTGTTTTTCACAAAGCAAGGCTAAGATCGCCAGAGCTCAAATGATCTTTGACAAAAAATAACTAATTGAAAATTGGTTCATCCGTTTGGGAGCAACGATACCACAGACAGATTCACAAATTCATAGACACACACGTTAAACTCATAACACCCCTCTCTTTTTGCGCTTGCACCAAAAAGTTACAAGGCGGTTACAGGGTTGCACTTTAAAGCGACGGCTGCGTCAGAGGTTCCGAGTTCGATTGGTCCCAAAGTATGTACCTGGGTTTTTCTATTCAGAAATTCTCAGGGTAGCCCGGAGTTTGGAACTTGACGGCATTTCTCCCCCGTGCCTCCGAAAGCACGTTAAATCGTTGGTACTGCGCCTAATTTCTCTCCGGTTGTGTCAGATTGCTGTCCCATCGGGTTATGAGAGTGGAAGGAATAGAGAGTGAACCTGTATTTGTTTGTAGTTTACACACTTGAGCACCATGATATGTCCCGCGCACTCGGTGACTGGCCACCGTAGTCGAATTCGGCTAGGGGGATTATCAATGTGGCGACGTATCGACTTTCATGAAACACTGTCAGCTTCCATAAATGACACATCCGATTTTATTGACGCTAGCTATTCTGCTGAAATAAATAATAATTTGATCTAAGCTTCAATAAGTATGTGCTGATATCTGAAAGAAATTCTTAGACCACACTCCGCCCGCGTAATATTTTAAGCGGTGTGGTATAAACGTAACTCTTTTTCGATATCCAAGATATTGGTCGGCCTAAGTCGGGACAAGCAGACAGTAATAATAAGCGAGATTATTCTGCTACTTATCTTTTATCCTACTTAAACCGAACAGATATAATAGGGTTTTATTGCTTGAGCGAGTACGCTCAAAGCGTTATTTTCATCTGATAAAAATATTCATATAAACCATTTGAGCCCTCGTTTTTGAAGTAAATGAATTGAAAAATAATTCTTAATGCTGAAAATAAATTGAATAAAAATAATTTAACCTCCGGTGCTCACAGTTATTTTGACCGAAAAACTGTTTTATAATTACATTCTTGTTTTTCTGGTGTTCTTGTGTGCGTGTTTTTCACTACACAACTTAATAATATAAATTGCACTTGTAAAAAGCAACTGTGTCAGACGAGGAATCGAACCCCGTTTCTTACGCTATCTGGGCGAATGCCTGTACCACTCGGCCAGCGACACCATGGCAAGCCTGTTGAATTTTTCAAGTGCTTTCTTCAACGCGTAGGCTGCGTGACGTCATTAATGTTGCGAGATTGCTCTCACAATATTAAAAACAAAACTATTTTTAAGCGTATTTTGAGCTGTTTTTAGATCAGTAACGTTATGAAGCCGTTATTAAGAGACAGCAAGAAATATTTGTTTTGTTCCAGTGAGTTCTTAGTACTACGTATAGAGAAGCTATGCCTAGTTAAAAATTAGTCGCAAATACGAAGGCGCGATTGTGACGTATTCTTTGCAATTTGAATTTCGAAACTAAAACCGTTTCTATCAGTTGATGACCAGTTGCATCAATTCAAGAAGCACGAAATTGGTTTATGGTGTTAGTTTCATACGCGAGTAATAATAGTTTAACATAGCTCTTTGAAAAAACTAGTTGTATTTTAGCGCCACTCTCTCATAATTACCTTCTGCACAGTAAATTAACTCTTACATTTGTCTTACATTGAATCCATTTAGTGATACATCAGTAAGATTAAAATCATTTTACAAACATCCTGTATTAAATGAAACCACACGTCTATGCTTAAATTGACGCTGACACCACTTACCATCGTTTGTAATATTAATATCGCAGTAACGACGACAGGGCTGCCATTATTAATCCCCTAATACTACTAATTACTATTCAGTTAGCGAGTCTAGTCCTGACTGAGATAAGGGTTGCCAACTTTTTCTAGAATGAGCGCTGATTTTGCAATTTTTGTAATAAACTTCGGATAAAACTGATTTAAAACTGGACCATGATTTAGATACTATCAAGCTGATTTTATAATTGATACTCTAATTAACGTTCTAATATTCCAGCAACATCAATAATTCATAATAAACTCTATTTTTTTTATAATAAAAATTAATAAAATTACGTTTTCTTATAATATAAAATGCACTTGAAAAAAGCAACTGTCACAGACGAGGAATTCGAACCCCGTGTCTTACGCTATCCGGGCGTATGCCCTTAATAACATAATTGTTTATTTTCTTATAATTGTCACAGAATATTTATGATATGTATCAGACTACATTAATTAAGACTGTGTTCTTTATGCGTTATTTTCTAGTTTCATACATAATAATTCAATTACCACTTTGCACTCAGTGTATCCCACGCGCGCCCAATCGCAGTTGTAGTAAAGCTGGCAACGTAGCATGCGCTGTGCCGCGCGTATTAAGAATGAAGTTGAGAAAGCTGGCAACGTCGCAAAAACACCGAGGGCAAATACTGACGAACTGATGTTACAACAATCTTACTCGTGCAGTATTCTTCTGTTAAAACAAATTCTTTCGCGAAAATTACTTATACTTTGCAAAATCCTTGGTTTAAATTTCTGGAAACAAAAAGCATATGTTGTATATTTATCAATTCAATTGTCTTTTAATAAACCCAGTAAAACATAGCTTTTGTGTAGGAATGTGGGTGAGCTACGAAAAGCTACGAAGCGCTACGAGAATCGAGCGAGGTGCTCGTAACGTCGTAGCTCAGCTACAAAATTGTAACTACGGCGTAGCTTATGTTAGAAGTTATTTAACTCTTTCGTGGACAATGAACGTATTTAGACATATTAACAATAAAATTTATATTGTGTCAGGAGAACTGTACGCAAAAGTGTTAAGTTATCAACTGACAGTAGTGATTTAGTGGATAAAAGGATTATGTATTAAATATTATCATGATAACATAACCACTTCTATCTTGAAAAGAGCCTGTTGACACAATACTGCCTGATTTTCGCGTATCATTTTTCTTATTTTCATATCACTAAATTCACATTTTTTAAAGCATCAGGCAATTGTCGTGCAATTCTTATACGAAACAGTTCATCGATAGAATTTTCTTTGTCAAAGAAAAAAAACAATTTTTTCTTTGACAAAGAAAATTCTATCGATGAACTGTATTCGTATAAGAATTGCACGACAAATAAATAAATTAATTTTCGATTGATAAATCGATAAACTTTTTTGTATACAAATTAGAATTTCCCCCAGATGCTTGTATTGAATGTTATTTCATAGGACACAATTTCTATGTATTTTAATTTCGATTGTGCAATAGTTTTTCTACGTGTACTAGAAATAGTAAGTATTTTACTTGTTTTATTTAGTTACAACGGTTGAACTCGCAATCGAAATACCTCACGAAAAAAGTCCGATTGCCGCGAGAAGCGACCTCCAGTTCTATTTGTACATGGATACTAAGATGTTTTTAAATTATATAGATATGACCTACGCGCTCTAAAATGGCAACACAAAAGTCAGGTAATTGCCCGGAGTGCATTCAGTTGGGCACGCTTTCTCTTTATGGCTATACGTCCCGACAAAGCCTTAAATTATTTTTCGTTTGCTGGTAAAAAATGCCTTCCTGTGTGTTTAGGAGTAGTACCAATTATTCATTAGTATAGTTGTTTCATTTAAAAGTATTAAAACTTAAAAAGCACCTACTTATGCTTTACCATAATTTAGCTATGGCTGACATTAGGCTAAACACGAGATGTCACGCGCTCGCGCCAATGAGCGCTCAGTAGCAATCAATACGTAACGGATGTTATATATTTATCTCTTTCTATCAACAGGAATGCCTCATCTGTTGTCTTTATTAGTGTCGTAATACACAACTATACTTTCGTATATAGTGTAATCCTTGCGCCACTTTAAAATGCTTTAATGTTGGTGTAGAACGTGTCTATACTTTTACGTCATTGCATGAATAACACACTGTTTCTTCAAACGACTACTTTATTACCACAATTCATCTAAAAGCAAGATTCTGAGTCATGTAAGTAAATTATTTGCCTGTTTTACTAAAGTATAATACGGTGAGCGGTCCGAGCTGAGCGAAGTAAGCTGAGCGAGCGACCGGCAGCTAAGTAGCAGCACTCGGGGCAGCGCGATCCCCGTTAAGCTCATTCCCCGCTTTGGTTTTATAAAACTGGGTAAATTCCAACACAAAGTTCGCGAGCTGAGAATCGTGGACGCGGTAATGCTGTAGGTGCAAAGGGAGTGCAAAGTTTCGGTTAATTTTTTAGTTGTTTGGGAACTCTTTGCAGAGCGGTGATTCGGTTTAGTTTTAACTAGTCTAGTGCGTCCGCGCGTTTTAATATGCTCCTTCGCCTCACGTCACAACGTGATGTTTTATAGCTTTAAGCCTTTCTCGATAAATAAGCTATCCAGCAAAAGTATATTTGTTTTAAATCGGTCCAGTAGTTCCTGAGATTAGCGTGTTCAAACAATAAATCAAACAAAGTCTTCAGCTTTATAATATTAGTATAGATTAAAGGCATTATTACTAGATTATGACAGATTTTCATGTATGTTTAAAAGAATGTGTACGACTTACACAACAACACACTAGTATTTCTAAGTTTATTTGTTTTCAGAATACAAATGAAAGGTTATTCTAGCTAAAAGAAAATTTTACCGAATTTGTATTTATTGCCAACTTCAACCAAAAAAAGGAGGTGCTCAGTTTGACCTGTATGTTTTGTGTATATTATTTAAATGTGCAATCAGCAGCTTGTGGGCATGCTTTAATATATACTTATCAGATCAGATATGTTCATATAGTATGTAAGGCCGAATAATGCAAGATTTTTCTAGATATTTGTTAAAACACCGCCTATTCCTTTTCGTCGGTGAAAATGAATATTTATACTTACATTTATTCCCCCATTCTCAATAGATTTGTATTCGGTACAAATTGATTAAATGCGGAACCGAATGCCGCGTCCTACACTACCTTTTTCAGTATACATCCTCACCAACCACGTTCAAAGTCCGCAAGCTGAATGAAATTTCAGTAATTTTGTAAAGCGAATGCAAGGTACGGGTCCCGGCGGATTTTCTTACAATCCACGCTTTGCTTTTGTTTTCACGTCTATTTGAAGAGCGACCACTGTCTTCTGACCCGTCACACCCCGCTTCACCCCACAAATGAAGATACAGAATCTATCTCAGTACTGTGCGAGACGGGTCAAAGTAAACTGGTTTTAATGTGTTAATAGCTGGTGGTGTGGTGACGCTTATCGAATACACAATAAAGGCTATTATTGTTTGCGTAAGCAACGTTTAGAATATTATCTTAGAGATTAAGAAGCATTGCTTATTTCGGTATTGTTATGAGCCGCGGGCGTTATTAAGAATAATTAGTGGTTAGAAATTTGGAAGTGAAGTTGTTGCTTAAATGTACAAAGGTTTTGAAAATCAAAGATTTTTTGTTGATACCATTCCAATCAAAAACTAAATAAGCTTTGGTATTATTCAAGACTGCGCTAGAAACAGTAATTATACCTAGAAAGTATAAAGTCGTAAACGAAATTTTGAGTGACTATAATTTACCGACTCAAAAAAGGAGGTTCTCAGTTCGACCTGTATCCACAACATATATGTAATATGTTTGTAAGCGAATATCTCGCGTTTGGCTGAACCAATTTTTATGCGGTTTTCAGTAAAGTATTTTTATTCTAAGAAAAAGGTTTTAGTAGGTAACTATTTTAGTTCAATCAGGTGCATTGTAACCTAAAAATTAACTAAAATACGACGAAAACAAATCACAAAACTTAACCGTCTTAAAAAAAGACTAAAAGTACTAAATCAACGCTATGGGATAAACAAACTCATTGAAAGTCGGTGTATGATATTAATTTTAACTGACAGCAGCAGTTTAAGTAAGCTCATCATCATGTAACGACTACAATGAGTTAGTTTCTCGTATTAGCGTTATTTTAGTCCTTTTAGTGCTTATTTAATGTGTTCAATTTTTGAAAAAAAAATTATAGTTTAAGTTTCATATCAACCTAATTTAGGTATTTATTACCGAAATATATATTTTTTATTTCATTCAAATCATATCAATCTTAATTTCTTGCTGAAATTCCTCGGAGCTTTTCCAATACCTACTTTAGATAACTCATTGTCACTTGACAATCTTAAGTATTTAACAGTGATCGCTCCGTTATTTAGTGCCCTCTCAACTCAATTTATAATGATTAATTTATAAAGATGAAATAAGATACCAATAATGATTTAGAATGTTTTTAACACTCACAGTGTCATATTTTATATTCATAAAGATGAAATAAGAAACCAAAAATTTGCGCACGGGCGGGACTTGAACCAGCAACCTTTTGGCAAACCGGGCCAAACGCTCTTACCAATTGAGCTACCGTGCTGTTAGTCCGACCCTGCGAAATTTGTGGTTTCTTATGAAAACGTCAATTGCGTGACGCTTAGCGCCATCTAGCCGTCTGTTTATGAAACAGATGGCTGCTGGTTCAAGTCTCAAGGTCAAGGTTATTCAAGTTTTAAAAGGTTGCTGGTTCAAGTCCCGCCCGTGCGCAAATTTTTGGTTTCTTATTTCATCTTTATAAAGATACCAATAATTTGCGCACAAAAAAAAAGTTTTTTATTTCATCTTTAGGAATATAAAATATGACACTGTGAGTATTAAAAACATTCCGATCCATTAAATGAATAATGTTTTGTAATAATTCTCGATGTTCAGGCTAGTGAAGCCATGTTGACTTTAATATAATACTAGATAAAATTAGAAAAGTGAAAAATACAAGTGAAATTTTATTCATATAAGGGATTGCAGATTAGGATTTCACCAATCGGATTGAGTATGCTCTCTTCCCTCTCCCTTTGCATCGTGATGTTTTATAGCCTAAAGCCTACCCCGATTTATAAGCTATCCAACACAAGATTTTTTCGAATCGGTTCAGTAGTTCCTTAGATTAGCGTGTTCAAACAAAGTCTTTAGATTCATAATATTAGTATTGATTTCGAACTCTTCAGGTTCTGTAGCTATATTATATCCTAACTAAATGAACACAGAGATGTGTTTAAGCTTTAAGTATAACCAATTATATCGGCTTTTTTGTTTTGTGCAAGTAAAAGATCCACCTTTTTTAAACTTTTATCAATGCGTCCCTAAGGCGACGTTGAAATAAGTAATTGACGGATTATGAACAACCGGTGCCCCTGAAGACGAACTCGATATCTTCCAGATAGAAATGAGGAAGAAATTCCACCCGACCCAAGGGATGAAGGGTTCGATTTACGAAACCTTAGGAAGGTGGATAGGATAGATTCTTGCATTTCACTTGGGTGGATCGGGTAGAATGTTGTAGCCAATTTAATAAAAGAACGCTATGAATTTGACCTACATGTTTATTTTTATTGGAATTGAATAGTATCTTAGTATGATGATATAACCAAGAACAAGCTATATGCATCAAATAAAGCAACATTAAACTTTTCATTCAACATTCAACTTTTTCTTGACCTCTTGGTCAAGAGAATGGTGAAAGAGCGTATAGAATGGAAAAAACACTTTACCGACAAGAGCTTTAGCTCTTAAATTAGATGATAATGATATAAATGAAAATTGAATTTATAGTAAATTTTATTTATTTTGTTTTTTTGTTTTATAATATATGTTTTCATGTATATAATGTATGTTTTGTGTGTAAAATTTAATTTAAAAAAAGTTAAATTTTCTTTTTGTCTGTCGCACCGCCCTCAATAAATTCTGCTTAGCCCAAAGGTATGACTGGTAGAGAATGCCATATGGCGTTAACTCCACCTTTTGTACAAATTTGGGTTGTGCAATAAAGTATAAATAAATAAATAAAAAAAGGCTGTGAACCTCTTTTTTACGCGGGTATGTATGATGATGACCTATTTAGACTAAAAATGACTCCCTTATTGCGTAGTCAGATTGTAGAGCATTGCATAGGGAAAACATGTTTGTCTACGAACTTCTCGGAGATAAAAATCATATCGTGATGATATTTTTAGTTTTAGACACAATCCTGCGTATGAAATCGGATCAGCAGTTTTTCATGCACCATGCAAGTCATGTAAATCTTCCAAAAAATATATCTTGGCGAGATTATTAGAAAGCGCTTCGGATGAGACAGGTAGGATTGTAAGTTCGATCCGCAAAGAATCAATATTTCCGACCTTCGTGGTGTAGTGGCTAAGCACGCTGATTTCAAGGCGTCGCCGCGCCGAGGTCCCGGGCTCGATTCCCGGTCAGGTCAATACAGAAACCAAAATTTTCTATGTAGGCTAGGTTCCAGGTGAGTACCACCGTTGTCTCTGATTTCCATAACACAAGTGCAATTAGCAACATACTTTGGGATCAGAGGTATGTGATTGGTGTCCAATATTTAGATTTATTTATTTAAATACTTGCAAGACTTGAATTAAGTCTTGTATCATAATGTACTAAGGATCACATGACTGTAAATAAGTAGGTTACTAAATCTTACCTGTGACAAATTCAAAATGGACGCCACAATTCTACATCCTTGTATAAATCATTCGTTGTATGATCCGACTACCTTGGTCACAGACTAAACTTTATCTCACTTTGCACTAACCTTCTATTGGCAATAGATAGTAAAAGAAAAGACAAGTGAATAGCAGTGACGTCATATAATGTAGTGGCATTGGATGGTCCTTGCATTAGACCAAGGCTACTACTAAAGGCAAAGAGTAGGATACATTAGATGACAGAAGAGACAGAAAAAGGTGAGAGGTAGGAAATTAATATACTTCAATAAATGTCTGTGCTTTAAACGTTGTTCAAATAGATATGGAAATACATAAGTGTTTTTAGTACAAAAACAATCAACTTAAATATTTGTCATAATCTTATAAGATAGGGATCATCATAATCAGTCAGAGAAGGACGTCCACTGCTGAATATAGGCGTCCCTCACGGGTTTCCACAGCGACCGATCACAAGCGGTCTGCCATCCAGTGTGATCCTGCGATGCTTAAAAGGTCGTCTGTTCATCATGTTAGTGGACGTCCTACGCTGCGCCTTTGGTCTCCAATCTAGAACTTGTCTGCCCCAGCGGCCATCAGATTATTTGCGCTATGCGCCCTGCCCATTGCCACTTGAGCTTCATTTCTGCTCATTTAATTCGACATGAAGGCTAAGCTGATAGTAAATAATTATATTTCAAAAAAACACGTAATAGTGAGTTACCATTACAGACAATATTCTCGATATTATAAAGCTGATTCAAATATTATAAAGCTGAAGAGATACTTTGTTTGTTTATTTGAACGCGCTAGTCTTAGGAACTACTGGACCAATTTGAAAAAATATTTTTGTGTTGGATAGCTTATTTAACGAGGAAGGATTTAGGCTATAAAACATCACGCTGCGACAGGAGGGGAGAGAGCAAACTCAAAACGCGCAGAAGAAGTCGCGGGGAATCGCTATATAGTCATAAGATAATAGGAAAGCTCGGTGAAATATTGACACAGTTTATAAATTATACAATGCAAATGGTTTGCATAGAATAATGATTGCAATATGAATTTTTAATCACCACTTATAACGACGGCAGCAAAACCATATTATTTAATCAATTTCCGGAAAATTACATTTTTGATATGATGAACCAACCACACTTTAATCAGATTAAGAGGCGATTCGGCTTTTGGATGAATTTAATAATTAAACTAATTTGTGCAACTATTAAAGCAGTCTTTTTGTTACTTAATAATAAAATTAAGCGGAAATTTAAATGTTTGATGACCTGACTCTGAGTAATACTTTACATTTCATACACTAGCTAGATAAGCTTTTTATCGACTTCAAGAAAGAAGGAATTAATTCAATGTGTATGTATCGTTAGAATTTGATAATATTTGAGTATGATGATCTATAAAGGCTTCCAAACACGTGTGCTTAATTTCGTAACTTTATGAAGTAAAATGAAAAGCATTTAGTGGGAATAGGACATCCCAAACACACATTTATCTAACAAACGCACGCTACACAACACAGTTACATTACAGTTATTTTTTTAACACTTACAAAAACAATTATGACACAGATTAAAAACAAGAAACAGTAAGACAACAACGCAAAACAGTTAAAATGACAGCCAAGCAGTGCCTGCCGCAACGCATTGTGTTTTGGTGACGTTCAGACCAATAAGACCTCACTCAGCATAAGCCAGGTCCTCTGGAGGACCTAACGCTGGTTTTCAGTGGCCGAGTGAGGTATATATTTTTGTCCGCGGAATTCGCGGGAACGAGAAGCCTTAGCGAGATGATTAATTTTAAGTTCATTCAAGTGTATATTTTAACTTACAGAATTGTGTAAGTTTTATCAAAATCGGTTCAGCAGTTTTTGAGAAAAGGGAAATACCTAAGAATCACAAAATAAAAAGATAATAATAAAAAAATCTAAACCCTTTTTTTGGAAAAACAAATTCATTAAGAGTCGGTACATTTCGACTTCGTCGGTACGGTTTTAATTTAACGTACATCAATAGTCTTCGCACATAAAGCACCAACTCCAAATAAAGTTTGGATAAAATTTTGGAATTAAATTTAATTTGAAAGAAGTAAAAACCGATTGTGCTGAATATTGACGCTTGAGTTGTTCTAAGTGATGGCACCGACTCCAAAACGAAATTGTTTGCCAAAAATGGATTCCTTTCCTTTAAAGCGTCAAAAGTTTAGTTAGGTTTTGAAGTTGGTTTTTACTTTTATGTAAATGTCTCGTCTGTATATTAATCTGTGGCCCAAACTAAGTGCAAGCTACGTTGTGTGAGACCTTCCTCTAAGGCCAAGGGCAACACAATATCATTCTCGACGCCCCGGGGCAAATGAGAATTCGCTTTCAGCAGGAATACTGAAGGTTTTACGTGTAATATAGAAGGTCAGCGTTTACACGTGTTGAGAGTAAAAACGTCCTTGTGACAGTTTTGCTATGAATGTGAATATGGTCGTGATAAGAGTTAGAAAATGTTGACTCTTCTTTTATGTTAATTAGCCTTACCAATTGTTACACGATGATTCCCGATCCTAGTCTTCCGCACATATTTACTTAGTTCTGTAATAGTAGACTTGTGCACTAAACCACATACTCACTGTGTGTGACTTATGTAACCCCACTGTATTCACTAAATTACACATTCTCTTCGTCATATTATGTTCAATACATCATAATTCATACACCTATCTAGGTGTCAAACCTATTTAACGTTTGTTATGGAAATGCCGGAAGTGTCCACCATGTTGAATGTAACTCGGCTATGATATAAGAATATTTTGGATTAATCTTTAGATTATCTTATTATTATAATAATATTTTATTAATTGTTAATTGATTATTTAAAGATTATTGGGACACTTATTTGATTTTTATGTTTGCCGTATAACAAATGTTCATTTTGCCGCCAAAAGGATGTTGCCTCTGATTGGTTGGTGGCGGTTAGATTTATTTTAAATATTGTAACTATTAAAATAATAATCTAAAAGGCTTACTCAATTCGGTACGATGAATAACTAAATAATTAATGAATTTATACATTTAATTAGCAGATTGTTTATCCCTACAAATAAATATTATAGTAAATGTTCATTTATGGAAACGGATGTCGTACCCACTGTTTTCCTACCGTTGTTCAGGGTTTTTATTTGTATAAAAGCGAGCTGCATGCCAGAATATGGTTCTATTTGTACTTTCTTTGACTTTTTGCCTTATCTCTGTGCTATTTTGTTTAAATAAATCTATTGGAGAAGAACCTGAAGATTTATACTACGTGTTTATTATTCAAGCACCCCACACACGGTCACACAATTATTTTTCCTTTCTTTTAACTTTAAATGTAAATATAATTTGGCTTCCTTCATCTTAACCGAATGTTAAATATTTGTAAAAATATTTACTTCGGATATTGTAAGAGCAATCTCGCAACATTGATGATGTCACGCAGCCTATGCGTTAAAGTAAGCGCTTGCAAAATTCAAACAGGTTTGTTAATGTGACGGTGGCCGAGTGGTATATGCATACGCCTGGATTGCGTAAGACACGGGGTTCGATTCCTCGTCTGTCACAGCCAAAGTTGCTTTCTACAAGTGCAATTTATATTATTCAGCCCTACCAAGTTTGCTTAAGTAAACTATAATAACAATGCATTTTATTAAACATATAGACACACATTTGGACACGATTCCACCTGATGTTTAAGTGACAATGCGGCCTAAATTGGGCCATACCTGCGTAGTAACAGTTTATTTACTCTCTTCTTAAAAACGTCCAAATTGTAGTTGACTGACAGAGAACACTTTGCCGTTCACAAAAGAAATGTGGACCGAAGTCTAAAAATCTTAAATATGCAAGAAGAGTTAATTATGCTTTGAGAACAAAATTTATAATCTACAATCACGATCATCATCATCATCATTATCAGCCAAAGGACGTCCACTGCTGAACATAGGCCTCCCCCACGGCTTTCCACAGCGACCGATCACTAGCGGTCTGCATCCAGTTTGATCCTGCGATCTTTATAAGGTCGTCTGTCCATCTTGTTGGTGGACGTCCCACGCTGCGTCTCTGGTCGAAGGGTCTCCTATCTAGAACTTTCCTGCCCCAACGGCCATCAGTTCTTCGCGCTATGTGCCCTGCCCATTGCCACTTGAGCTTACTGATTCTCAAGGCTATGTCCGTTACCTTAGTTCTTCTACGTATCTCCTCATTTCTGATTCGATCTCGTAGAGAAACACCCAGCATAGCCCTTTCCATCGTTCGTTGTGTGATTTTGAGCTTCATTATAAGGCCCATAGTAAGAGACCATGTTTCGGATCCGTATGTCAGCACTGGTAACACACACTGGTTGAAGACTTTCGTCTTCAGACACTGAGGTAGATGAGATGAGAAGACACTCTTGCGCAATTTCCCGAACGCTGCCCAGCCGAGTTGAATTCGTCGATTGACCTCTTTCTCGAAGTTGGACCTACCTAATTCGATCACTTGTCCCAGGTAGACGTACTCGTCGACAACTTCGAGAGTTGAGTTCCCAATGGATACTGGAGTGGGTACAACAAGGGAACTCGACATCACACAATCACACAATCTCCATGTTCATTTTAAGACCCACTTGTTGGGAGACTCGGTCGAGGTCTTCGAGCATAGTGCTAAGATCGTCCAGCGTCTTTGCCACAACGACTATATCATCGGCAAATCGGAGGTGTGTGATGTATTCGCCATTAACATTGATGCCGATTCCTTCCCATTCCAGAAGTTTGAAGGCGTCTTCCAATGCCGCTGTGAACAGTTTTGGAGATATCACATCTCCCTGTCTCACACCTGTGTTATGCTCCTGTACTCGGACCGACGTGGTGGCGTTATTGTAAAGGCATCTTAACGCCTCTATATACCTATAGTCTATGTGGCACCGCTGCAGAGACTGAAGCACCGCCCAAGTTTCGATCGAATCAAAGGCCTTCTCATAGTCCACAAACGCTAAGCATAGAGGCATATTATACTCCTCTGACTTCTGTATAATTTGCCTAAGCGTATGGATGTGGTCTATGGTACTATAGCCTTTTCGGAAACCGGCTTGTTCGGGAGGCTGGAAGTCATCAAACCTACGTGCGAGACGATTCGTGATGACCCTTGAAAACAGCTTGTAGACATGGCTCAGGAGTGAGATGGGTCTGTAGTTTTTCAATAAGGTTTTGTCTCCTTTTTTGAAAAACAACACTACCACACTCCTGTTCCACGCCTCGGGCGTGATGCCCTCCAGCAGCACGGAATTAAAGAGTCTCTGAAGGACTTTAAGTACCGGTGTTCCACCCGCCTTCAGAAGCTCTGCTGTGATTCCGTCCTCGCCAGGTGCCTTGTTGTTTTTGAGCTGTTTAAGGGCCATCCTAACCTCGGAGATGCTGATGTCCGGGATGTCTTCGGTGTAGTGTCCGGTCAGGATAGCTCGTGGGTCTCTAGCCGAGCTATCAACGGGTTTGGCTACTGAGGTGTACAACTGCCCATAGAACCTTTCGATCTCCCTCAAAACCTCTGCTTTCGTCGACGCTACACTGCCGCCCTCCGTCTTCAGCTTCGTCAACAGGCTTTGCCCAATAGACATGTCCCTTGCAAACACTTTGGAGCCTTGGTTCCGCTCTATCGTTTCTTTAACACTATTAGTGTTAAAACAACGAATGTCGTGTCGCAGGGACTTCCATATTTGTCTATTGAGCTGCCTGTAGTTTTCAGAATTAACGGAGGTCTGCAGTGCCATAGATCGACGTTTTGCCATAAGGTCGAGAGTGTGGACCGACAGTTTTTGAGGTCTATTTTTACGGCCATGCCTAAAATACTTAGACCCCACCGTTTGAACAGTTTCCACAAACCCGTTGTTAATTTCGTCCACTGTAACGCAATTTTCTAGGCAATCAAAGTGGTTTGACAACTCGAGTTGAAAGCTCTCGGGATTTTGGATATGAGCACGAGTCGGTCGGAGCGTGGACTTCATCAGGCGGGATCTTTCCAATTTGACATTTATATTCAATGTGCCTCAAACCATTCGGTGATCGCTACCGGTTTTCACCTTGTTGATCACGGAGACATCATTGAATAACCGTCTCTTGGATGTCATGAAGAAGTCAATCTCGTTTCTCGTGAAGCCATCGGGACTCAACCAGGTCCACTTCCTTTGAGGCGGCTTCTGGAAGAAAGAGTTCATCGCAAAGAGTCCCTCCTTCTCCAGAAAGTCGGCCAGCCTCTGTCCCCTGGCGTTCCTTTGCCCGTATCCAAAAGGTCCCACCTTCAACTCATTCTCGCGTCGCTTGCCCAGTTTTGCGTTGAAGTCCCCCATAACAACAGTAAAATAGGTTTTGGAAGTATGTATGGCTCTACTTACGTCCTCATACATTTCCTCCACCTCTTCATCCGGGTGTTTCGAGGTCGGTGCATATACCTGTATGACCTTCAGCGAATACCTCTTGGATATTCTGAGTATAAGGTATATCACCCTGCTCGACACACTCTTGATGGTCTCGATATTGTTTACGAGGCACTTGTGAACGAGGAACCCGACACCACCTTGGGACTTTCGTTGGTTGCCTTCCCGGTAGTAGAGCAAATTGCCGGACTGCAGAGTTATCGTGTCCTCGCCCTCTCTACGGACTTCTGATAAACTTATTATGTCCCAGTGTAACCTGCTCATTTCTTCCTCCAGCTCGAGCAACTTCCTATTTGTCCTCAGTGTACACGTGTTGTACGTTACCAGGGCCAGTTGTCGTCGGGGGTGGCAGCGCGATCGCCTCCGGGGATTCTTAGCACCCCCTGCCCCGCCGTTACCGTGACCGCTACCAAAGTCAGGAATAGCGGGGTTGGAGACTGGGGGCCTGGTTTTTTTGTGTACTAACATATGAGGGGATATTGCCAATACTTGCCACGCTTGGCAGGCGGGTTGGCGAGCGCAGAGACGCAGCCCCTTGCAGCTGTGACGCTGCTGCCCGTCACAGTCCAACATTTAGCTGCGCCTTACATTAGATGGTTACACCGCCATCGGTCGGTCGCTAGAGCCTCGTCTGTATAAACAGGACGCACCACGTGAAGGTGAGGTTGACTTGGAGCTTATTGGTCTTGTTCAAGCTCCCTTACGTCCCAATCACTTCACACGTCACAATCACGATGCCTGATGCTAATTGAGTGTTTTATTAATCTGAAATCATCATATCATTATCAGACAAAGGACTTCCACTGCTGAGCATAGGCCTATATCCCTCACAGTTTTCCACAGCGACCGATCACAAGCGATCTTCATTCAGTTTGACCCTGCAATGTTTACAAGGTCGTATGTCTATCACTTTGACCATTCCAAGCATCAACTATCAGAGCACCGACTCCAAAAAATCTTAAATAATAAAAAATAAAAATAATGGATTCCTTTAAAGTGCCAAGAGATTATTTAAGACTTTTAAGAGAAAAATTGAGATTTCAGTAATTTTTTTTGCAGATATTATTTATATTTTATTAATTAAGGTTAAGATTAGAGAAAAAGAAGGATTGGTCATTGAAATGAGACCGACTTCAAAACAAATGGTTTTTACTGGAAAATCGAGATTTTTTATTTTTATTTTCTCTAACAAATAAAATTTCATTTTTGAAAACAGCACCCTGACAATTTTTGAAAAATTATCTTTCTCGGCTTCGCCTCTCTCATTTTAATGCCCAATCCTTAATTTTATTTCATCTTAACCTTAATTTATTTAAAAAAAGAAACTTGCAAAAAAAATAATTAACTTAATCTTAAATTTTCTCTGGAACTAGTGTCTAAAAACCCAATGTATATTCTACTAAAAATAAACATTTATTTTGCTGAATCGTCCCTTTAAATTTTATCACTTAAAACGATGACCTTGAAGCTGATTCTCGCGGCAATTGAACTTTTTTCGTCTGGTTTGTTGAATTTGATTGTCAAGTAAAATATCCACACGTAGAAAAACTATCACATGAACAAAATTTAAAAACATACAAACATGACCTTGAGAAATCAAAAAATATTTTTTCTATGATGAAGAAAAATCGATCGAATGCACGAGAATTGCCCCTCTATATAGATGACAGACAAACAATCCTGGAAAAGCGTTAATTCTTACCAACTTTACTTTGCACTTCAGTACTTTAAGGCTATTTATATCTACATATCTCAGACACAAGGTCTGAATATGTAGGTCTGAGAGGTAGGTCTAAATTCCCTGTCCCTTCAATCAAAAGTCAACCCTCGTTCTGTCACAACAAAAAATACGTTTTTTGCTTTCCGCGCTCAACCTCCATCTCATGTGCCCTCAAGTTTTTACTTGAAGTACAAATTAAAAATGGTTAGGAGTTATTGTTACATCGCTCGATAATTTAACGAATACCAGATTTGTTAATTAGCTAGCATTTTTTTAAGAACATGAGATGCAAACTAACATAAGAACTTATAATATTACGGTTTGAGGACTTGTAAGTCATATGTACATGTACATTGTTGCTCTAGAAAGTGAACTGCGCCGTGAAAACTGGTGCTCGTATTTTCTTAATAAGACTATAATATCATTTACCTAAAGATTGTTAAGAACAGATCGCTTATAGCGATAAAACCGACTTATTTGTACTTACTTGACTTATTTTTACTTTCAACGAATTTTTAATTTAATGTATGTAATGTGCAATAAAGAGTTATCTTGTCTGAACTTAACGCAAATAAATCCCTAAATGCTTCTTTTATTTTGCAACATACCTGAATTCTTTGGTTCTGCAGTAATTGAATTTGAGGTTTAGCAGTTTTTATCCATAAAAAAGGAAATAAAAACCCATATAAATAAAATGTAGAATATGTAAAATACGAGTAAGATATGTTAAATCAAAGAAAATTTATATGAAAATTTATCGGAACAAGCCGGTACTCGTAATATAGACAGACAGCCATGTAAATGGTTTCAGTCTGCTTGCAATTAAAGGGAAGGCATGTTTAGTAGTATACGGCCTGCTGAAACTGCATCAGTAACAGGGAAGTGCTAGACTGGTAGAAAATGCTTTTGGTATTAAGTCCACCATATGTACAGTTTGTTTGTGCATAAAGCTTAAAGCATGGGATCCGGTGTTAACGAGGACCCAAGCCAGATCACTCACTGCAAGATAGAAGACACAGTTAGCTCTTTCTGCGTGGATAGGAACGTTAGTTATTATTCATGAGTGATGGTTGTTTAATTTTTCAAACTTCCGTAAATGACTTATAAAATTTTAGTCTTCCCGTGACCACAAACGCTGCAAAGTATTTGAAACGTCAGGATATCAAATTTAATAAATATTCGCGAAAATTTCCGTAAAATTATGTTTTAATAAGCTTAAATATGAGTGCCATAAAAACATGCAAATCAGACAGTTGATGTCGAGCGAATGCAGAATAGCCCCCAGGTGGAGTCCCCCGTGTAACTTACACCCTTCACTAATGAACGCGCGATTCTTTTTCGATTTTCATCCAAAACAAAGGGTGTATTTCGGCAGACGGCTGTCGAGTCACTCCGTTCTATATTGTTTAGAGCCAGGGGAGCTACCCTGTGAGCTGTTGGTAAAATTTAATTATCAAATTAAGATAAAATATTGAAATCAGAGGTAACACAAAGTTAGGTTTCAGCCTAAACAATGGCCTTACCTAACTTACCAATAACTCTGCCTGCACTATCTGCCAATCACCGTCACCGAAAATAAAGAGCTCATTTGCACTCAGGGTACTCCTAGTTTAACTTCTAGCATAAGTTTAATTAAACTAACAAAGGCACAGATCAGAGAATCTGTGAACGCACATTTAAATTAATAAAAAATATATATGTACGATTTACTTTATGTTTATTGCGGGTACAAGTAAAAGGTTGTTACCGGAACCAAGACAGTTTAGCTTTCTCCTTATATTTCTTATCCATAACTCGTTGAGATTTATTTCATGTAGTGTATCTATTAAACAAGACTATCGCTTGACGGCTGTTGCGTGTATTGTTTAGAGCTCCTAACTATTACGCCGGCCGCCGCGGTTTCGAATCCCGCAAGGGGCAAACGTTTGCGTGATGAGCTCGAATATGGATATTTAATATTTATTTAAGTATTTATGGGAGACGCCTCCGTTTCGTTGTCTGGTATTCGTAACACAAGGAAAAAAATGCCTTACTTCAAAACCACGACAATTGGTATGTTGTCTGGCGCATATTTATCTCTGGAAGTGATTCATGAAGTATTATTTTAGAATTCAGGATGTAAGTATAAATTGAATTGTTACCCAATACACAATGTCATCATCGCTGTACCGCTGCACGAATATCAAAGTAGGGACCCTGCTTTGCGTTTTGAGTACGTATCTTTCAGACGAAAACGTATAAGGACTGTTGTGAAGGGAATGTTTCATATACAGTGAATATACGGTTGTGCTTGCCATTTAGTTTAAAAGATGCGATTCGTACCTTTGTAGAGGTTACGTTTCACGATAAGTGAAATATTTACCATTAAGGCTACGATACACATGCCTATAAAACGGAACAGTAGCTTGCATGCCAGTTACTGGCATGTGCTAGTTTAGCAATTTGCGTCCTTGCATGCTGTTGATTGGTTACGGGATCGAATCAGAAATGAGGAGATACGTAGAAGAACTAAGGTAACGGACATAGCCTTGAGAATCAGTAAGCTTAAGTGGCAATGGGCAGGGCACATAGCGCGAAGAACTGATGGCCGTTGGGGCAGGAAAGTTCTAGATTGGAGATCCTTCGACCAAAGACGCAGCGTGGGACGTCCACCAACAAGATGAACAGACGACCTTATAAAGATTGCAGGATCAAACTGGATGCAGACCGCTAGTAATCGGTCGCTGTGGAAAGCCGTGGGGGAGGCCTATGTTCAGCAGTGGACGTCCTTTGGCTGATAATGATGATGATGATGATGATGATGATGCTGTTGATATTCTCACGCATCAGTTTTGCAGCCCCCCGCGTCACCGCCCTCACATTGCATGCCAGTAAGCGTCTCCCTACACATACTAGTTGATGGCACGTGCAAGTAGCTGGCATGAAAGTTAAACAGCTACAAGCAATAGCAAAAAAAATTACTCACACATATATTACATACATATGACGTACTAATTAAATAGTTTTACGTGTAATATTAAAGCAATGTACGTGCGACTCTGATGCCTATGCTAGGTATCGAATACCTGTATTACAGGACATCAGGTTCCCGTCACCTGGAACATTATAGGAAGTTGACAAGGCTGTTTTAATAGTGGATACATCAACTTTACAATAAACAAAACTTAACAACATATAAATAAATACAAGGAGACAGTACTATTTACATCTAAAATGTTGTTAACAATTTATAGTGTGTGAGTAATAAAATTGTGTATGGATGTGCGTCCAGATGAATGATTGTGTAAGTGCAAGTATGTGTGTGTGTGATCTTGTCTATGAAGGAATCAGATTGCACCACAATTAGATGTGTAAGTACAACTCTAGGTAAGTAAGATAAGTACAACTATACAACTATATATGAGTATCGTGGTCTTTAATCTGCTAAATTACTGACACAATGAAATGAATATTGATTGGAAGGTGGTAACTTATCATTTCTGGCCGTGAAAGATAGTTAGAAAATCATCAATTCAAATAAATAATCACATCGACCTATGTTTGTGTTTTTTTTGGAATTTGATAATACACATATTTTGGTATGAAGTTTCCAAACAAGTATGCCAAGTTTCGTAAGTGTATGTATGTATGTTTATCCACAAATTTTGCCATAACAAGAATTAAATAGAGATGTTTCTTTTTTAAGCTCACTTAGGTTTTTCTAACTTTGTGGATATTAGAAGTTTTATCAAAAACGATTAAATAGCGTTTGAGCTTTGGGTAATTGAAAGTCATTCAATCATTGGGTAACATTTTTAAATGACTTTATTGCAGAATGTTTTACAAGTTTAGGTTTGCCAAATTTTTATTGATTTTTATTTATCTAAACCGTGCCTCTACCCAATTGAAAACAACTGTTTTTAGGGTTCCGTAGTCCAACAATGAACCCATTTAGTTTCGCCTTGTCCGTCATTCCGTCTGTCCATCCGCAATCCAGCGCAGAGATGTAAGGTGCTAGAAAACTGTGATTTCATATATACCTATATTTTAATCTCCCCGCCAAAGTATTTTTTTTTGTTTAATATTTTTGTTTTCGGGTACCTCTCATACGAGTAACGTTTTTATTTCCCTTGCCAAACCCATCGTATGGGTATTGTTAATTAGGTGTTTTAAAATGATTGTAAATTTTCTTACATCATTTTTAAAGTGGCTTGTTTCCGTAAACATTCAGTTTTAAAAGACAAGTTTTTGATAGATTTCAATGTCCCCACCCTCTATCAACTAAATGGTTAGATGGATACGTGAAACAATTCACAGCACTGGCATGTACAATGAATTTAGGAGAAAACCAGTCACTGCTACAATAAGTAAACAAATGTCAGAGTTGTGGTCCACAAACATAAAGCAAAATATTTTTCATTTAAATTTCCGTTTATTTTTCCCTTCAAAACATGTTAAGTTATTAAACTGAAACTGTAGATAAATATAGGTATTGATTGTCAATTATAGCTGTAAAAAAATAAAAGTTGTGAGATATCAACTTAAAATTCGAATATTATGTAAAGACAGTAAAGAGGCGGCACTTAGCGAGTTCTTGTACGAACAACAGCACGGCACGTCAAGGTAAACACTACAGTATCTTACCCCGTTGTAATACGGACTAGTTTGCAACAAAAGTGGGTAACCTGTTGTGCTGTCGCTGTACATTTGTGAATGAAAAAACTCTCGTGCATGGGTTTTGGTGGTTTATTAATGGAATCTAAGTACGTTGCACTATACAGCTTCTTAAAAGTTAGGCAATCTTGATCATGTTGTACAGGTGTTTTTTATGGTAAAAGTGCTTACATACATAGTAGGAACGAAACCCTTCGTGCGCGAGTTGAACTCGAACTTGGCCGTTTTTTTAAATACGAGTACCACTTTAACTGTTTCTATGATTCCTTTACTCCCAAGCTCTATCAAAACAAACATTCCACCAAACACTTCAAAAATAATGATAGCAAATACTGAATATGTGACATAGATAGTTATGGTGTATGGATCACATAATGTTTCCTAATCGTTATAGGGGTATGGCATGCCATGCCACAGTGATGGGGAGCTTATTATAAACTATATCATTTTATGTCGAGGGCAGGAAAGTTAGGAGTAAGAGTTCGGTAAATTAAGAAAATATAAAAATAATTTGAACGTTGGATGATAACGTATATACCTATCTTTCACAGCGTTGCCATGGTAACTGTTCTTATAAATTGACATTTTATATGTGGAACAGAGGTGGAATTGTGTAAAGCAATCGTATTTATTTGACAGTCCTAAACGTACGATATGATCTGTCAAACGCTTTGTTTTTTGCCATTTGAAAGATCATACTGTACGTTTTGAACTATCAAATGAATACGATTGCCTTACACAATTCCACCTCTGGTTCTGTTTAATGACAAAACTAGATTGGTAATACAGGTGTTGGATTTTTGCGGGTTACTGTGGGATGGGACTGTTACTGTAAACGGGATTTCCGTGTGGATATTAGAATCAAAACGCGTGTTCTACTAAACGGCAGTCTTCAGAAAAGAGTGCTTGCAAAATACGAAATATCTTCATGGGAAACGGCCCGTAAATACTCGTACTTTTATATTCCGCTATTTTCTTGCAAATGAGATGTGTGAGACCTAGGTATATACCTTCCTTCCGTCTTAGCCGTATTAAGCTCCTAAGTCTAAAATAACACAGGATCGAAATTAAAACTATTCATTACGGCATAGTGGCGTTGCAATACCCTATCGTTCGGAGCAGCGGCAATTAACCAGATTGCATTCGTACAGATTCCATATAAATCAGGATACGCTGCGTTCCCGGTACGGCGTGAATTCCCGACAGTGGGGCTGTTGGAGCAGCGGTTTCTGATACGATATCTGAAATCGCTGTGTTCTATTTAGGGACGATTTTTCAATGGTCAGATAAAACTTATCCGACTGATAAATTATAAACGACAGATTTAAAAAATACAGTTACGTATGATTGATGACAATTTTGTGACGTTTTCAAATTAGCCATATCGTACTTTCTTCGACGAATATTGAAAAATCAGCCCTTAAAAATAAAAAAAACGAGTATTTATTGGGATGATATCACAAACAAACCCATATACACAATATAACAAATGAATTTTATAACAAATAAAAAGAAAAAAATACACAAAAATAATAAAAGGCGAGAAAAAGAAAAGTGACATTAGGATGAATAAAAGCAACCATCCCAACCAAGTGTGCGTGAGGCAGTGTGTGTGTTGAGCATGGAGAAGAATGCAGGTTTACCATCGTCACAGAATTAAATTTTCATTGCAATTTATATGATGATAACCATTTCTTTAATAATCTAGACTAACTGTAGCGTTATATTAGCATTGCGATATACATTATCAGTGTATTTTAACAGAATCTCGCAAGAACTCCTAATTCTGTTATTAACTTCGTTATTATGGCACTCGTAACAGTGTTTTGATATACCATCATCATCAATATCATTATCAGCCAAAGGACTGCTGCTGATCATAGGCTCCCGCATGTTTTTTTACAGCGACCGGTTGGGAGCGGTTTGCACTCAGTGTGATCCTGCGATCTTTACAAGGTCGTTTGCCCGTGTCAGTGGACGTCCTACGCTGCGCCTTTGGTCGAAAGGTCTTCAATCTAGAACTTTTCTGTTCTTCGCGCTACGTACCCTGCCCATTGCTACTTGAGCTTACTGATTCAGAGGGCTATGTCCGTTACCTTAGTTATTCTACGTACCTCCTCATACTAGGCCATATTATAGACGTTGTTATACCAAGAACTCATTATATATTGGAGTTATATTGGACACCAATCACATACATTGCTCTGATCCCAAAGTAAGTACCTAATGCACTTGTGTTATGGAAATCAGACACAACGGTGGTACCACATCACCCAGACTCGAGACATTATAGAACATTTTGATTTCTATATTGACCAGACCGGGAATCGAACCCGGGACCTCGTAGCGGCGACGCCTTGAAATCAGCGTGCTTAGCCACTACAACACGGAGGTCATTGAATAATAATAATAAATTGTATATATTATACGAGATTGCTCCTGTTTCAGGGTGTTCTATTCGTAATTGTACTGACAATGTTTCACATTTTTTCGAGGGGAGACAAAGCTTTATAATCTGTGTAAGCACGCTGGCGTTATGGCCCCACAGCATACTTAGCGATAAGTCTCAGTGTGATTTAGTTTTGTTACGCAATTAGCGTACTCCCCCGTTTTAGGGTTTCCCGGGATGCTCGTACTGAACCCGCTTCCATCCCAATATTATCCTGCTTATCTTCAAGGCCTTTTCGTAGTAATTATTAATCGAGCTAAGCGTTTTCAGACTTATGGGAAACTAATGAAGGATTTTGCAGTTGTCAAAACAACAGTTTATACTACGATTGTAATAGTAATGCACTTGACTATTTTTTATTGCTTACAGAAATAAGGAGTATACACCCAGTTTTGCAAACTTTGAATATACTGTAGATTTTTTAATTGGTTGAAGATGATTCTTCTTTTTTTTCTTTTCAAAATTCTTTATTAATCTAACATAAACTTACTTAACAGGTGCACTATGACTAAAACGTTGAAGATGATTAATCAGTTCATTAGTTCGCTATTTTAAGACTAGAATTTAAATTAAAAAAAAAAATATTTCTAATGCTTTTTTCGGCGGTGTTATTTGGCAGGAGGGGGTCTTTTAATGGTAACATAAATATTTTCTTTTTATTTTGTTCTAAGCTAGGTTTAGTTAGCTTGTTTAGTGCTTGTGTAATTAGGACTACTGTACCAATACCATGAGTTTACGCAGTTTTACTCGCTACGACGACGTAATTTTTTATATGGAAAATTTTAGTTCTGCAGGTCACCGCTAGAGGCGCTGTGCAAGTTTCCATAGACTTTTTTACGTCGTCGCTAGCGAGTTAAACTGCCGTAAACTCATGGTAACAGTAATGAGTGAGTATTAAATATTTTGGCAGGTAGCGGCTACTAAATTTCAAAACTACAAGAAGATTTTTAAAGAACTAATCACAGTTAATTAGCACATATAATGAATCTTACACTTTATGTTTTGCAAGGTTACAGTAATTGAGTATGTTGAATAAATTTGCAGGTATTAACGCCAAACAAAAAAAAGTAATTTTCTACAAATGACCACATATTACCTCTGTTTTATATTTTGGCAGTCATGTAAAGACTAGCATGTTTTGAACAAAAATTAAAACTCTTTACGCAATATCTTTTCTTAGCGTAATTTCTATTCACTCTTTACCAACATTTCCTGCAGGGCTGACGTATAAAATGAAATACCGACTCAAATCCCTTTCATTTAATAATTTTCTGCTAAAGAAATTTAAACGAAGGTTAATATTTATAACCAACTGACGTTTGACTTGGTGGTCTGAGTGGCCGTGGTCGTGGCCCGTGTTCCCCTAATTGGGGACACTTGAGATATCCTGTCTAGCAGAGGAGGCAGGGGACTGTTGTCACCTTAACTGTGGTAATGGAAACTGAAAGTAGCGATGGCAACTTATCGATATCGGAAACATCACATCGATAAATATAATAGGTTATAGGAGTTTTTTTTTAATTTTCGATATCTTTATTGAAGTTAGCCTGAAACAACGTCCAATCGACATCTTAGTGGTGTACATCCCTACTTTACTTGGAGGAAAGGTATCCATACAAAAATAATAGTTTTCAAAATTTAATGTTTTCACTTAAGCGGGCAATAGGAATTTATATGCCATGCTATATAGCGAAACTGTAATATAAGGGTTCCTGTTTAGACCCCAAAAAATATAAAAAAAATGTGGACTTCTAAACAGATTCCAAAAAAAATTACTATTGGAATCAGTAAGCGCCAAAAGGCGTTGAATTAGTATATTGGCGTGAGCATACATTGTCCTATGCACCCTTATACCGATTGTTTTCAATTTCATCTGTTACTGTATTTACTCTTTTTCGTCTAAAAGTGTACACAAAAAGTAGAAAGAGGAACGAGACGGGTAGGTGCTCTTTGTGCGGTATGAATAGGGGCGCGAAAATGTTTATGGGGGCGCGCTAACAGAGAACCTTTCTGTAACCTGTACTAGTTGGCCCAATTTTCGGAGCATTCCTGGTTAACTTCATTTTTTAAACTGAATTATTTTGCATTGCCTATACGGGTGGCCAAAACAGTGACGTCCAAAAAACGAACGCGCCGAAAGAAACGAATTTTAGATTTCTTTATATGAATCTCATGCAACCTCGCACACTTATCCGCGTCGAATCGTCCGAATCTGGAAGAACCCTAGAAATCCCAGTAAAAAATCGGATCATTCGCATCGCATCATCAGATTAGGTTCGGCTAAAGCGGTCAACTCGGACGATTCGGACGACTTGCCGGATAAAATCTTCATACTCACTCCCACCTTAGACATCGCTCATAGATAGCGCTATGTCATGATTTTTCGATGCAGTCAATTCGTCCGATTCGCTATTATTTATGAGGTGCTCGTAGCGCAGTGGTAGCAGCGCTTTGGTAGTGATACCGAAGTGAAGCAACCTACAGCGTGGTCGTGTTTGGATGGGTGACCATTCCGACCATATAAGTGACGTACATCACGAGCACCTGCTTGGTCCTGGCTAATATCGGTTGATATTAGTCGTTAAGCTTAGTCAGAAGCCTTATAGGCGGCTTGATAACATCTAACAGCAGGGTTAGTCGCTTGCCTTGCAAATACCCCTCCACCAACCCGCACTGAGCCCACGTGGTGGAGTATGGCTCAAACTACCTCATGGTTGAGGTAAGGCCTTTGCCCAGCAGTGGGATTTTACAGGCTAGCTTTGTTGTATTTTATTTCTTGCCAATTTAATATTTATCTCCCAGCTATTGGTAAGACATGATGATGCTTCAACTAAACAACACCTGTTATCTACACTACACATGTTTTGAGTAAAAAAATGAATATTATCTTATATTATCCATGTTCCACCCTTACCAATATAATACTGTTATGTTTTCTATAGGCATGTCCACATAGGACATATCAATTAACTCTGGAACGCATTTAGGTAAGTTATGAGCAATTATCTCCAGTAATTGGAGACAAAGCTTTGAGATAATGTCACATGTCATATAATATCGGATATATTTTGGAGTATATCTGTGTTTATGGGAGGGTCGGAACTTTTGCCTGTCCGCAAAGTGAAATGTCATGGGTTTAATCCAGCGGTTAATGTTATTCTGTTGATCAAGGCTTAACTACCATCTAAGTTAATATACAAATAAACTCTCTTTGCCAGGATTTAAATCCCTATGCATATGAAAACTAATTTGGGAATTATTAAAGTACGTCCTAGGTGTATAAAGTTCTCTACAATACCTACCAAAATACCATTTAAATACTTGTTTCTGAAGTTAAAGCGAATATTACTTATGGAATAAAATTTACATTTCGCGAATTTATCAAATTTTTACCCGACGTTTCGAACACTTTTCAGCGTTCGTGGTTTCTACCCCTTTCTATGTCGTTTCTACCCGTAAGTAGACTAAAATGTTAATTGTCATTTACGGAGTTTTGAAAAAAATATACTACTGTCACTCAATAATATTAACAAACGTTCTCACCACACAGAAAGAGCTAATCGAGTCTTGTGATCTTGCAATGAGTGGTCTAGCTTAGGTCCTCGCTAGCACTAGATCCCATGCTGGTGGAATTTTCCAACCATCTTCTCTGTTGAAATTAGGATGTTTTCTTATTTCTATAGCTTCGCGTAGCAAACGTGGAAGAACACCAGTGATTAATAAATAAATAATAAATAAATAATAAATAAATCTTTATTTATCGGACAACGTGAATCCATTTAGTATTAGTAAGAGAATTACAGAAAACTTATTAACTAGTGTTAGTATCTATTTAATATCTTATCTCTAAAAGCGATTGAGTGATTTTACACCAATGCTTGACCAGTGGACAGTCCCCACTGTCGGCGATGACCTTTAGGAAACTGTTGCGGCTGCCGCGTACTCGCCGCAAAAGAGAGCTGGCTTTTTTGCGCAGTATGGCCGGGAAACTGTCGACTCCAGCGCACGCGAACATAATCGAGGCACTACAGTAACGCGGCAGCCCCAACAGTGCCCTGTAGGCATTATTATACTGTACGCGCAGCGCGCCATACGACCTCTGGGTATAGTTGACCCACAGACCTCCCGTGTACATAGAAGTGCAGTAAGCTTTGAAAAGCGTTATCTTTACCGAGGGTGAGCAGCGATAAAATCTGCGAGCCAACATGTTCGCCCTAATCGATAGCGCCCTGCGCTCTCTCTCCATATCAGCATCGTCTTTTAGATCCTCTGTTACAATGTGACCCAAGTACCTAAATTGACGTACTCTAGCAAGCGGCGAACCATACAGCCTGATTGGGGGAACGTACTCAGGAAGTCTGTTACGCGACTTGAAAATAACAATTTCACTCTTCTTGCTATTGTACACCAGACCATGAGCGTCAGCATACTCTACACAAAAAGCTAACATCCTTCTAATGGCATTGACAGAGGGGGCCAGTAGCACCATATCGTCCGCGTAGCTGATATTATTAACGCACACGCCACCTATGTGGCATCCTATTTTAAGGCTACTAAGCCCCTCTATCAATGCATTTACGTAGAGGTTGAAAAGCTTTGGCGAGCTTAAGCCCCCCTGCCTTACCCCGCATTCCAACCTATACGCTTCCGAATACACATTTGCCCACCTTACGGTATTCAATTGGTTGCTATACCAAAACTTGAACAAGGATATTATTTCCGGTGGCATACCCACTTGCTCAAGCTTTTTCCACAGGATGCTGTACGCGACCAGGTCGAAGGCCCTCGACAGGTCCAGGAAACAGGCATACACGGGCGGGAGTATTCCTGTCCGTATAGTACTTGACCGCATGCTTTAATCCCAGAATTGCACTTTCAGTGGAGAGATGTGACCTGAACCCAAATTGTAGGTCATGTATATTTAATTTGGAATCCAATCTTAAGCTCAGCACACTATCAAACACCTTTTAATACCATTGATATTTAAAACAGGCCTTTAAAACACGAAGTTTTCAAATGATGATGAGTTTATGGCGGTTTAACTCACGACGTAAAAAGTCTATGGAATATTGCTCAGTGCCTCTAGCGGCCACTTGCAGAACTAAAAATTTCCATAGACTTATTACGTCGTCGCTAGATCGCCGTAAACTCATGGCAACGGAACATATTCATTAACATTTGTAGATCACAGTAAAGCTGTATAATGTACGGTACCATAACGGAAATTGGGGCCAAATTTAATTTCATTTTTGCCCTATTATCCCGGATAATTATGATATGTGCCGGCCCAAATTGGACGTGGAGCGGGGGCTTTACTGCTGACGGTGATGATAAGCCCTTATATTTGTTAGGTCAGTGGTTATGATAAGCCAAAACTTATTTGATGCTTTGGCAGTGCTTAAGAAAGCTGTTTAATGTGGTGAAGTCCTGTCATTCGCTATAAAATAGGATATCATCACAACATCTAATTTTACAACTCCTACACTTAATTAAACAAAATTGTTTGCTTTTGGAAGTAAAGGGTGAAGGAAATATAATTGAGAAAATAAAATAGACAGCACCAGAGGTACGTTATTATAACATCAAGTCATAGAAGGTCGTATCTAACAGCTGATTATTATTATTATTTTCTTTATTGAGCTGACAAACAACAACAAATGGCGGACTTAATGCTCAAAGTAATTGTTTCAGAAACGAATGAGGCGGCGAAAAAGAGCATAAAAAGCAACAAATTAATTTTATAATGCTAATTTAATTACAGAAATACTTTGAAATAAACCAACTTAAACATATTTATTTACTTCATAAAAATCTCCATGCATTAGCTAACAAAGATCATATAATAATCCTGTTGTTATAAAACATACTGGTTCAATTTCAGCTTGAAATTGACGTTCATAACTGGCATATTGTGTCCTAAATTGAATAAACAATATTTGACTTTGACTTTTGACTTTGACTTTGGTATTTCTATCTTAAAATGACTCGCAAACAGCTCGGAGTCTGGAAGTTGATGGTGATGGCACCCCCGTGCCTCGGAAAGCACGTAAAGCCGTTGGTTCTGCGCCTGATCTCTCTCCGGTCATGTCGGACTGCCGTCTCACCAAATAATGAGAGGGAAGGTACAGAGAGAACACGTATTGCGCGCTCATCTGGGTACTAAAATATATCCTGCGTAACTGGCTTATCTCTGTTGAGGGTGTTATATGAATTATGCTTATCTAAAAAAAAACTCTGAATTATAATGTAAGTTTTGTAAAAGAAAATCTCTTTATAACATTATTTAAAAAAAACGAATGAGGAAACTCGCACCCTCGCGCGTATTCACAAAATACTACGCTAGTCACCTACGAAGAGGCGACTTGGCATTGGTAGTTTTGACTCGCTCGTTAGTGTCGCAATGATAAATTGATTTTGTTGGTTTTTTCCATAAAAAAATATTTTTATGGCATCAGTAGCGTTTGTACAACCACCGTCGCTGACCAAAACAACATCATGTATATTATTACCTTCAAAAAGAGGCAAACCTCATCCCCTTTCACAATTTATGCAGCCTTAATAACCCTAAAATCCAGCCCAGCGAAATTTGCACTAATCGCTATATCTCCAAGTCCCTAACCAAACGATACGTGTCTGGAGTATGATTTGGTTACAGCGGCGCCACTGGACATAGCAGTTATAAAATTAAGTTATAGTTATACTCGCTATGCGCTGCGCTTGTCGGCCCGCGTGGGTTAGGGTGGGTCAACAAAAACAGCGGGTGGAAAAAGTAGCATTTATGATTTTCAAAATGTCCTGAATCCGAATACGGTAACCAATATCCACCTACATAACCTACAGCCTACGCAATACACGTGACTCTATTCTTCATACTGTCAATTTTACCACGTCAGTTAAGGTATGTTCGTCGAATATAATACAAAACGCCTCATTTGAAAATGTTACCTATTTGACAGCAATCATTTACGAAAATGACATTTTATACTTATTCGGTCGGATAAGTCCTATCTGACGTTGGTAAAATCGATTCTTACTCCAAGTTAATAATATAATTTATAGTCCCCTTCCCCGATTTCGACTACCGTGGCAAGTCACAACGACTGCGCGGGACATATTATAGTGCACAAGTGTGTGTGCAAACACAAGTGCACTCTCAATTCCTTTCACTCTTTAGCCCGATGGGAGAGCAATCTGCCACGACCGGAGAGAGATCAGGCGCAGAACAACGGCTTTACGTGCTTTTTCGAGGCACGGGGGTGAAACACCGCCAATTTCCAAATTCCGGGCTAGCCTTAGAATTTCTGAAAAGAAAAACTCTTCAGAAAAATTTATTGGCCTGACCCGGGGATCGAACCCGGGACCTCTGGCACAGCCGTCACTCTAATGTGCGACCCTCTTATTGCTGCCACCAAGGCAGTTGGCACTCCAAGTAGTTGGCAGTTCAACTAGATTTTTATCAAGTAATAGTAATCAAGGGCAAGAATGAAGGTTTCGGCTCAACGTGGTTTTTTTATTCAGAAAGTTCAAGATTTCAGCGAGTTTACTTCATGACTCTAAGCTGTATCTAAAGCAGAAGCGCGAACACAGTAGAGACAACATTGATTTTTGATCAAAACCCAAGTAAAAGTTGTAGTAGCTATTCTTCTATCTTAAAAATGACAAACACAAAGGAGAGACAAAAAAGTTGTTTTTAAACCAAACTGTATACTACTGACATATCCTTGAAAGTGTGTTTAGCTGACGTTAATTGTGGCTGAATAGAGCAGTATGACAGTAGTCAGAAAGCTATCCTGACATCATTAACTAATTTAATTAATAAGGGTAGGCCTGTTGTCAACTTCCGCCACTCGCTCTCACCGGCAGCGCACCCCAGACATTTGCAATGCTTGTTAATGTTAATAGGGAATTTGAATTCAACCGGCGATCGCTTTCCGGCTTACTGAATATCCATTTCAAGCGTATTACTGTATTTAATGCATCCATAATAATACTCCGACTATTCGTCTTAATTTATTAGCTCATACACGCGTGCTTCAACTTTAATGTGATGCCTAATACGAGTATGTGATTAAATTTGTTCAGGGAATGTCGCAGCTCTAGCATTGGAAACTACCTACTAAATTTGACGACCTCCGTGGTGTAGTGGCTAAGCACGCTTGTTTCAAGGTGTTGTCGCTCCGAGGTCCCGAGTTCGATTCCCGGTCGGGTCAATATAGAAATCAAAATTATCTATATTGACTCGGGTCTGGGTGTTGTGGTACCACCGTTTTGTCTGATTTACATAACACAAGTGCAATTAGTTACTAACTTTGGGATCAGAGCAATGTATGTGATGCGATTGGTGTCCGATATTTAAAATGTGTTACTTTTTTACTAGTTAGATTGAGATTAAGAGCTCTTTTACACTTAGGCGACTTTAGCAGCGCGACGGTCGCGCAACAACCGCGCTGCTGATAATTTCATACATAAATGACATCAGTAAAGTGCCTTTCACATTAGAGCAATAGCAGCGCGGCAGCAGCGCTGTCGCTCTATGTGAGTATATCTAAGTCGCCTTAATGCGCTTTCATATTAGTGCAGCGCGTCTCTCTAATGTGAAGGGCTTACTGCTGACACTTTATGTATGAAATTGACAGCAGCGCGACTGCCGCGCGACCGTCGCGCTGCTAAAGTCGCCTTAATGCGCTTTCATATTCGTGCAGCGCGTCTCTCTAATGTGAAGGGCTTACTGCTGATATTTTATGTATGAAATTGACAGCAGCGCGACTGCCGCGCGACCGTCGCGCTGCTAAAGTCGCCTTAATGCGCTTTCATATTAGTGCAGCGTGTCTCTCTAATGTGAAGGGCTTACTGCTGACATTTTATGTATGAAGTTGACAGCAGCGCGACTGCCGCGCGACCGTCGCGCTGCTAAATTCGCCTTAATGCGCTTTCATATTAGTGCAGCGCGTCTCTCTAATGTGAAGGGCTTACTGCTGACATTTTATGTATGAAATTGACAGCAGCGCGACTGCCGCGCGACCGTCGCGCTGCTAAAATCGCCTAAGTGTGAAAGCGTTCTAAGAGTGAAAGAGCTCAGCCCTTCACATTAGAGCGACGGCGCTGCTATCGCTCTAATGTGAAGGCGCACTTTAAGCAGTTTTCTATTAAAGCTTAGCTAGGCTTGTTACGGACACCCAATCATGGATTAGTGATAACTTTAATAATGTTTATTTATAAGGTTTTCGATAAAAATAAATATGATTTTCTGTTAGGGGCATAGCGAGAAAGCACTGTATTTAGCTTAGAGCTCGTTTTATTTCAATAATAAGAAACTGTTTAGCAAGAAATTCCCACTTTCAAATTAAGTAGGCAGGTAGAGTAACAATTAACTAGCTAGGAAATATTAAGAAATATGTAGGTAGTTTGGTACAGGGGCGAGGGAGACCCTGGAAGCTTTCAAATTATCTGCCCATCTCGCACTTTCTGAGGGTAGGTAGGAAACCCATAGAGTGTATTGTTGCGGGTGGAAATTTTATGACGATTAATATAGGTATGTTACAAAAATGTAAGATGGAGATAGGTACAACAACATCGGTTGTCTCCCTCCATATCTCGATGTAGGAGGGAGAGAGCTGTAGAAAGCGTAAGAATGAATACGCAGATGTTTGTTTTGTGTCCGTGATTATTTGTGACTTGCCTTTATTAGTCGATATGTGAACCGTACATTTTTGAATAAATATAGGGCCGTGAGTGGGGCAGTAGGTACGCGCTCTCATGGTCACCGATCTCAAGAAGAAGTGTTTTATTTGGAATCTTTAGTCTACATATCGAAGGAAAAGATCGTCAGATCATTGACTTAGCCTGTAGTCAATAAGGCTTTTAAATTAAGCGTTGCTTCTACTATTTTATCCCCACAAACCTTTACTTAATCAGACATAATTTGCCTGGTTTTAAGACTTATGTCTAACTATAACAGCTGCGTCGTTTTCAAAATAAACCAATAATTAGTAACGTTTGTACTCCAAAGATCACCGAGATAAGATTCAAACATTACACATAGCTGGACTTATGTAGGTACAATGGAAAACAAAGGTTAAAGCCGAGTCAGACATGTTCATGAAAACTTTCAATCTAGCTAGCAGGTATTCCGTCGTTACTAAGATTTCCCATCTGTGAACTTGATCAGTTCAATCAATTCTCAATGTTGTCAACTAGTACATCTACCTGGAACAAGTAATCCATTTATGTAGGTCCAACTTTGAGAAAGATGTCAATCGACGTATCCAATTCGGCTGGGCAGCGTTCGGGAAATTGTGCAAGGGTCTCGTCTTAATTACCTCAGTGTCTGAAGACGAAAGTCTCTAACACACACTGATGTTATCAGTGATGACATACGGATCCACATAGTCTCTTACTGTGTACCTTATAAGGAAACTCAAATAACATAGCGAGCGATGGGAAGGGCTATGCGCTCAGTTTTTATTTGCGAAATCGAATCAGAAATGACGAGATACCTAAAATAACAAACTTAATGGACATAGCCCTCAAAATCAGTAAGCTCAAGTGGCAATAGCAGGGCACATAGCGCGAAGAACTGATGATCGTTGGGGCAGGAAAGTTCTGGATTGGAGACCCTTTGACCAAAGACGCAGATGGGCAGACGACCTTGTGAAGATGGCAGGAGCAAACTGGATGCAGACCGCTAGTGATCGGTCGCTGTGGTAGGCATTTGTTTAGCAGTGGAGGGACAAATAAGTAGGTATGCAATCAAAGTTTGAGTATCCATATTTTTTTAATTCCTCCCCAAAACTTTTTGATTCACAGAAATTTCTTCATAAGGTGAAAATTACTTCAATAAATTTATCATTAACTTTCCCACTACGTGGAGGCGATCAAAGTACACTCGCAAACAATATAGCGTGTCAAAAGATAATATGAAGAGTCGCCCTGCCGAACTAACGAGACAGCCACAAAGAACCTCGCAACAGATCTGTCGGCGGCAGACTGTACGGGTGACGCGGTACTCGAGATGAGGATATCTAAATGGAGAAACAAAAATTCGCATATTCTAAATTTGATTATATTTCACTGTTACTAATCTGAAATATTTTCTATTATACAGGGTGTTGTTTTGGTCAGTGACATCCAACTCAGGGATGATAATATGAGTTATACTTATCATAAAAAAATGTTTTTTTTTTAAATTCTGAGCATTTTTTTAAAAGAAAACCTCTTCACAACATTAAAAAAAATACAAAATGAATGTGAAAACTCGCACCCTATCGGGTAGCTAGCGCTTATCTACGAAATACTACGTCATAACTGTTGTTAAGGTTACGTCTGGCGCATATTATTTTTAAATAGAGGTTTTTGATTTACGAGCAAGTTTTTAAAAAGTAGGTGGGATACAACTCGGGCTCGGGAGAAAATTGGGCTGCAATCAATAGAAGGGCAAGTTGTAAGTACAACTAGCGTCTGAATCATTATTTTACTAAGGGCTAATTTTTCAAAAGTCAGATAAGAAATATTTGTCGATCAAAATACAATATGGCTAATTTGAAAACGTCACCTGATTGTCAGCAATCATACGTAAATGACATTTTTTTAAATTGTCGCTTTATAATTTATGAGTCTGATAAGTTTTATCTGACCATTGTAAAATCGCCCCTAAATGAAGCTTAAAATCATTTATATTTTTACCGATATTCCTCAATTTCCATACCTCATCACCGATCGTGATTACTCGATAGTTCCAAACTCCGCGATTTGTTTAGAACCTTTAGATGCAGCCTTCGGAGGAATTGTTCGCCAACTAATATAAATTCCCCCTAGGTGTGTCACCACGGAACTTTTCACTTATTTACTTGTTTATCTTAAACACGCTTTGTCGACGGTTTTCATACAACTTTTGTTTATTGAGCGACTGATTAGGTCTGTAAAAGGTGTTCGGTTTTGGAAATCACTTCAGTCTGATGGTTAAACTTAACGAGCTTACAGAAAATCTAAAGTTCATGTTAGCTTCAGATTTCAATTCAATTAAATCGGTTATTATCAAATATGAGGTACCTAATAAGGGTATCTATCATAACACCGAATTTTTTGATATCGAATTTCATTTCACAGAAAACAATTCAATGAATGTTAATATCAATTTTTCTTGTTTAATCGAATAGTTATTTATCGTCGTTTCATAACATCGAATAACAGTTCAACAAAAAAAATGTTTTGCAACTGTTCTGTTAAGCAGAATAACGATATACCAAACTAATGTTTCATATAATTATTAAGTTATCGATATAACCTTTCATAAAAACTTGTTTCAATGTGTAACGGTTCCCATATATTTTTGCATACGCATGCAAGTAAGAAGGCATGCGCGTGCAAGTAAGAAGGCATACATGCATGCAAGTAAGCAAGCAAGCAGGCATGCATAAATGCATGCATGCAAGCAAACAGGCATGCATGCAGCAAGCAAGCAGGCATGCAAACAAGCAGCATGCATTAGGATTTCCTCGTCTCCGGCGCTGCGGGAATAGTAGCGTCGTCGCCCTTGCGTAACAAGGCGCAGTCACATCCTGGTTACAGCGGGCGGAGGCTGCTCTCCCTCCGCGCCTCCGGCTTTTAAATTACACTCTAGTATCGGGCATACTAGTACCACGGCGGGGAGACCACGGCGAGTCTGGATTAACGCAGTTTATTTATTAGATCAATATTTATTACATATTTATATCATATTAATCATATTTATTATATATTAAATTGTCTATTAATAAAGTATGCAATATAAGATTAGTAACAAATTGGTTTGGAAATACGGAATTTAGTGAAGTAAAATTCGATGTTTCAAGAATTCTGCATATTGAAACTTACGTGGACATAAAATTATGGGTAACAAAATAGAAAGCTATCGTCACTTCGATAAAATACGTAATTTATGAAAAGAAGTAACGATGAAGTGATTTTGTAGATAATAAGCATTCGAGTAAATGAAATTGTGATGTAACAAGATTCTAGAATTTGTTGAATATTATTTTGAAACATTTGCGAATCGTTTTATGGGAAATGAAAATCGATGAAGAAAATTGCGATTAAGTGATGGGTTCCCACCTAATAGGTGTCTACAAGAATTGACCATAAGTGCCTAAACCTGACCAACATTTGACTAACAATACGTGTATAGTATCAAATCCAAATCTTTATTGTGTAGTGATACAATTTAAACGGGCAGTTTAAAAGGTTTTTTTTAGTAAAAAAAATATTTATTGGAATATAACCAATAGTTACATTTTGTCAGTAACAATGCATCCCGTTTTTCAAAGTATTGAAATAAAAACGAAACCATTTATTGCGAAATATTTCCATAAACGATTCATTACAGCAGTGGAGCAGTACGCGCAGTAACTTTCGCAATAAATAAAGTAAAAAGCCTTCTAAAACATCAATAACTTGGCGTTTAATGAACACGTACAAACGGTAAATTACCGAAAACTGGCCATGCAAAATGATTCCCTTGAAGTGTGTTATCAATTTCAAACTAATGACCCAATTTGGATTCAGTTGGGACCTCTGCGATAATAAAATTCATCATGAAAACATCCCGGAGCAAAAATTAATATTCGAATGATGTAACTCAAAGCATTATTTTGTAGGAGAGCAAGAGAGAGCAGAAAAGCGGATTTTTATAGGCTTTTTTGTGAAGAAAATCTTTGTTTTTACCTGAAAATAAAATATTGATGCGACTTTTTAATAAAAACAAAAGTGTTTGTAAAAATAATTTAATCTTGTATGTACAGTCGACAGCACATCAGGTTACCCACTTTTGTTGCAAACTAGCCCTTATTACAACTGCATAAGATACCGCAGTGTTTAACTTGACGTGCTGTTGTTCGTACAATTGAACCTTAATGACCCGACTGTGTGTCGATAGTTGACTTAAGTTAACAGCGATTGAATATTTACGACAGTGCGTGTTTTAAAGAAAAAATAACTCAACCCAATGTCAGAATGGCTATTTTTTATGACGATTAGTTCCTAATTCTATAGCAAAAAGAAACCATTTTCTAGGTTTAGGGCTGATTTTTCAATAGTCAGATAAGAAATATTCGTTGAACACAATACAATATGGCTAATTTGAAAACGTCACCTAATTGTCAGCAATCATAGGTACCTGTATTTTTTTTAAATCTGTCGCTGTACTATTTATCAGTCTAATAAGTTTTATCTGACCATTGTAAAATCGGGCCTTAGTGTCATAAGGACGACAGTATTTACTTAAGGGTATGCAAAGGCATTCACCACACAGCCACATTGCCTAATCAGTCTAAGTTCCAGGCAGTTCAGCTCCCACTCAACTAGTTGAGTTGCCAGAGTGGAATGGCGATGCAACTAAGTTTTTTTTTAAAAAAATATTCACTCGTGTAGTGCTGTCCCACGCTTATCCGTTGAGTGGAATATAAAAAATCACAATAAGAATTTTCTTATCCTGTCAAAAACAGAGCTGCGTAACTGTCAAAGCTTCATCGCAATACGCATCAGTTGACCATATAGCCATACATCCCTTCATATAATAGTAGTAATTATCCCCTTAGCTGATTTCGACTACGGTGGCCAGTCACAATGACTATCGGACTGCGCGGGACATATTATAGTGCACAAGTGTGTGCGCAAACACAGGTGTACTCTATATTCCTTTCACACTCATAGCTTGAAGGGACAGCAATCTGACACTACCGGAGAGAGATCAGGCGCAGCACCAACAGCTTTCGCGCTTGCGAGGCACGGGGGTAAAACACCGCTAATTTCCAAACTCCGGGCTACCCTGAGGATTTCTGAACAGAAAAACGCAGGTATGCATTATTAGCCCGACCCTGGGACTGAACACGGGACCTCTGGCGCAGCCGTTGCTTTAAAGTGCGACCCTCTAACCGCTGCGCCACCGAGGCAGTTAAATCCCTTAATCCCTTTATATACAGAGTCCCCGCCGCCCGCCCAAGCCTTGCGCCGCCCGCCCCAACGCGACTGTGGCGTCAGCGATGAATTACTGCAAATTAAAATTGTTTAATGAATCAACGTTATTGCTTCCAAGATTTGTTTTCGGTTAATTAAGACGCTTGTTATTATTTGAACGCGTGTTTACACCTGTTCCCGTGTTCATGTTTCGATGTTATTGGTGGATTGTTCGGAGGAAAATAACGATGTTTTTTTTATAGTAATGATGTATCAAATAAACATTGTTTGTTATGTTTTTTGTTAAAATATAATATTGCTTGATCAACCAGACTTCATGGCGGTAAAGAAATCTCTTAAAGAAATTGGTGGTTGATTGGTGTGTGAAATAAAAATGGCAATGAAAATCCATTCGTCCGTGAAACATAAATTTTATGATATATTGAATATTTGTGGTTATTATGAAGCTGAAAAAGCTGAGCCTCTATTCTCGTATCACTTGCGTCAAGATGGCACGTGATTATCATTAATTAATGTCCGATTTTCCAATGAAAATGAGTAAATTGATTAAAAAAATATAATTGAATTTTGTGAGTACTAACGTCTATATTTCACATTGATTTTTATTAAATATATGAACGAAAATCATACACTATATTCAAGCGAGTGTTTAAAAAATTGAGCCCCTGGTGCAAAGCTCGCAAGTTAAATTATCTCAAGAAGAAATTTATAAGTAACGGAATAATGCTTAAATAACTATTTCGCAGATACAAAAAAAATAAGGGTGACGCCATCGACGAACTTGAAGTGTCGTATTTTTCTATGAAGTATTGGACGGATAACTCTAACCCAGAACTTATTAGGACATTGTTAAACAGGCCGTTTTAAACTCGTTAAACTTAAATGAAAATCAAAAACTATATCTGTCAAATAAATTTAAAACAACTAAAACTACCCGCCCATCCGCAGTCGTTATCTTTAGTTCATAAATTCATAAATTGCCAAGAAACAGCCGTAAAGCGATTTGCGAAAATTGTGCCAAAATGGCGTGACGGGGTATGATCAAGGCATCAGCGGACTATAAATAATGAACATTAAGTTTAACGCGGCCGCGAAACGAACGGAAAACAATAGATTTGCGAGAGGAAACGGTAGCTTATCCCGGGACTACGGCGCGTAAACCGGGAGTAGGAAGGCCATGGGTTAAGGAAAGTGAAGGATTTTCTGGACTTTGGGTTTCTCCCATAAGGTCTTATGTTTATGAGAAAATAAGGCTTTCAATAAGAATATTTACAACAAAATACGTCTTGTCTGTCTGCCGTATGTTGAACAACAGGAGGTAGTCCTTGGTACCACCGTACCATTATATGGTATGGATATACAGTGTTTCTGGTCACCGGTGTCCGACCCGTTAGGGTGCAGTAATATGATCAATTTTATCAACACACTATAATAAATAATTGTATCTCTACTATAAAAATACATCACAATACAAAAAAATAGCTATTTTCATTAGTTTGGTTTCTAAGTTGATTTGTTTACTAAGCAACATCTACCGATCTACAGGACCATCAGGAAAAAAAAACTATTGGACAGCTAAAAAGGGTTGGCAATAAGTTGACTTCAAAAAAGTTATCACAACGTCCCATTAAAATCGTTTACAAATACTTCTTATTTATTATCTTAATCATAAAAATAACTTGATTATATCGTGCTCCGATTCAATTGATTTTTCATTTCAGCTAATAATACAGAAATTCCAATAGATTCAACCACTCAGTTAAAAGCCTTAATAAGAAACGTTAAAATCTAAAAATCTTAAACGCCTGAAATATTCATATCACTTTAGTGGTCTCTTAGTGGGACATGTGTACCTACTTTCACTTTATCCTACTTTTCCAGGCCGCTTGGTCAACCTAGTCGGGCAGAGCGGGCGGTTAGCGCATAAATCGGCACCGCGCATGATTTAACTAGTGTTAGCACCTAGATTCTACATTTTTATGTTCCCCGCCCATTATTGCATTAAGTAAAATCGGGTGGAAAAGTGGTTCATTTCATATTTGAAACATATTTTATGTATTGGGGAGATTTTCAAAAAAGTACTTTGAACGTAGTCTGAAGGCAAAGTACGATTTTAATAGAAAGATTTGAATTAAAATAGTGTGCATATACATTAACTAGCAATTATATAGTAATCAAATAAGAAAGATTTTTTAAATAAGTTTTTATAATAAATAATTAATTAAATATAACATAAGACACTAATCAGATACATCGCTCATCCCAAAGTAAGTAGCCAGTGAACTTGTGTCATGGAAATCAGACAAAACGGTGTAACCACAACACCCAAACCCGAGACAATATAGAAAATTATGATTTCTACATGGACCCGACCGGGGGTCGAGCCTGGGACCTCGGAGCGGCGACGCCTTGATATCCAGCGTGCTTAGCCACTACACCACGGAGATCAACGTCGAATAATCCTTCAAACCCGTCATGTCGTATGCATTGAGTTTAACAAGGTAATTATTTTATGACATCAACATCATCATTATCAGCCAAAGAATGTCCACTGCTGAACATAGGCCTCCCCCACGGCTTTCCACAGCGACCGATTACTAGCAGTCTAGTTTAATTCTGCGATCTTTACAAGGTCGTCTGTCCATCTTGTCTGTGGACATCCTACGCTTCATCTTTGGTTGAAGGGTCCTGCCCCAAATGCCATCAGTTCTTCGCGCTATGTGCCCTGCCCATTGCCACTTGAGCTTACTGAATAATTATTTTATGTATTTTCTATAAAAATCCAGAAGAAATTTTCCACCATCACTACCTATTGTGCGTCAGTCAATCTACGCCACAAAAATATTTTGTCAAATTAATGTTATAGTTCCGGTAAGTTACATCTATAGTAACTAGTGAAGCCTCTGAGCTTCGTTGTCCGTACGTGTACCCACATTGCATATATCAGACATATTTCGTTCAAGATAACCGCATTGGACGGTGCGATCTGAGTAACGCGCTTGTAACTCAACGCCAATTTAGAGGAGGCGTTGCCGGCAATTCGAAATTATTTGAGGTTATAAAATTGTACTACATGGACGGAAACGATGCTATCTTTAAGTTGTGGTAGTAAATGTGTGAATGAATGAATGCAGGCCTTCCACTATCTCTTTTTAACGCCAAATAAATAAATAAACTATAAATTTTAGGATGGAAAGAGAAACGGACTGCTGCTTTTATTATGTTTACGGTTTACGGTTTAAGAAGAAATTTAATTCTCTTAAAGAATACAAAACAAGCTGATACAAAAAACTATAGAAACACTTTTCTACATTTATATTATGTTTATCTATAAAGGCTTCTAAACACGTGTGCAAAATTTCGTAAGTGTATGTATGTTTGTGTGTTTGTCCATGGATTCCTTGGAAACAAGAAGATGCGACGATATTTTTTTAGTGCAATTAAGTATAATTCAACTTAAATACAATGTAAGTTTTTATTAAAAGCGGTCCAGTAGTTTTGAGATATGAGTAAATAACTAAGTCATTAAATAAAATAAAAAAAATGCCTTAAAACGCTTCAAATAACGCATTTGCCCTTTTCTTAAGAGAAATAAATTCATTTAGAATTTGGAGTACTAGAATCTTAATGAAGACTTGTTGTTGCTTCCGATCGTCGACATTGTGTAGAGTTGAGCTGATGGTGGAACTACTAAACGAGTTCAGTGATTTTATATGTCATGACAGACTTATATTATAATGACTCATAATAGGTAATTTGTAGCTTATTAAAGATCAGATTTAAAAGGTGCAACCCTCCTGTAATCACTAAAAATTTGCAAATAAAATTAACTTTAAAAAAAGTAAGACTTCAAACCAAAATGCACTCAAAAGTCTTAAACTCCTTTAAAGAGTGAAGAGTTTATTTAATACTTTTTAGTGCTTTTTTGTTGAGATCAAGACCCTTGACATAAATTGCATTGATTGCTTGTATAACATAAGCTACAGGGTACGTTAAAGTCACTTAAAATAATAACTTTATATAGATCTTTCAATGCCATACAAAATGCCTTCAGTAAATACTGTTTTAAATTAAAAACAACTAGCGGTCCCCCTAGAATTCGTCCACGCGTTTCGAGTTAGCCGTCCCAACGTGATGTTTTATAGCCTCAAGCCTTCCTCAATAAATAGGCTATCCAACACAAAAATATTTTTTCAAATCGGTCCAGCAGTTGCTGTGATTAGAGCGTTTAAACAAACTCTTCAGCTTTATAATATTAGTATAGATTATGATCTTGAGAACACAACTAATTAAGCAGAGTAGTTGAAACTACAGTCTCAAGACTACTTATCATACTAAGCAACTACCTACATAAAATATTCACTACATTCAATCAGAGAGACGGCACTGGGAAACATAGAGCATGGACGACGCGACACGAAATAGTTATAATAAGTTTTAAATATAGTCTTCTTGGTTGTTACTTGAACTGCATAGAGTTGAGGGAACCACAGGAACACGTAACTCTCATTTAGTCTTTCAACTTTTGTGACTAAAGAGTAAAACGCGTTGCAGAAATGTGAAACGAAATATTTGTACAGAATGGGCAAATTTACCTTGATTTGATTTTTCCTAAATGAACGCAAGAACCTGTGAATTAAAGTGCAGGAAAAGACAAACTAAATTCTGTTTTCTGTCAACTTAAAACTACATCGAAACATACCTATAGAGTATGCTAACAGGTAATCTATAAATAATTACATATTGTTTTTATTTATTTATATAAAAACTTTATTGCATATAAAAACAGTGCTACTCTATCTGGACACATGCTTAGATCACTCGGCAGCCGCCAATTCTCATTTTACTTTATTCTTTTACAATTCAATTATATTCTCAAATCAATTACAAATCTCAGTCTTATTTGTTCAAAAACATACAAATAAACTATCAGCTCTACACAAACACAACGCCCGCTTAAGTTCAAATTAGCTCTGAACGTGACTTTGCAATTTCCGTGAAATTATTCACGTGAGTCCCCGCACAGACGACTAGACTGATTAAACGCGTTTGTTATTGTTGGTATACCCGCCTAAATAGATGACATTCACTGCATATTTACTAAAAAGATAATAATTTAAAAATCTTAGAAAAAAATACAAAATATCTAGGTATACGTTTAAAAAAATTGATTCATTTTTTAATTTTATTACGCCCATTTCATATCTAGCCATACAAAATATTAATTGGGTGAGCTTTCTATCTCTAACTATACTTATTATTATTATAAAGCTGAAGAGTTTGTTTGTTTGTTTGATAGCACAAATCTCAGAAACAACCCATTTATCGAGGAAGGCTTTAAGCGCTGCAACGAAAAATGTTGCGAAAACGAGGGAAAAAATATTCCTTTTAAGAACTTCCGCTGCGTAAGCTGCGTAAACCGTTTAAGTTACACATAAAAGATGTTTGACGAGATTATTCTGTATTAACAGATCTACAATAAAATCTGCGGCAGCATATCTTATATGGTTTACACTACAACCTTTTTATGTTAGAAAAGTTGTAAAAATATAATGCATTATTTTCGAAGGTGTTTTATACCCAGGGTATTGATTCCTAGAAAAATAATACATTCATCATGACGAGCACTTCATCTTTAATAAAGTGTCCCTTTATATCATTTGATTTCAATAAATATCTTAGAAGCTATCACAGTTTTGAACTAACTAAGCATCAAAATAAAACTCGCAGCTTAAGTACACACACACAACAGTACAACGCGAGCTTACTTTATTATAAAACTGAAGAGTTACTTTCTTCGAACGCGCTAATCTCAGGAACTGCTGAACCAATTTGAAAATTACTTTTGTGTTGGATTGCTTATTTATTGAGGATGACTTTAACAGGATGCGACGGGAGGGGAGAAAGCAAACTATAAACACGCAGTAAAGTCGCGGGAGCCGTTATTCTTATGAGGGATATTGATTCTTAAGAACCTTATTATTATGCAGGGTGTGGCGTAAATAGTGGTCCAAAGCAAAGGTGTGGATACACTGTACACTGAAGCACCACATACCAGTATTTAAAAAATTGTGTGTACAGGGTTTTCAAAAATTTTTTTTTTTTTAAAAATCGTTACCTTGCCTTACAAATTTCAGTAAAATGGTTTTTCTGTCACTAAAGTAACCTAAAATTTAATAAAGAACTGTATAATAGGTCCAAAAAAATTTACAACACTTGTAATGTACCTAACTGGACCTATTATTCAGTTCTTTCTTAAATTTTAGGTTACTTTAGTGACAGAAAAACATTTTACTGAAATTTGTAAGGCAAGGTTACGATTTTTTTTTTATTTTTTTTTTTTGAAAATCCTGTACATACATTTTTTTTTAAATACTGGTATGTGGTGCTTCAGTGTACAGTGTATCCACACCTTTGCTTTGGACCACTATTTATGCCACACCCTGTATATTCACAACCAAAATAAATAAATATGCGCCAAACAAAACACCAATTGTCATGGTTTCAAAGTAAGGAATTTTCTCCTTCGTACTACGAATATCAGATAACGACGTACTATGAAAATACATTTTTGACTTAGGTACAAATGTTCGTGCTCATCACATAAACATTCGCCCTTGCGGGATTCAAATCCGCGACCGCTGGCATAGAGGTCAGGAGCGTTAACCACTACACCAAATGTGTCGTCAGTTTTTTTTTACAAAATTAAACCAACTTCACCTTCAGGACCGGTCAGTTTTTTGAAGTTTTTTTCACAGGCTTCTTCTAGGCGAGCTCGTTTCATCTTCGACTTCGTCTTAGTCGCATTAGGCTTGGACTGGAGTCAAGAGCGAACCCATACTAAATAAATAAATTTAAAAAAAGTCGGTTTTATTTTTTAAATTGATTTCTAATTTTATTATTTAGTAATTAACATACCCATATCACAAAAACTACTTGACCGATTTTGATGAAACTTACACTGTAACCTAAGTTGATATATACCTGATTGAACTATAAAAGAATGATCTCGCTAGGACTTTTCGTTTTCGAGAAATCCGTGGACAAACATACAAGCATAGATACACTTTCGATATTTAGCACACGTGTTTGGCAGCCTTACTAGGTCAACTTACTCAAATATTATAAAATTCCGACGATAATAAACATCACATACATATACACTTAATTAATTACCTCTTTTTTTGATGTCGGTAAAAACGAAATAAATTATGAAATGATAGAACCCTTGTACCATTAAGTAGGTAAATTTACTGTAATTTGTTTAAATTATCAATTTGTTTGTCAAGGAAAATTTGGTTCAGTAATTTTCCACAAAGGCTTCCTTAGCTACTTTTGATTGATTCAAGGCATGCTCAAGTTACATACGTTGACTGTCCAAATGTTTCGTAGCCAGAAGCTTACTTTGAAATTAGCGCGTAATATATCGAGCGGTCACGGCGAATTTCGTTTTTCCTATATTCGAAATCATGTAAATAGGACACGACTTTCCCTTATATATAAGACTAGCGGTCCCAGCGACCACCGTTTCACCCCGGACTAATCCCACCCCTGCCCCGGCTACATCGAACGGAATGAAAAGTATCATAAGTCCTTCTCCTGAGGGTAATGTCGATTATTTGACACACACGATTTCGGTTGTTTTGGAAATTATAATGTTTTTCGTCATTTATCATGATCAGTGTAATTTCGTGTCAGTAAAACTGTATAAAACTAATAGATTCTGAAAACACGAATTTGAGGATTAGCATTACAATTAAGATTTATTTGAGTAATTTTTAAATAATAGTTACCATTTCAAAATTGGAAGTTACTAAGCAAGTTTTTAAAGTTATTGACACTTACCTCTTGGTAATTTTTTTCACACCCCTGCTGTGTGAAATTCTGATGTTTGAATTTGATTTTACAAAACTATTGCATAACCATGCATTTTTTGGGAGTAAAATATTTTTGAGAAAATGAGCACTGATTAATTAATGATAAGTTTCAATTATAAGTGAGTTTAAAAAATAAAACAGGTCTTGCAAAAGTTACCATTTATGGCATGATATTTATTGAGCAAAATCACAATAAAAAAATTGTGCTGAGACTTTAACTATAAACTATTTTTTAGCATTATTATATGCTATAAAGGAACTATATGCAGTAATAGGTTTATTTTTCGCTTTTGGGACAACCTGTACAAAGTTTTTTTAACATATTATCAATATATAAAAATAAATATATTGATAATAAGGATTCCGATAAATGAAAAGCCCATTAAACTCTTAGAAATGATACATTGACTGATACAATAGTGTAGGTTATAAACGCATTGAATAGTAGCCAAAAAAAAATCAGAGTTAATCCAAATCGGTACGTTCAAAACATTTTCATCTCTGGATCCTAAAATCCCATTCCATTTGATATAAATAGATAAATATCAAAACCCTATAACATCTATCCACAATCCAATAACCTCGAAAACTGGACAAAAGGAAGGATAAACTGTAAATGTCCCAAACAAAAAACAAAAAAGCGTGAACCGGTAGCGTGACACCATCGCTATAAATAATAAAACGTGGACACAAGCCGAGTTGCCACTTGCGCTCTGCAAACTGCACTGGGGCGACCATTAAACGCCTAAATTTTGGGACTTTAAAGAATATTAAATAAATTTCTTACCCTAGTTCTACGTGCAACCAGTATACACAGTAACAAAAGTCAAACTTATGTTTTTCTTCACTTTTGACACACACACTCGCCCGTTGCGCTAGGGAATGTCAACTTTGGCTTATACACAAAAGAACTATCGTAGTCATCGCATTCACAAGTGAGAGACCTTTAGGTGCTCGCTAGAAAACGAAAAAAAACCGGCCAAGTGCGAGTCGGACTCGCACTCTAAGGGTTCCGTGCCAACTACTACTACTAGAAAAACTTAGCCAAAATACCACAATATTTTGTTGACAACAACTAATATTATAACTTTGTTTTTCGTAGTATTTGTATAAATAACAAAGCTATGTTTGCGGTTAATAAAAATGTGGTCTATCTTAAAAACTACTAGTTCGATCTCGTTCAAACCAATTTTTAATGAAAGTCGTTGTCGCTATCTACGTCATATATTTTTTCAAAATTTACACGCACTTATGCTTTAGAATGTTTTTAACACTCACAGTGTCATATTTTATATTCATAATATATTTTATATCTGCCAAAAGGTTGCTGGTTCAAGTCCCGCCCGTGCGCAAATTTTTGGTTTCTTATTTCATCTTTACGAATTACACGCGCTTAGTTAAACTTTAACTTAACAAAAAAACGTTAACCTAAAATTAGGAAAAAACATTATGAACATATGATTATATCCCCTAAACTAAACAAAACCGTAGAACAAATGGGAGTGATATGGATGCACTAATAAATAAATTTAAACTTTGAACGTCATCGGTAGTCCAGATGTGTAGCTCATTTGTAAATATTTTCTACCTATTACATAGAAACCGGCGCTTTCAGAAGACCTTTTAAGAATAAGAAAAACATTTGACATGAAGGATAAGGATTGTAGATTTGCGTATGGACATTCAAAAAAAAAACATCCTCAGGTGTTTTCCACTCAATTTTCCTACCTCATGGTCTCACTACAGTCTGTAAAAATATCCAATGGCGTATGTGTGCGCAGAATAAATACACCGAGTGGTATATTTCCCGGTTTTTCTAGGCAATTAATTGTGCAAAGAGAAAAATTACTACCGTAAACCATCATAAATTACGTTAATTTTGGGGTACTTCAGACTAATGGAACGAAATTTGGTAAATAGTTTACTTTAGAATTTAATGTATGTGCTTACTTCGATTTAGTTCATTATCTTAGGTAAACGAAATTTATTTAATAAATGCCAATAATAAGGCAAAGAAAAGTTCTTCGAGTCTCAAGAAAAACAGAAGGTTAGTTTGGACTATATAGAGACAAGAGAAAACCTATTTCAGGTATAAATAATAAAAGATCAAAAAGCTTGGGCAGACAATCTTTTGGTTGCAACAATATTTCGTATTTTATTTCGGCGACTGGTATTGTTAATTGATTTATATATTTTAATATTATTAAAACATAGAAAAAAACATTAAAAAGAAATATAATTCAATGAAGCAGCTAGGCTAACATGTTTGCTTGTCCGTTTCTCATTTTTTTCTTAAATTTTCAAAACTTTTTGGCATCCGTTAGTTTTAACAATTAAAAAAATGTCTGTGTTAAAAGTAAAGAAAATAATTAAGCCAAGACAAGCTCTTTCTTCGTTGGAGCAGAAAAGTTCTAGTATGGAGACCCTTCGACCAAAGACGCAGCGTAGGACATCCACGGACAAGATGATCAGACGCCCTTGTAAAGATCGCAGGATCAAACTGGATGCAAACTGTTGTGTTATGTGCAGCAGTGGACGTCCTTCAGCAAGTGACGAAATGAAACCTTTTCTTTAACCAAACTCAAAAATCACAGCCCATTCAGTAATTAACAATTAATACAAACACATACCTAGAATAGCTGCGCCGAATATTACGTCCGGGATCAAATGAGCCAGCGTTTACATAGTACATAATTAAGCAGTAGCTGGAACGCAAAGGGCTATTGTACGACAATCAATTGACGTTCGGAATGCTGTTATAAGCTGATTCCTCATGTAGTATAGCTGTTTCATTACACGCATAGTTGGGGCTGTAGCTTTAGTTACTAGTAAGCGCTGAAGTGCGATGCGCATTTCGACCTGCTAGCGATCTGTCTAGGACAGGCGGTTCTTAATTATTATTTTTTACATCAAGATAACAATGTTGACATGTTTCGTCATTGCAAACGGCATGCAAAATTTTAACATCGATATCATAAAATCAATTACAGAAAAAGTTGTAGAATTGAATAAAAAAAATAACGCAAATATGTCAAATGAGAATAAGAAAAAAAGCCAGCCAAGTGCGAGTCGGACTCGCGCACTGAGGGTTCCGTGCCAACGTTAACTGAATTAGGGAATCCACTCACTTCCACTTACTAAAATACCGCAATATTTTGTTTACAGCAAACATAACTTTGTTTTTCATAGTGTTTGTATGAAGAACAAAGTTAAATTTGCGGTTGTTCAAAATGTGCTATATCTCAAAAACTACTCGTTCGATTCCGTCCGAACTAATTTTCGTTGAAATCATTTGTTATGATCATTACATATTTTTTTCAAAATTAACACTCGCTTAGGTTAGGTTAGATAGGGGGGACGCCCATTTTATCACTTTGGAAGCGTCTAGCTAAGAAACGTTAGACTTTAAGAGAAAATTGTTTGAGGAACCTCTATGTCATTTCAAAACACCTATCTATAGACACACATAGGTTTGACTAAACATTTTTTTTTTGGTTTTAGTTTCATGTATGGGGGCCCCCCTTAAATATCATTATTTTTTATGTTTCGTATAGGAATCGTAAAGCGGTTAACAGGATACATCTTCTTACCAAATTTCAACAGTGTGATGCTAATAGTTACGGAATAAATTGGCTGTGACATACGGACGGACAGACAGACAGACAGACAGACTTGACGAAACTATAAGGGTTCCGTTTTTGCCATTTGGCTACGGAAACCTAAAAAGTATGAACAGTCGTGAATAAAATATTTTTGATCTTAAATAGTTACATCAATTATCCATTTATAAACTTATAGTTTGTATTGGTCTGGGTGTTTTCTATGTATATCATGTATGTATTTACAAACAAAGTATTTAAGTACTATATCCATTGTCTGGTTCCCATAACACAAGCTTTGAGTAGCTTATTTTGGGACTAGATGGTAATGTGTGGGAATGTCCAAAGGATATTTATGGTTTTGATTTAAATTTAATGTCATTCGGGACTTTATTAATGTATTTTTAAGCTCATTGTCCGGCAGCTTTTTTGTGTGGGGATAATATTAAGCACGAGCCTTTTTAACATACACAAATATTTTTCTTTGTATCATAATGGATATAAGGAATGGTCGTTATTAAATGCCAAAACAGCGGTTCTTTCCTCTGTGATTGTATTCATCATTTCCCGGTCTATCTATCCTGACCCAATTTTATTTGTACCCACAAAGGCACTCGCTGAAAATCAGCGTCGTGGTATGCGTTCTGCTGCTGCCACGACTAATGCTTAGCGGGTGCCTTTTTCGGCCTAGCAGCTTAATATAAGTATTTTTGTTAATATTATCCATTTATGGTCGAATAAAATAATTTTCTTTCTTTCTTTTCTTTCAATTTTATCCGGCAGGCCGACTCACAGATCATGAGGGTAAAAAAACAGAAATTGTATTTCTGAATTGCGTACATGCCTCTGTGCTCTAAGCGGCTTCCTGTTGAGAATGACGATATGTGGTGCAGTGGTTATTCAGGGCTTAACAAAATCAACAGCATTCCTTCTTGGCGGTGGTTCAGTTGCTTATATACAACAACTTTTTGTTGGGACAAACATCGAATCTCAAGATTGTTTTCGACTTCTCCATACAAACTAGAATCAGCTGATCGACACTCTAGTATGGGAAAGTGAAATCTATTTTTGGGATTACGATGTTGGTCCCATACAATAAGTTGTTGTAATTGAGGGTCAGAATTGGCCCCTAGAAGGAATGCAGTTAATTTTGTTAGACCCTATAGATCCTGACTACTGTGCGGTTCGCTAGTTAGGATTCCGCAAGGGGCAAATGTTTAATTAAACGAACATTAAATACATAATACCTTCTTATAAGGTTTAATGTTGTATCTAAGTCATGGAAGTTATTATATATTTAAGTATTTATGGGAGACGCCCCCGTCATAATCATTGTATGGTACTTCGAAACACAAGGAAAAAAAATGATGTGTTGTCTGGCGTATATTCAGTTTATTTACTAGCAGTTTACCGCGGCTTGTCTGCGTAATTTGAGTTTGCTCCCTTACTTCCCGTCGCAGCGTGATGTTTTATATAATCGTTTAATCAATCAAATCTTTTTTAACGAAATGATTAATTCACAAAGATGAAATAAGAAACCAAAAATTAGCGCACTGGCGGGACTCGAACCAGCAACTCTCTGGCCAACCGGGCTTAACGCTCTACCAACTGAGCCACCGCGCCGTGTCAGCCCGACCTTGCGAATTTTGTGGTCTCTAATGGATACGTCATTACGCGTAAATTTTTGGTTTCTTGTTTTATCTTTGTGAATACAAAATGTGACACTGTGAGTGTTAAAAACATTCTAAACCAACAAAATGATTAATTTTAAAATGAGATAATAAACACAAAACTTACAACTCACATGGGTAATTCATCGTTTTATACTGAGATATTTTAAAATCACATTGTTTAATAATTTTATTCACTGATATTACTTTAAAAGTTAGAAAAATATTGATAATATAATTGGACTAGCCAATAAAAACGGAGTTTATCTGATAGCCTTCCTCGATAAATAAGCTATCTAATACAAAAATATTTTCTCAAATCAGATTAGTAAATTCTGAGATTAACGCGTTCAAACAAACTCTTTAGCTTTATAATAATTGTACAGATTTATTGTCCACCACCAAAGTCGATGTATGAGTGTTATTATTAACTATGTTCATACCCATAGAATACATATAATAGATCAATAATGGAACCAACAATCGCCGATAATTGGCACGGTGTCTGCACGGGTTTAATTACTGCGTTGTGACGGCTTCGCTGCGTCAATCACACGTAATAGTAACCGGTTATTGTCTTGTGATAATGGCCTGCGTGTATCAATTGCTATATTCGTGTTGATATCATATTGACCTGGCACCTAAAGGCTTGTTTCATCATCGACAAAAAACACTAGCCATCGAATAATTTAAATATGGAACGTCATTAATAAATATAAATATATATTAAGCCGTTGGTCCCGGGTAATATCGGTTGATATTAGTCGTTAAGCCTAGTCAGAGGCCTTATGGGCCTTTAAAACCATTTTCTTTTAAAGTCTACCGTTTCATAGCTAGACGCTTCCAAAGTGGTGAAATAGGCGTCCCCCCATCTAACTTCCAAACTAAGCGAGTGTAAATTTAAAAAAAATATAAGTATAACGTAGATTTTAACAAATACTTTCAACGAAAATTGGTTTGGAGGGGATCGGACAAGAAGTTTTTGATATATAGGTAGCACATTTTAAACAACCGCAAACATAACTTTGTTCTTTATAAAAACGCTATGACAAAAAAAAGGTTATATTTGCTGTCAACAAAATATTTTGATATTTTACTAAGTGGAAGTAAGTGGATTCCCTAATTCAGGTAATGTTGGCACGGAACCCTCATTGCGCGAGTCCGACTCACACTTTGCCGGTTTTTTGTTGTAAGGAAAAATACTGAGCGGATGGACCAATTTTCTTGATTTTTACTTTTTTAGATACGTCACCGTCCCGAAATAAGATCATAAATATTACAATAACGGAGCCGGGGCGGGGCTGGGTGCGAAATTAAGTTCGCTGGGTCCGCAATAATAAAAATTACTGTTTCTTACCATGTCGTTTCATCATCATCATCATAATCAGCCAAAGGACGTCCACTGCTAAACATAGGCCTCCCCTTGCAAAGGATTTAAATACACGCAAAATTTTAAATTTTAACTGTTAGAATAGTAAGACATTCATTAGTCATAACTTAACACTTAGGCATCGATTACTTTGTACGAAAATCATTGGACCAATTTGATTGGGCTACATCACTAAAATTGACGAAATAACAATGTCTCAGCGATCATCTTAGGAAATATCAACTACTAAGAAAAAATTAAAGCTAAATGAATGTCACGATTTCTTTTCTCAAGTTAAGTAGACTTTAAGAATTAAAATGAAACCACTTAGTAACGTTCGTTAAGCCCAAGCTCTAAAAGCAAAAATTACTTATTTGCTGACTGTGGCTTTTCTTATTGATCTAAATCCATCTTCAAAATGGTTTAGCACTTTCAAATACCTTTTACAGAGATTCGAGTTCCTACGTTCTTTTATTGATCGGAAAATCAGAATATAACTTTGGTAGTAAAGAATTTGCTGAGATAAATATCGGGTCGTGTACTTTATTAAATATAGGTAGATTTGTAGTAGTAGTAGTCACCCTTGCCGATTTCGACTACGGTGGCCAGGCACAACGACTAACCGACTGCGTGGGACATATTATAGTGCACGAGTGTGTGCGCAAACACAGGTGCACTCTCTATTCCTTTCACTGTCATAGACCGATGGGAAAGCAATCTGACACGACCGGAGAGAGATTAGGGACCAACGGCGTAACGTGCTTTTCCGAGGCACAGGAGTGAAACACCGCCAACTTTTAAACTCCGGGCTACCCTGAGAATTTCTGAACAGAAAAACACAGGTACGTATTTTTGGCCCGACCCGGGGATCGCACATAAATAATTCTTGACGCCTTATTGAAATAAAAAGATACAATCAACACCAACGTGTAGTGCTATTAGATTTCTGGAAGGCGATTAAAAGTGTCACCTTGCCACTAAGGATTTAAAGTTAAGAGAATCCTACAAACTAAAGAAGTGCGTATTGCAACCTATGTAAGTACATTTCAAATACCAAAAAAGTATGATTTAATAATGATATTGAATACCAATCACATAAATTGCTCTGATCCCAAAGTAAGCAGTTAAGGCTCTTGTGTTATGGAAATCAGACACAACGGTGGTAACACAACATCCAGATCCGAGGTAATAAAGAAAATTTTGATTTCCATATTGACGCGACCGGGAATCGAACCCGGTATCTCAGAGCGGCGACGCATTGAAACCCAGCTTCCAGCCAACCAGCCACTAGAGGACACACCACGGAGGTCTTCGGATTATGTCACCATATATAAATATTATTACAAAATATTTATCTACCTACGCGTTTAGAGATTTTGACACAAGGTCTGAATAAGTTCCCATCTAGAAGTATTATATTATCTGGGGTTCCCATCATAATTACTTGTATCTGTCGAATACTTTATACGAAATGAGTTCCGTATGATTATACCTTGGTTATTGCTTATTTGTCGATGATGAAAGAGGCCATTAACATTAGGTAACACTTATTAATTATTATGGTCTTCTTAACGTAAGTAGGTAAGATGTTTGCTGGATGCGGTAGTAATAATATAAAAACTGGTCAAGTGCGAGTCAGACTCGCACTCTGAGGGTTTCGTACAAAATTTAATTGAATAAGCAGTCCAATTACTTCCATTTAGGTAACAACAGAATATTTTGTTGACTGCAAAAATAACTTTGTTTTTTATATTAGTAATATTTGCGGTTATAGAAAATCAAATGCTTTATCTCAAAAACTCATTTTTGTTGAAAGTAGGTATTGGTTCAGTCTACGTCATAAAGTTTTTTTCATTTCCTTGCAATTTTCACTTTGGATGCGTCTATCATAAAGTAAGTAAGGCCTTTGAAAAAAAACTATAAGGGTTCCGTCTTTTGCCACTCGGCTACGGAAACCTAAGAAGGAAAATAAATATCATCTTTTATTCAGGCGTTGCAAATGAAAACTCATGAAAGTCACGATGAAACGAATCCACCTAACACGCTAATGAAAGCGGAGATATTATCAGTAATGAGGGCGGTAAATACAGGACAAACAGTTTCGTATTAAATAGATATATCACAGACAAGTTATGACCATAGATAGTGGTTATGAAAAACATAATGATAATAATTTACGATATTTCTTTTCCTGCTAAATAATATCTATATTTTGATTTATTTATGGGATAACAAACAATACATTAAAATACATAAACTTATATATAAACAATGAGTGACACAAAATGTGAGCTTAAAAAAACATTAAAAATGTATACTTAAAACTATCGGGTTGTAAAAATAATGATATATAATATAAACATGAGAAATTAATACAATATTTTGTGCTGGGCTTGCAAGATGTCGAAATAATATACTTGAGGTGAGTATAATTTATGCATTTCTTATAATTATTTGACCTTAGCCTTAGTCAAATCATGGATTTCCGGATACTTCCGTTATACATCCGGATAATTCAAAACTACAGAAAGAGCATACTTACTTATCAGGTTTGAGTGAATAGTAAGCCAGATCATATTACTTATTAAAATGATTTTTCATAAAATTGAATGTTTTTTTACACTTGCGGTGTCATATTTTATATTCATAAAGATGAAATAAGAAACCAAAAATTTGCGCACGGGCGGGACTCGAACCAGCAAGTTTCTGGGTAACCGAAAAATTGTCGTGGTTAAGAAATGGTGGAAATCGATTAGCCAGAAAGATGCTGGACACATTAGTTATTAAAAAGGACATGTAGTTACATCAAGGAGCCTACTATTTATCAATTTCCATTTATTTCAAATCTGAATTTGTAAAAATTATATGCTTGTTATGCTTCCTGAATTCATTTCAACAAAATTTCATTTAAATTTGCCCTTAAAAATATATTTATATGAGTTATTACTATATTAATGTTATACTAAGATTTGTTCCTATAATATGTACATAGGAAATTATTTTTGTAAGTCTTTTTTTTTCGTACTGTCTGGACTAAATATGAGCAGCGGTAATTTTTAAATGTCGCGAAGACCATCTTAATTTTCTGAATTTCTGCTCCATCATATATTCTTTTAACTTAAGTAGCTTTTTCTTGAATAAATCTTTTGAAAAAAAAAAACTGTTTTTTGTTTAAGATTCGATCTAAAATTCTGCTTAATCAATAAATACACGAAAACACCAATTTTTTCTCAGTGTTTTTCGAGCGCCACCTGGTTCTGTAACAGGGAACAATGTCGAGACTGACCTGTTTAAGTCGAAGCCTTTTGGCATTATGGCAAGTTACTTAGAGTCGATTACACCAACGTCAGATAAAGAATATCCATCGAATATGATACAAAACGCCTAATTTGAAAAGTATCCGATTTAACACCAATCATTTATGAAAATTTAAAACATTTTAAAATCGGACGATTTTACACTTATGTGGTCGCATAAATCCTGTTTGACGTTGGTAAAATCGACTCTAAGTAATATTTTCTTTATCTATAAAAATCACTTATTAATAATACTGGTTAAAATCGCCATTTTTATTTAGTTAAGTGGGTTTACTTAAGTTACGGACACAGTACCTACCATATCTTTTAGGAAATTAATTCAATCACATATTTTTTGATCTCTGTAGCTTGTCTTCGTTAATATAGGACAAACGTTTCGTCGTTAGTTTTCATACAAACCACTCACCTCGTGACAAAACATATAACAGCGCTGTATTACCTAACTCAGTCTCTTTTGAACTGCCATCATTAATATTTTTTAATAAACATGACCAGATGCCCTATTTTTGAAATACTCGCGACAAGATGGCGTATGACATTGATTGATTATACTCCAATTTTGGAATGAAAACCAGTTAAAATCCATTCAGAAGGGATTTGGAAAAATTTATCTAAATTTGTGAGTACTCACGTCTTTATTCCCGGTACTTTTGCTGATTTTTTGTTTGTTTTCGAACGCAAATCACACGCCATATCCAAGCGAGAGATTCAAAAATAGAGGCCCTGAAGTCAGTACTCGTAGAGAAATCCGGGAAAGGCGCATGACGTTCATTCACATGACATTACAAATGAAAAAGTATTAAGTCTGAAGTTTGCATGATGTACCAACGGTGGAAGTCTCGTCATCATTTTACCTGTCTAACACCAGATAACGCTCAAAAAACTTTAACATAAAATATGTGTTGTCGTGATTTTTTTGATTGTATTTTACCTATATTTTGCATTTATCAATAATAACACGAATTGTGCGTTTTTCAAACGCCATCTGGCGTTAAACAAGAAAATAATGTCTAGATCCACTTTTGTGCATCAAAATCTGGCATTTTCTATAGCATATCACACTGGAATATGCTTGAAGTGAATCCGCCATTTAAATTGCAAGCGTTTGACCTATATATGCGCCTATTTTATACACAATTGCAATGTTTGCTATCGCCACTGCTTTAATTTACTTAAAACCCCTGTCAGTTTGCATGTGAGCTCTGACGTTAACCGTTCATGCGACACGCGAAATGGAACATAATACATTATTCAATTTGTTTTTATTAATTACCACCTTTTATTTGGAGTTTGTGATGGTATCACTGCTTGACAGGCTTACATGGCCGTCGTAACTGTCATATATCAAAGATAATTATACTATTGATAACAAATACGTGTGCGAGTTCAAATAGTAGCCAATTCACCAAGGGAATAAGTAATGTCTTACGGCACGGGGCGCCATTTTGATTATAATTTTGCCTGCCGTGCCGTGTTCATACGAGCTCGTCTTCCAAATTCAAATCACATAGGACGCGATGGATTTTCATACAATATTTCGGCCCGTGAGCGGAGATGAGTCACTTTAATTAAACATTATGTGACACGTAAAAGCAAAAGCGAAAAAATAATTTCAAATATTAATTGCCAAAAAATATTATAAATTCAATTAATTTAAATTTCAAATGTTATAATCACTGAGACTAGCTGAAAGGAATATTTTACGCTACCAGCACAGAAACCTACGCACGTCATGGTAAACACTGCGGCATCTATTCAATTATAATAAGGGCTAGTTTGCAACAAAAGTGGTCAACCTGATATGCTGGCCACTGTACAATTTCATGTTCCGTAGTGCTGATTTAAGGTGACTCATCTCCTTACGGTCCCATTACGGCTTATGAGCTGTAATGAGATTTGAGTTAAGAATACGCACTCGCATGCAAGCGAGGCCATGCCAGTCAGTAATGTGGCACCAAGTAATGTAAACTCTGAATTGCGTGACTTAAACTCTATACCAAATATACTGGCAATGATTGAATAGATTTTCTAGCAGGTTGTTAAATTTATGAATCCTAAGTGAACAGCACAAAAAGCTGTACAAACCCTAGTTAATCAATGAACATAAGTCACCTAACACATTTTGTTCACTTTACAAAACCTTTCGCAGACGCGTGTCTCTAACGGGCGGTAGGTACTCATGCTAGCACTGTCCCGAAATGTTCCGAGATCTCGTGTCCCTTAGCTGTGTCTATGTGTGGGTCGCTCGAGCGCGCTTATTATGAAGTTTGAACCTAGTATACCTAAAGCGATTGTATTTGATGTGCAATAAAGATTTTCGATGACCCAAATTCTCCCAACTATCTCAAATGCCATTTTAAATTTATGAAAGACATAAGTACTCGAACCCTCCGTCCTAACAATGCCCTTCAGCATTACACATCTCTTCACAAGACCGCTTATGTCTCTAACTCCTTCACCGGCAGTGCTATAAGACTCTGGAACTCCCTCCCTGATACCATCGAGACTTCATCGGCTAAGTATTCCTTCAAGAAGTCTATTCGTAAGCTTTTTCTCAGTGAGAATACCACGTGATGCTTGATAAGGTTTGTCCTTCTCTGTTTCCCCTATTATAATCTCTGTTAGCATATGTATGGATAATTGTATGTATTCAAGTATGTTTAAGTTGGTTTATTTTTAATTATTTATGTAAGTATATTTAGTAGCCTAAAATTAATTTGTTGCATTTTTGTGTGCATTTACGCCGCCTCAATCGAGTCTGCTTCACCCAATAGTTGACTGGTAGAGAATGCTTTAAACATTAAGTCCGCCATTTGTACTTAAGTTTAGTCAGTGCAATAAAGAATTAAATAAATAAATAAAAATTAAGCGTAATCTTATTGTGTTTGCGTACAACGAAGCCCACAATTGACTTCTTATAGCCTTTTTAAATGTATACCTGTCAATTCATACACTTACTTTTTTGCAACAATCGAAATTAATACTTGGTATTCAATATAGATAATTTTGTAGGTTAACACTGTGACGGTCAGTGAGATCATGTCTGTTAATCACTACAGAGGTGTTTAAAATTGAGTTTTTTTTTGGTTCTTACTGTATGTTAACTTTTTTGTTTGGGCACGGAAAAAACTTAGAAGAAACGTATGAAGCACGCGTATGTTAAGCAAAATTTTATATTTACAACTGGAATTATGTAACTTGACTAGTAGGCGAAATATTACCGACTTTTAAAAAAAGGAGGTTGTCTACGCCGCTAGTTTTCTTTTTTTATCGATTTATACACTGATCTATAATCTATGCCTTCTTTTGCTCATGTGCCTTCTGCACATCACTACCTTTCTTTTTTATATAGACTTCATTAATCTTTTCCAAAGTGGTACTACTTTGCACATCTCTGTAACTTTTTCAATATCTTATCCAAGTAAATCTGCATATTATTAACACCAATTCTTCCTTTTTATTTGTTCGCCCTATGCGCGAATAGAGGAAATCAATTCCACCTGTATGTATGTGATGTCGTCAGAATTGGATAATATTTTAAGGCTTCCTAGCACGGGTGCAAAATTTTGTAAGTGTTTGTAAGTTAATCCACACATTTCTCGACAACCAAGAAGTCATGGCGAGCTGTTTTTTTTTAGTTCATTCAAGTAAAGTTTAGTTGTAGTAGTAGTTTTTAACCGACTTCAAAAAAGGAGGAGGTTATCAATTCGACTGTATGTTTTTTTTTTGTATGTATGTTACCTCATATCTCAGTCGTTTGTCGACCGAATCAAAAAATTTTTTCGCCTACTTGCAGGGTGTACCTTCTAGTTGGTCCCATTTTTTCCATTTTGGGATCTGATGATGGGATCTTGGTGTAATCGAGGGAAACCCTCAAATTTTAAAGGCACGTATAGTGTTTCTTTTCTAGAATCTTTATGTTGACGTGTTGTTACGTATGATAGTCAACATCTTGTGGGGCTGAGCTGATGGTGGAACTCCTTAACGCTTAGGAGTTCAGTAATTATAATGACGGAACTTATGATAGGTAATTTGTAGCTTCTTAAAAAATAGAATCATAAGGTGCAACTCCCCCCCCCCCCCCCCTTCTTATGTAATCACTAAAAATGAAGAAATAAAATAAACTTTAAAAAAAGCAAAAACCGACTTCAAAACCAAAATGCACTTAAAAGTCTTAAATAAACTGTTCACCATTGAAAGGAAAGGAATCCGTTTTAGGCAAACAATTTCTTTTTGGAGTCGGTGCTGTGATAGTTGATGCTTGATGGTCAAAGTGATGGCACCGACTCCAAAAACAAATTGTTTGCCTAAAACGGATTCCTTTCCTTTCAATGTTGAAGAGTTTATTTAAGACTTTTTAGTGCATTTTGGTTTTGAAGTCGGTTTTTACTTTTTTTTTATAGATATGAGTAATAACTAAAAACCATGAAATAAAATATTAATTATACCAATTTCAAAAAACTGAAAGAAAAGCTGAATTATTGCATTGATTTTCTATTTACGCGAAACAATTTATTTTGGAGTCGGTGCATGATGTGTGTAGGTTATTGTAGATAATTTCGTAAACATTCACCGTCTCCAAAAGAATGTTTCTCGTAAAAAGATAACGAATGCGTTATTTTAAGCTTTTAAGTTATTTTAAGTTTGTCGACCTCCGTGCTGTAGTGGCAAAGCTCGCTGGGTCTCAAGGAGTTGCCGCTCCGAGGTCTCGGGCTCGATTCCCGGTCGGGTCAATGTAGAAATGAGAATTTTCTACATTTTCTTGGAACTGGGTGTTGTGACCCCACCGTTGTTTCTAATTTCCATAACCCAAGTAAGTACTTACTTTGGGATCAGAGCAATGTACAATGTTCATTCAGTCAGCTTCTTGAAAACGGTTTATTTTTAATATTTTTATTAAAATTGAGTACTAATAGTAATTGTATATATAGTATAGTAATTTTCAGTGTTGCTCAGGCAATGTTTTATCCTTTTTCTTGACCTAAAATCACAGAAGTACCTACAAATACAATGTCTAACTCTTATAATAATATACTAAAATTTTCATAATATTATGTTATATCTGCCAACAAACGCAGAAGCAGAATAGCGAATGTCTCAAAAACTATTGTACCGATTTTGATGAAACTTATACTGTACCCTAAGTTGAAATGTAAACTAAAAAAAGTATCACGTACACATCATCACAAACATTGATACACATGCGAAATTGTGAAAGCCTTAATAGAATCAACATACTCCAATAATATCAAATTCTAATGATACCAAATACTTACTCATTGAATTAATTACCACCTTTTTTTAAATCGGTAAAAAAATATATAAAAAAGGTTACACGTTCATATTCTATGCTTATGTCAGTACAAGTTAATAATACATAATGGCATCTTGTAAAAACTGACGGGTTTAAGAAATCGTTTCTTTGAATTCGGTTCAATTTCACGGTTAGTTGGTTTGGTTAAATCCGAACCGTTTTTGAGGTCACATGTTAGTTTTGTTTCTGATATCTACCTACCACGTATAATGGTTATTTTTAACCGAGTTCTAAAAAGGAAGACGTTATCAATTCGACTGTATGTTTTTTTTTTTGCAGCTGTGTTACCTCATATCACAGTCATATGTGGACTGATTTGAAAAAATTGGTTGCCTGTAAAGTCGGTATACGGGCGAAAGTTTTACGTGACAACGACTTTTTATGTCTGTCTCTCTCGTTCTTACGCGTGCCTCTCACTCGCTCTCAGTGCTGCGCGCGCGGCAGACCGATCATAGTTGAGTGGGAGAGAGACGCAAGGCATTCGGCGGGCCTCTCTCTCGTTCGGTGACTCATCGTAACGTTACCGAGCGTTACACTTTTTCATAAGTGACTCCCAGCCGCAACCTAATTTAAGACGTTGTCACGTCAAAATGTTTTGCTAACCCAGAGGTTATGCCTTCTAGTTGGTCCTTTTGTTGCCAAGTCGGGATCTGATGATGAGATCTGGTGCAATCGAGGGAAACCCACAAATTTTAAAGGCACAAATAAATTTTTAAGTCTTAAATAAACTCATGCCCTTCAGAAATCCATTTTAGGCGAAATAAACAGACTTTAAAAAGAAATTGTTCGCCTAAAACGGATTTCTAAGGCGTCATGAGTTTACGAATTTTTAGTGCATTTTAATTAAAATAATTAAGGTTAAAAAGTTGCGGATAGACTTAATAAGAGGGTATTGGGAGTGTATATAAAAATATTTTATGAAGATAAAATTTACGAAATTTAATAATGTATGAGTGTCAAACTCATACATATTTGTTTTGGGGTATTTTAGTCTATTTTAGTATTGAAAAAATAAACAACGGAACGTTCTAACAAGAAACCTTATGCAATTTAATTAAATAAAATGGGAATGCTTCGGGGATGTTTGCGGAGTATAGTGTAGCCTGCTTTAACACGACCTTACGCAAGCGGTGCACATCACTGGCACGCAGGGTCCGGGTCAGCCCCAACATCATTCTGAAGATGCTCTCCCAGAGATTTGACTGTCTGTATATCAACCATTGTTATATGGTTCAAATATGAACTAATACCCAAATGCAAGCTGGTGGTCGTCCAATTTAATTTAATTTTTTATTTAATTTAATTTGTTTGCAATTTAATTAAATTCAATAATTTAAAATGTATGTATGACTTAATTATGTCGAAATAAATGAATGAATATGAAAAAACAAAAAACTACTGGAACTACAGTGTAGGTATTTTAAACAGGCCTTCAGTATAAATAAAAGCAAATATCACTTGAGCAAATATTACATACTCACCCGTCTAAGTCTTCATAACCACAATAATGCAATCACCTAGAGGCCATGAACCTTTGCACCTTTACAATATTCCGTAGTTGCACCAAATGTGCAGTAATGAGTCAGTTTCCAGTACAAATATAATGCAGTAGACCATTTTAGTAAGAAAGAAAAAGTATTTATAAAAGTATCCATGCCAGCCAAGTGTGTGTGTGCATGTGCGTGCGCGTGCGCGTGCGCGTGTGCGTGCGTGCGTGCGTGCGTGTGTGCATGTGTGTGTGTGTGTGTGTGAAGCCACATCACACCGCACACGCCACATCCATATTATCGCAAACAAATTTATGTGTAGATACAAATTCAAGGGCCCTGGAGCCTTATAACTTTAAAACAAGAAGCGCTTGCTCAAACGACTCTAAAATGTGCATCACTTTAATTAAAAGATGACGATAGGCACAAGCGAGCTTGTATCCTAAGGTGGTTAGGCAGCTGTGACCTCGATAGTTGATACTCTCGGCTCTTTTATAGTAAGACGGCTCCAATATGTCAGGAAAGCAATTCAATGCCTATGCATAGGCTGATATCCTCAATTTCATATACAGGGTGGCCCAAACAGTCACAAAATTTGCGAATAAAATGAATATTAGAACTGCTACCAAGTAATTTGGTTACAGCAAAATATAGAAACCAATTTAGGATCTCAAGACCTCTTAGGAGCAGATACTTAAACATAAGAGCCTGGCCCTTGTCGGTGTAGTTTTTAACATTTTTCCGGTTTTTAACTCTCTTTATTTAAGGAGCTTGGTCACAATTGACCATGTCTCTAATTTTTCCGGTTTTCCACTACTCTCCTTGAATGGCCCTGATATAACAAGATATTTATCATTTGTTTTATTTGCTCCATTCTTATAGCATATTCTTGGTCTTCCTCGCTTCTTTCTTCTATACTCCTCTCTATTACAGTTTTGATGAATAGATCGTGTCAAATCAAGCGTCCCAACATTCTCTCTCTCTTCTACCTTCTAACGCTTCTATTAATTTCCTCTTCTTCTTTACCAATTTAAAGACCTCGGGGCCATTTTTGAATCACTTGCGTATGACGTGTGATTTTCTTTGTTTTTTTATTTATTTATTTATTTTGGTACAAAACAGTCATTACATCGAAATACTTAATCTAGAAAAGATGTATATGTAACAGACAATGAGTACCCAAGATTACTTTTAATTGAATTAGTTATATAAGGTTTTAAACAGATTTTAAAACAAACAAAAAATTGATTGAAGTGCGGTAAAGACTAAATTAATTGCATGCATATAATATTAGAACCATGTTAAAATGGTGAGTGGGTGAGAACATATATTATGTTACAAAACGAAAAGCTTTTTAAAATAATTGACGTTTGAAGTGACTTAGAGTCTGGTTAAATATGTCTAAATAATGTTCTATTTTCAAATGGAAATCAGCTGGAATCCACAAGACAGTAATTTAAGTCAGTATTACTACATTTTTGTAACTATTTGCGTCTATATTGCGTGATTTTTGTTAGTTTTCGAACGAAAACCGCTCGGAATATTAACGAGAGTAATTCAAAAATAGAGCTCCTGGTCGGTACGGTACGGGTATGTGTTTATTTTTATTTATTTTAATAACACCATCGAAAGTTAATAATGCAGGTTGGGGCATTAAGTTCACTTTTTGTTTGTCTCCTAATATAGACGTAGCTTATGAGCGTAGCAGATACCAAGTCGACGATAAAGCAATATCACTGAAACCTACTCACTCTAACTTTGAGTTAGTATTGTAATTATTCTGCAAGTTTGTTCGTGCACTATGTGGTGCACCAAAACTGCAATAATGAGTCAATGAGTCATTAGAATGCACCTGATCTAATAAGGCGTATCATCAATCACTCTGTGCAAACCTGTCCGCCGGACGGTCGGCAAAAAAGTCAGCATTTATTATGCAGATAAAAAATAAATCGTGCTTTTGATGGAACGAATGGATGATGATTTTGTTTCTTTTGTAAATAATTTTATTTCGTGAGTAATTGGAAACTTTATTTCGTGAGTAAAGTAACTTGGAAATGAACTGTAGAAAAATCAACTGACTTGAAAACAATGTATGAGTGTCATACTCACTGTACATTATTATAAGAGTTGCAGGAAATTTAAATTAATGTGTCTAAACAACTCTAAAAAACTTCAAATCAACGAATAAACTAAAAGTAGATATACAAAAAAGTGGACACGAAGTATTGCTTTGATCCCTAAGTTAGTAGTCAATGCACTTGTGTTATGGAAATCATAAGCAGCGGTGGTACCAAAGCACCGAGACCCGACACAATATAGAAAAAATATGATTTCTACATTGACCCAGCCGGACTCGGGACCTCGGAGCGGTGACACCCTGAAACCCAGCTTGCTTAGCCACTTCACCACGGAGTTATAATTTTAACAAATAAGTTTAAATGATTTCTAATATAACACATTCTTCTTATAGATTGAAAATACAAGAAACAGTGAAAAATACCTCAGTATTTTTCACTGTTTCTTGTATTTAACCGACTTCAAAAAAGGAGGAGGTTATCAATTCGACTGTATGTTTTTTTTATCATTATTTTTTTTTGTATGTATGTTACCTCATATCTCAGTCGTTTGTCGACCGAATCGAAAAATTTTTTCGCCTACTTAGAGGGTGTATTTTCTAGTTGGTCCCATTTTTTCCATTTTGGGATCTGATGATGGGATCTTGGTGTAATCGAGGGAAACCCTCAAATTTTAAAGGCACGTATAGTATTTCTTTACTAGAATCTTAATGTTGACGTGTTGTTACGTCTGATAGTCAACATCTTGTGGGGCTGAGCTGATGGTGGAACTCCTTAACGCTTAGGAGTTCAGTTATTTTAATGACGAAACTTATGATAGGTAATTTGTAGCTTCTTAAAAAATTAAATCATAAGGTGCAACTCCCCCCCCCCCCTCTTATGTAATCACTAAAAATGAAGAAATAAAATAAACTTTAAAAAAAAGTAAAAACCGACTTCAAAACCAAAATGCACTAAAAAGTCTTAAATAAACTCTTCACCATTGAAAGGAAAGGAATCCGTTTTTAGGCAAACAATTTCTTTTTTGGAGTCGGTGCCATCACTTTGACCATCAAGCATCAACTATCTCAGCACCGACTCCAAAAAGAAATTGTTTGCCTATAACGGATTCCTTTCCTTTCAATGGTGAAGAGTTTATTTAAGACTTTTTTTCAATTATTGTTTTCTTAAAAAAAATAGGGATACATATCGCCAGATGAACTACTAATAGTCAGACTT
>OZ001657.1:3939947-4098008 GCA_963924145.1 Pyrausta purpuralis | reverse complement strand
TAATCGAGGGAAACCCTCAAATTTTAAAGGCACGTTTATTGTTTATTTACTAGAATCTTAATGTTGACGTGTTGTTACGTCTGATAGTCAACATTTTGTGAGGCTGATGTTGAAACTCCTTAATTGATAGTAGTTTGTATCTTCTTAAAAAACAGAGTCATAAGGTGCAACTCCCCCCCCCCTTCTCTCCCCCCTCTTATGTAATCTATAAAAAGGAAGAAATAAAATTAAAAAGTAAAAAGTCTTAAATAAACTCTTGACTATTGAACCCATTTTAGGCAAACAATTTCTTTACGGAGTCATTGCCATCACTTTGACTATCAAGTATCAACTATCACAGCACCGACTCCAAAAAGAAATTATTTGCCTAAAATGGGTTCCTTTCTTTTCAATAGTCAAGAGTTTATTTACGACTTTTTAGTGCATTTTGTTTTTTTTTTATTTAGTTATACTTTATTTTGACGTTTGAGTTGACGACCCGTCTGGTGTAGTGGTCGAGAAATCGCCTACTACGCAGCGGGTGCGGGTTCGATCCCCGCACAATACAAACATTTGTGTGCATGAACATGTCTGTTTGTATTGGTCTGGGTGTTTTCTATGTATATCAAGTATGTATTTACAAAAAAAAAAAAAAAACCGTATCCGTTGTCTAGCACACCCATAACACAAGCTTTGAGTAGCTTACTTTGGGGCTAGATGGCGATGTGTGGGAATGTCCAAAGGATATTTATTTAAGGCAGGGATGCACAGACTTATTAAGACTAGGGGCCACTCGGGCAAATTATGAACTGATGGCGGGCCGCCAGAAGTATAGGTAATTAAAGACAATAAAGAATTGATAATTATGTATTAAAATTGAAAAAGAATTTATTAATTTGAAGCGTGGCACTGCATAGTGCTTACAATCTTTTTTATATTTGGCTCAAATTTACTTGTAGCAACACGTAAAACTGCTTCCAAACTTTCATTTGCAAGGCGGTTTCGATTTTTTGTTTTATTATTATTTAGTATTGAAAAGGTTTGTTCACATATATAGGTAGAACCAAATAAGCTGGCACATTTCAGAGCGTTTATGCGCAACTTTTTGTACGTATTTTTATCAATGCAGCGGTAAAAGTTCAGCAAGTCTCCTTCGTTGAATTTGTTGTGTAAATCTTGGTCGTTTTGAATGTCGATAATTTCTAACTGCATTGACTCTGGCGCATTTTCAACTGAAATCGTGAAAGGATTGCTGAATATGTCCAACAGAGGTTTCACTTTTTTAAACTCCGAAAATCTTTCTTGAAAAGATTGAATCAAAATATCTAGCTTTTCTACATAACTGAAATTAATCGCAGTTTTGTTGAATTTTTCAGCCATTTTCTTATAATTCGGAAAATGATTGTAATTTCCAGAATTCAATTGCGATCTGAAAAGTGTCAGCTTGCATTGAAAGGATGATACGTGAGCGTAGAGCTGGGATATCAGTTGATTTTTGCCTTGAAGCCGTGTGTTCAAGACATTCAAATGATTTGTAATGTCAACTAAAAAAGCCAAATCACACAACCAATCAGGATTTTTAAGTTCCGGGACATCCTTTTGCTTTTCCGCCAGAAATATTCCAATTTCTTCTATTAAATTTAGAAATCGTTCCAGGGTCAATCCACGACTTAGCCACCTTACTTCTGTATAATACAGTAAATCTCCATATTCGCTTTCGATGTCATCAAGGAATTGTTTGAATTGCCTGTGATTGAGTCCTCGTGATTTTATGAAATTTACAGTCGAAACTACCACTTTCATGACATTTTGAAATTCAATTTTTTTAGAACAGAGGGCTTCTTGGTGTATAATGCAGTGAAACTGCATGAGATCTTCAGCGTTTATGTTTTTTTCTTGCAGATGCTTTTTCAGCAAAGTAACTAGCCCAGAATTGACACCAATCATCGAAGGAGCACCGTCAGTGGCAACTCCCGATAATTTTGATAAGTCCAAATCAGTTTTTGAACACTCATCCAAAAGTACATTGAGTATATCAACTCCTCTGGTTTGACCTTTCAATGAACACATTCCTAACAACTCTTCTAAGACTTCAAAATCTTGAGTAACACCTCGTATGAATATGAGAAGTTGAGCTGTGGAAGTAATATCAGTGGATTCGTCGAGTGCTAATGAAAAAAATTCAATGATCTTAGTTTTTTCATTTAATTGTTCCGCAATATTACCTGACAAAGACATAATACGTCTTTGGATAGTCATACGATTCAGTTGAATTTTCTCAAACTTTTTTGCTGCTTCTGGACACATTTTCTTAGCGGCAATTTCTATGCATTCTTTTACAAAATCCCCATCATTGAAGGGGCGACTGCGCTTTGCTATCATTCGAGAAATTTCATAACTAACTTCTGTAGCTGTTTCTGAATCTTGGATGGGTTTTGTAAACATAGCTTGCTGACCAATAAGCTCCCGTTTTAAAGACAACATTTTTTGCTTTCTTAATTCGCCTGTAAACTTGGTAAAAGTAGGATGCTGCGTTTCATAGTGCCTTTTTACATTATATTCCTTTGCAATCGCAACAGAATTCTTGCAAATTAAACAAACGACTTTATTATGCGACCATACAAAAAAGTATTTCTCAGTCCAAATTTCTTGAAACTGACGATTTTCATCTTTAACCTTACGTTTTTTACTAGGTCCTGGCTTGTCCATGTTGCGTTATAATCCTGGCTAGGATTAACACAGCACCTAAAAACAATTACAGTACCTACTTAAATTACCCATCCTTTTTAAAATTAGCAAAAATAATTGATTTAAATAGGTAGGGAAACACTTATTAATAACAGAGTTTTACTTACGATTTCACAACACAATTATACACGGCACTTGACGGGAAATCTACGTTGAATGTGGATCAAAATATATGACACCGGCTAGTCGAGTTAAAATCTACACTAGAACTATTGACACTTCACTCAAATTAAAACCGAACTATGGGTCGCTGCGGTTAGCGTGGCTTTTATACCGCGCGTATAGAGTCGAAAACTGTCTGGAGAAATCTCGAAACCGACTCTGGAAGCGTCGTGTATCTACCTACGCGAGCAATCGGGAATTCGTGCACTTAAGATCTCGCGCGCGCGAGATTCAAATTACTTTTCGAACATATTTTTTTTGGTTTTATTCTGGAATAGAATTCAATATTTTTCGAATGTACGAGAGTATTATTTTTGCTGTCGGCGGGCCACCAGTATTCGACCGGCGGGCCGCAAGCGGCCCGCGGGCCGCGGTCTGTGCATCCCTGATTTAAGGATATTTATTTATTGCGCAACCAAAATTTGTACAAAAGGTGGACTTAACGCCAGCCTTAACACCTTAAGAAACAAAGCTTTTTTTAATCTTTTTTTAACTGATTCCAATCTGAAAAAAATGCGGAAGTATTTGTCGAGACTCACTATTTTCACTACTACTACACGAGTCAACTATTTTCGATTATGCAATTTCATTCATTATCACACCATGCTCTGTGTATGTGTTTAAAAAAATGTTTGCCTTTCTTTAAAATTCGACGGATTAATTCTAGTAGCTGTAAACACTTTTAGTTTTATAACACAAAAAACAGCAATCGTTCATCACTTACACCACCCCCAAAATTATGAGTCAGAAATCGCTTCGTTATCAAAAAATCCCTGAAACACAAAATGTGGTGCAATGCACCGCAGGACAAAGGGAGGTGGACCAATATTGGCACAGGTGTTTAGTATATGCGCATCGCCCTATTTGTAGGCCAGTGATCAGAAGGCCGATTCTCGCGGCAATCGAACTTTTTTGTGTGGCAATTCGATTGCGAGTTTAACCGTTTTACCTTAAAAATTAAGTAAATTAATAACTATACACAGCTAGCACAAACAGTCTTTTTATATTGGACACCAATCACATACATTGCTCTGATTCCAAAGTAAGTAGCTAATGCACTTGTGTTATGGAAATCAGACACAACGGTGGTACCACAACACCCAGTCCCGAGAAAATATAGAAAAAAATGATTTCTATATTGACGCGACCGGGAATCGAACCCGGAACCTTGGAGCCGCGACGCCTTGCTTAGCCACTACACCACGTAGGTCGTCGAAGTCTAAATACATAGAAGTCGTGCCTTTTTTGTATACGAATTGCACGAGAATTGACCACCGGAAGGCCGATTTTCGCGGCAACCGAACTTTTTTTGTGTGGTAAGTCAATTGCGAGTTTAACAATTTTGCCTAAAAAATCAAGTAAAATATCTACACGTATTCAAAATGATGAAATAAGGAATCAAAAATTTGCGCACGATTTTAGCACGACGCAATCTGTTAGCCAAGAAGTTGATGGTTCGAGTCCCGTCCTCGAACCAGCAACTTCTTGGCTAACCGGGCCAAACGCTCTACCAATTGAGCTACCCTGCTTTAGGTCCGACCTTGCGATATTTGTAGTCTCTTATGGATACGTCATTACGCGTGACGTTTATTCGTAAACCATTATATCTACACGTAAAAACAAATAAAGTCTAAGTACATAGAAATTGTGACCCTGAAGAATATAAAACTATTTTTCTTCGACATAGAAAATTCAATCGCTGAACTTTTTTCGTATACGAATTGTTCGAGAATTGCCCCTATGTTAATAAACCTTTGTGAGCAATTATCCGCTTTGAGTCAATGACTGGTTGGTTAGTAAGTGCATTTCGCAACTACTATTGTGCTTTTTGCATAACATTTTCTTTTCAGACAGTTGTCCTGAAAGATGTTAAGAATGCTGAATACCTGAAAATGATAATTAGCATTTATTTATTACCGTTATTGTTACATGACCGTGCAGAGAAATCTACATTACTACGTGCCGATTTTTAATACGTCAGATAAGACTTATCAGACTGAGGCTTGATTTGTCCGACGATATATGGAATATTTGTTTAATAAAACACAATACGCCTAAATTGAAATCGTCATCTATTTGTTCGCAAGCATTTATTGAAGTCGTTTTAAAATCGGTAATTTTATACTTTATTCAGACGCTAAGTCTTATCTAAAGTTGGTAAAATTGACCCTGAATTAGTATAATAAGACCAGTTTTAAAATGTCATTTTCGTAAATTATTGTTCAGATGCAGGTGATGTTTTTAAATTAGGCGAATTGTATTTTATTCGACGAATATCAGACGTTGAAAAAATTTGGCCTTTATAAATTTATGAATTTGCAAGCCAGTAAGCTAAGCTCTCGTGCACTTGCAATATACATGTTATGGGTAGACTTGATAAGAACACTGATCTTGCAATGGGTACATACCTATGTATATACATATACTTAACAAAAGCGTACATACATGAACGCTAACTACATACCACTCATTTTTTTTTTGTTTGTTTCGGTAGTCGTGGAAAAAAATATTTAATTAATGTATGGCACCTTTTTATTCGATGTTGGTTTTTATTTCAAAAAAGAAAATAAGCGTGTGTTATAAATACGAATACCAAAATATTGAGTATTAGTAAACTATATTCAGGAGAACCTTACCTATGGTCATTAATACTTTTTATCCAAACGATCTTTTGTCATTGCTCTAGTTTTTGCACCCGAATCTGGTTCCTTTTTTATGACTTTTTTTCCTATCATCAATCCCAAATTGCAATGTGTCTGAATGTCGAACTGATTGCAATGACTAACACTGTTGTAGCTTATCTAACTACTCGCAAATTGATGAATTGTTACCTGTCATCATGACGTGGCGGTGCAGTGCAAACCATAAAATTATTATCCCTTTGGGATAGAACGACAAAAGCGAGATGTCACTAGCAGCAAACTGTGTGTTATAAAGAGATGGGTAGCAGAACCATTTTTGTCAGATGTCAAACAGTTGACCGCCCTGCAGAAGCTCGCTGAAAATTACGTGCATTTGATTTTTTATATTTAAAAGTAAAATTGTGTATATTTTGGAGAAATAATGTGTCTGAAACATGGTGACTTGATCGGTGATTGATTGTTATGCATAACATCGGCATAACCTCAACAAATGATCATTTAACAGGTAGATTAGTCCAATTCGAAGCCTCTTAATATACGACTTATATTTACCAATGCACTTCAAATTTAAAGTACGCAGTTTGATTATTCTATTCTACAAACGTTAATTTAGGTACGTAAAAAATAAAGACACAATAATACAGGGAATGTATATCGACGAATATTTTGTATAATGAATTAACATTTAGTTTTACACTAGAGCTGCATGTTCAATATTTTGTGTCGACTGTTTATCATGCAGTAAACTACTATATTTAACTTAAGAACATTGTTATAAATCACCTGATCAAAAGGTTATCTCATTTAAAGCTACAAATGTTACATACTTATGTTAGTTACTGACATCTTAAATCGGTTTCGTTTGACAGCTTTTACTTGTCCTTCTATATTAATTTTATGGTGCAAACGGACCGAAACTAAGAACATTAAGTAGTCTGCTGATGAGACCCGTAGCACAATCCGAACGGGCAGTAAACGCACCGAAAAACCGTGCATTGGGTCTGATAGGATACATACTTGCTCAGCACGATGATTTAGACATTTTGCTGATAGTCTGATTACTTTTTTTTATAATATTTTTGACATGATTATTAAATTGTAAAATAAATTATTTTTTACATGTTGATACTATGTTTGTTGACATTGTCTTTATGATTAGGTTACTGACAAAATGATATTATTATTTTAATTAAATGTAATCTAATATTATTTAAGTTTTGACACATGTTTTAATTAAGTTTTAGCTTGTATGCGACTTGGTGTTTTACTGTAAGCTACGAGTGAAAATTAAATTAAAATAAAGTATGTAGTAAGTACTTTAGTTTAACTTATTACACAATATTTTGATAAGAAATCTTGAAAAAAAAATAACATGTTTTAAATTACGAACGATATAAAACGTACCAAAATTATGTATTTTTTATTAATACAGAAAAATGAACTAATGTTTTATTTATGCCTGATTTCAAAGGCTATGACTTATATTCAAAAAAAAAATTTCTTTTTCGGCTTACATATCGAGACATTTTCTGAAAAAGAAAAATTATAAAAAAGCAAAAAATATTGAAAATGGGTTTATTCGACCCTAGTAAAATGCCATTTTTAGAAAAAGAAAGAAATATAACATTTATTTGTCCATTAAAAAGGGAACATTTAGGAAAATAATAATTGAAAGATTAAAAACACAACTAGAATTTGTTAAAACATAGAATATCAAAAATTTAGACTCTAGGAGGTTCCTTTCAATTAAGCACGTTATTGCCCACTGCAAGTTACCGATCAAGTAAGAATCAGAAAGATGGCCTCTTTCAGGGCCTGTCTGGGCGTGTTCTATCAGCCTTCGACTAAGTGCTCTTCAGCGCTGCAGCGGCCTGCGTTGATGATCGCTGATTGCCCGATGCTCATTATGATGGGGCACCATTTTTGCATATAAATGCAACTGGCTTGAAAGGCAGTTAGATATTATAAATCGATAAAAAAATAAAGACAAATGTCTCACTTGATTGCTTTCAAAATTTAACAATGAGCACAGATCGAAAATTATTGTAGCTAAAAACCTGTAGTGGCTGAGCACGCTGGGTTTCGAGGCGTCGCGTCGCCGCTCCCAGGTCCCGGGTTCGATTCCCGGTCGGGTCAATAAAGGAATCAAAATTTTCTATATTGTATCGAGTTCGGGTATTGTGGTACGACAGTTGTGTCTGATTTCCACAACACAAATGCATTAGCTACTTTGGGATCAGATCAATGAATGTGATTGGTGTCTAATATCAGCCGTCAAGCCTAGTCAGTGGGTTTTTATTATGGGTGGCAGCAAATTTGGTCACTATTATTGCAATCACTCCTCTGCCAATCCGCACTGAGCCCATGTAGGGCTCATACTACCACATACTAAAGGTATGATATACTACCATATACCATTGATTCCACAACATTCTTGGGAATCACTTTAGACTCCAAACTACAATGGGGTCCTCATATAGAGGCCTTGTCAGGGAAACTAAGCTCAGCTGCTTTTGCTGTAAGGAAGATAAGACGTTTGACTGATGTAGAAACAGCTAGGTTAGTTTATTTTAGTTATTTCCATAGCTTGATGTCCTACGGCATTTTACTGTGGGGCGCGGCTGCTGATGTAGAGACAATTTTTGTGTTACAAAAAAGAGCCGTGCGAGCTATTTATAATCTTAAACCTCAAGATTCCTTACGAGAGGTGTTTAAAAAAATTAAAATATTAACTCTAGCCTCTCAGTATATTTACGAAAATTTAATGTATGTACGGAAAAATTTTCATTTATTCACGAAAAATAGTGACATACACAAATATAATACTAGAAATAAGGATAAGCTTGCTATTCCACAATTAAGGCTTCGAAAGGTTGGTAATTCTTTCATGGGGAAAGGTATAAAATTTTTCAATAAACTACCAGAACACATTATTAACTTACCGGTTAATAAATTTAAAACTGTTATTAAAGAAACCCTTATGACGAAAGGGTATTATAAAGTAGATGATTGCTTTAGAATGTTTTTAACACTCACAGTGTCATATTTTATATTCATAAAGATGAAATAAGAAACCAAAAATTTGCGCACGGGCGGGACTTGAACCAGCAACCTTTTGGCAAACCGGGCCAAACGCTCTTACCAATTGAGCTACCGTGCTGTTAGTCCGACCCTGCGAAATTTGTGGCTTCTTATGAAAACGTCAATTGCGTGACGCTTAGCGCCATCTAGCCGTCTGTTTATGAAACAGATGGCCCAAGCAGTTATTCTTTACAGAATAAATTCAACTTGGAAATTGATGTCGCTTCGCTATCTAATGCTTTAGAATGTTTTTAACACTCACAGTGTCATATTTTATATTCATAAAGATGAAATAAGAAACCAAAAATTTGCGCACGGGCGGGACTTGAACCAGCAACCTTTTGGCAAACCGGGCCAAACGCTCTTACCAATTGAGCTACCGTGCTGTTAGTCCGACCCTGCGAAATTTGTGGCTTCTTATGAAAACGTCAATTGCGTGACGCTTAGCGCCATCTAGCCGTCTGTTTATGAAACAGATGGCCCAAGCAGTTATTCTTTACAGAATAAATTCAACTTGGAAATTGATGTCGCTTCGCTATCTAATGCTTTAGAATGTTTTTAACACTCACAGTGTCATATTTTATATTCATAAAGATGAAATAAGAAACCAAAAATTTGCGCACGGGCGGGACTTGAACCAGCAACCTTTTGGCAAACCGGGCCAAACGCTCTTACCAATTGAGCTACCGTGCTGTTAGTCCGACCCTGCGAAATTTGTGGCTTCTTATGAAAACGTCAATTGCGTAACGCTTAGCGCCATCTAGCCGTCTGTTTATGAAACAGATGGCCCAAGCAGTTATTCTTTACAGAATAAATTCAACTTGGAAATTGATGTCGCTTCGCTATCTAATGCTTTAGAATGTTTTTAACACACACAGTGTCATATTTTATATTCATAAAGATGAAATAAGAAACCAAAAATTTGCGCACGGGCGGGACTTGAACCAGCAACCTTTTGGCAAACCGGGCCAAACGCTCTTACCAATTGAGCTACCGTGCTGTTAGTCCGACCCTGCGAAATTTGTGGCTTCTTATGAAAACGTCAATTGCGTGACGCTTAGCGCCATCTAGCCGTCTGTTTATGAAACAGATGGCCCAAGCAGTTATTCTTTACAGAATAAATTCAACTTGGAAATTGATGTCGCTTCGCTATCTAATGCTTTAGAATGTTTTTAACACTCACAGTGTCATATTTTATATTCATAAAGATGAAATAAGAAACCAAAAATTTGCGCACGGGCGGGACTTGAACCAGCAACCTTTTGGCAAACCGGGCCAAACGCTCTTACCAATTGAGCTACCGTGCTGTTAGTCCGACCCTGCGAAATTTGTGGCTTCTTATGAAAACGTCAATTGCGTGACGCTTAGCGCCATCTAGCCGTCTGTTTATGAAACAGATGGCCCAAGCAGTTATTCTTTACAGAATAAATTCAACTTGGAAATTGATGTCGCTTCGCTATCTAATGCTTTAGAATGTTTTTAACACTCACAGTGTCATATTTTATATTCATAAAGATGAAATAAGAAACCAAAAATTTGCGCACGGGCGGGACTTGAACCAGCAACCTTTTGGCAAACCGGGCCAAACGCTCTTACCAATTGAGCTACCGTGCTGTTAGTCCGACCCTGCGAAATTTGTGGCTTCTTATGAAAACGTCAATTGCGTGACGCTTAGCGCCATCTAGCCGTCTGTTTATGAAACAGATGGCCCAAGCAGTTATTCTTTACAGAATAAATTCAACTTGGAAATTGATGTCGCTTCGCTATCTAATGCTTTAGAATGTTTTTAACACTCACAGTGTCATATTTTATATTCATAAAGATGAAATAAGAAACCAAAAATTTGCGCACGGGCGGGACTTGAACCAGCAACCTTTTGGCAAACCTTTTGGCAATTTTTTTTTTTGGCCCGGTTTGCCAAAAGGTTGCTGGTTCAAGTCCCGCCCGTGCGCAAATTTTTGGTTTCTTATTTCATCTTTATGAATATAAAATATGACACTGTGAGTGTTAAAAACATTCTAAAGCATTAGATAGCGAAGCGACATCAATTTCCAAGTTGAATTTATTCTGTAAAGAATAACTGCTTGGGCCATCTGTTTCATAAACAGACGGCTAGATGGCGCTAAGCGTCACGCAATTGACGTTTTCATAAGAAGCCACAAATTTCGCAGGGTCGGACTAACAGCACGGTAGCTCAATTGGTAAGAGCGTTTGGCCCGGTTTGCCAAAAGGTTGCTGGTTCAAGTCCCGCCCGTGCGCAAATTTTTGGTTTCTTATTTCATCTTTATGAATATAAAATATGACACTGTGAGTGTTAAAAACATTCTAAAGCATTAGATAGCGAAGCGACATCAATTTCCAAGTTGAATTTATTCTGTAAAGAATAACTGCTTGGGCCATCTGTTTCATAAACAGACGGCTAGATGGCGCTAAGCGTCACGCAATTGACGTTTTCATAAGAAGCCACAAATTTCGCAGGGTCGGACTAACAGCACGGTAGCTCAATTGGTAAGAGCGTTTGGCCCGGTTTGCCAAAAGGTTGCTGGTTCAAGTCCCGCCCGTGCGCAAATTTTTGGTTTCTTATTTCATCTTTATGAATATAAAATATGACACTGTGAGTGTTAAAAAAACATTCTAAAGCATTAGATAGCGAAGCGACATCAATTTCCAAGTTGAATTTATTCTGTAAAGAATAACTGCTTGGGCCATCTGTTTCATAAACAGACGGCTAGATGGCGCTAAGCGTCACGCAATTGACGTTTTCATAAGAAGCCACAAATTTCGCAGGGTCGGACTAACAGCACGGTAGCTCAATTGGTAAGAGCGTTTGGCCCGGTTTGCCAAAAGGTTGCTGGTTCAAGTCCCGCCCGTGTGCAAAAATTTTTGGTTTCTTATTTCATCTTTATGAATATAAAATATGACACTGTGAGTGTTAAAAACATTCTAAAGCATTAGATAGCGAAGCGACATCAATTTCCAAGTTGAATTTATTCTGTAAAGAATAACTGCTTGGGCCATCTGTTTCATAAACAGACGGCTAGATGGCGCTAAGCGTCACGCAATTGACGTTTTCATAAGAAGCCACAAATTTCGCAGGGTCGGACTAACAGCACGGTAGCTCAATTGGTAAGAGCGTTTGGCCCGGTTTGCCAAAAGGTTGCTGGTTCAAGTCCCGCCCGTGCGCAAATTTTTGGTTTCTTATTTCATCTTTATGAATATAAAATATGACACTGTGAGTGTTAAAAACATTCTAAAGCATTAGATAGCGAAGCGACATCAATTTCCAAGTTGAATTTATTCTGTAAAGAATAACTGCTTGGGCCATCTGTTTCATAAACAGACGGCTAGATGGCGCTAAGCGTCACGCAATTGACGTTTTCATAAGAAGCCACAAATTTCGCAGGGTCGGACTAACAGCACGGTAGCTCAATTGGTAAGAGCGTTTGGCCCGGTTTGCCAAAAGGTTGCTGGTTCAAGTCCCGCCCGTGCGCAAATTTTTGGTTTCTTATTTCATCTTTATGAATATAAAATATGACACTGTGAGTGTTAAAAAAACATTCTAAAGCATTAGATAGCGAAGCGACATCAATTTCCAAGTTGAATTTATTCTGTAAAGAATAACTGCTTGGGCCATCTGTTTCATAAACAGACGGCTAGATGGCGCTAAGCGTCACGCAATTGACGTTTTCATAAGAAGCCACAAATTTCGCAGGGTCGGACTAACAGCACGGTAGCTCAATTGGTAAGAGCGTTTGGCCCGGTTTGCCAAAAGGTTGCTGGTTCAAGTCCCGCCCGTGTGCAAAAATTTTTGGTTTCTTATTTCATCTTTATGAATATAAAATATGACACTGTGAGTGTTAAAAAAACATTCTAAAGCATTAGATAGCGAAGCGACATCAATTTCCAAGTTGAATTTATTCTGTAAAGAATAACTGCTTGGGCCATCTGTTTCATAAACAGACGGCTAGATGGCGCTAAGCGTCACGCAATTGACGTTTTCATAAGAAGCCACAAATTTCGCAGGGTCGGACTAACAGCACGGTAGCTCAATTGGTAAGAGCGTTTGGCCCGGTTTGCCAAAAGGTTGCTGGTTCAAGTCCCGCCCGTGCGCAAATTTTTGGTTTCTTATTTCATCTTTATGAATATAAAATATGACACTGTGAGTGTTAAAAACATGCTAAAGCATTAGATAGCGAAGCGACATCAATTTCCAAGTTGAATTTATTCTGTAAAGAATAACTGCTTGGGCCATCTGTTTCATAAACAGACGGCTAGATGGCGCTAAGCGTCACGCAATTGACGTTTTCATAAGAAGCCACAAATTTCGCAGGGTCGGACTAACAGCACGGTAGCTCAATTGGTAAGAGCGTTTGGCCCGGTTTGCCAAAAGGTTGCTGGTTCAAGTCCCGCCCGTGCGCAAATTTTTGGTTTCTTATTTCATCTTTATGAATATAAAATATGACACTGTGAGTGTTAAAAACATTCTAAAGCATTAGATAGCGAAGCGACATCAATTTCCAAGTTGAATTTATTCTGTAAAGAATAACTGCTTGGGCCATCTGTTTCATAAACAGACGGCTAGATGGCGCTAAGCGTCACGCAATTGACGTTTTCATAAGAAGCCACAAATTTCGCAGGGTCGGACTAACAGCACGGTAGCTCAATTGGTAAGAGCGTTTGGCCCGGTTTGCCAAAAGGTTGCTGGTTCAAGTCCCGCCCGTGCGCAAATTTTTGGTTTCTTATTTCATCTTTATGAATATAAAATATGACACTGTGAGTGTTAAAAAAACATTCTAAAGCATTAGATAGCGAAGCGACATCAATTTCCAAGTTGAATTTATTCTGTAAAGAATAACTGCTTGGGCCATCTGTTTCATAAACAGACGGCTAGATGGCGCTAAGCGTCACGCAATTGACGTTTTCATAAGAAGCCACAAATTTCGCAGGGTCGGACTAACAGCACGGTAGCTCAATTGGTAAGAGCGTTTGGCCCGGTTTGCCAAAAGGTTGCTGGTTCAAGTCCCGCCCGTGTGCAAAAATTTTTGGTTTCTTATTTCATCTTTATGAATATAAAATATGACACTGTGAGTGTTAAAAAAACATTCTAAAGCATTAGATAGCGAAGCGACATCAATTTCCAAGTTGAATTTATTCTGTAAAGAATAACTGCTTGGGCCATCTGTTTCATAAACAGACGGCTAGATGGCGCTAAGCGTCACGCAATTGACGTTTTCATAAGAAGCCACAAATTTCGCAGGGTCGGACTAACAGCACGGTAGCTCAATTGGTAAGAGCGTTTGGCCCGGTTTGCCAAAAGGTTGCTGGTTCAAGTCCCGCCCGTGCGCAAATTTTTGGTTTCTTATTTCATCTTTATGAAGTAGATGATTATTTAAATGATAATAATGTATGGACTTGCATGATCACTACAAACATTGTAAACCTTATGAAAAGAGGCATTGACAATAGTGACTGAGTTTCTTGCGCAGCTTCTTCTCAGCACTAGCCCACAATTGTCCCGAAGCTGTGGTAGGGTTTATATTGGGACGTGTAAAAGGGCCCCCAGAGGGCCTATTTGCATAAATAAATGACTTTTATGACTTTTATGGCTACATACTAGAAGTAAGGTGCTGGGCCTCGCAGGAGGCTGATGCTCGAGGCAATTGAACTTTTTTCGTGTGATAATTGATTACGAGTTTACCGTTTTACCTTAAAAATCAAGTAAAATACTAACACGTAAAAAAAATATAGCACAAACAAAATCTAAATACATAGAAATCGTGACCCTGAGAAAACAAAAACTATTTTTCTTTGACGAAGAAATTTCGATCGGTGAACTTTTTCGTTTACGAATTGCATGAGAATTGGCCCCCAGGTGATTGATGCTTACAGGCAAACTTTACTTATCTTATAAGATGCTGAAAATCTTATTGTAACTATATAATCAGCTCATGTTTTCTGTATGGATTTTCACAGCTATTTAGCCCTTGCTATAAATTTAGTAATATTTATTTGTGCTCAAGATTGTTTTATATTTGGCTAATTTCGGTATTTGGTTAGGAGTTCTTTTGTGTGAGCGAGCGCGGAGTAGATTCAAATGTATTACTTTGTTTCTTAAAGACGTGCACTTAGGTACTGCAAGTAATATTCGATCCTTTTCATTGCACCGCCATATTTATTGTTATTGGTTTCAATAAGCTGGTTCTTAACCCAAACAAAAGCTTGAAAAACTCGTTAGGAAACCACGCCTTGCAAAATAAAAGCCTTTCTTCTTGAGTCTTCTATTCTATTTCAATTCTTTCATTAGACGAGTTTTACAATCAATTTTCGCGTTCGTAAGTTTGCGAGCACATTATAGACTTTAAATCAAGGGCGATAGGGTTGATCAATTGAGGGTATATAATAGAGAGTAGTACGGGGCGTCTGTCCATTTATTGTGGAAAGCATAGATTGATGGCAGTGGTCGGCGAAGCTAGGTGGTTTCCCGCAAAGTTAGAGAGATTTAGATACTGCGATTTGTATGAAAACGACGAGTGAATGACTAAGTTGAGCGATCAGTTTATCGGCCTAGCTAGACTGTAACTTTAATTTAAAAAAAAAAACAATTCACATTGTTGCTGTTAAAATAATAATAAAATCGATAACGATGTTGGAATAAAGGTGGCCTGACGAGCTAGACGCTATTAATATGGGCTGCAGATTAGCTCAGGAGGTGCTCGTAGCGCAGTGGTAGCAGCGCTTTGGTAGTGATACCAAAGTGAAGCAACCTACAGCGCGGTCGTGTTTGGATGGATGACCACTCCGATCATATAAGTGACATATATTACGAGCATCTCCGTGCTTCGGAAGGCACGTTAAGCCGTTGGTCCCGGCTAATATCAGTTGAAATTAGTCGTTAAACCTCTGACTAGCAGAGGCCTTATGGGCGGTTTGATAACATCTAACAGCAGGGTTAGTCGCTTGCCTTGCAAACACCCCTCCACCAATCCACACTGAGCCCGCGTGGTGGAGTATGTCTCGAACTACCTCATAATTGAGGTAAGGCCTTTGCCCAGCTGTGGGACGTTACAGGCTAACTTTGCTTGCTTGCTTGCTTTGGAGATTAGCTCCCTAAAACTTTGGAGAGTGGAAAAGGGTAGGGAGCCTTTGCCCTGCAGTGGGACACCACAGGCTCTTATTAATAACAATAAATGATAATTGGATAGAATAAACCTATTTTCAGTCAGAATCACAAGCAGAATCAATTTTAATATTGCACAAAAATATTAAAAGATTGAAGGTATATGATATTAGAACGACGTAAACTTATAGTTAAAAAAAAGTTATATTGGACACCGATCACATACATTGCTCTGATCCTAAAGTAAGTAGCTTATGCACTTGTGTTCTGGAAATCAGACACATTAGTGGTACCACAACACCCAGACCCGAGCCAATATAGACAATTTGAATTTCTATATTGAACTGACCGGGAATCGAACCCGGGACCTCGCTCGGTCTAGTGTCAGACGTTTGTTTTGAAATGAATTATTAGGTCTTTAATTTCATAGTTTAATACTTAGCTTACTACAGATTCAACATACGTGCAGTATGTAGTTCTAACCTACTTATCGATCGAGTAGAAACTATGTCTAGTCCCGTCCCCCTAGCCAATTTCGACTACGGTGGCCAGTCACAACGACTAATCGGGACATATTATAGCGCACAAGTTTGTGCGCAAATACAGGTGCACTGTCTATTCCTTTCACTCTCATAGCCCGATGGGACAGCAATCTGACACGACCGGAGAGAGATCAGGCGCAGGATTAACGGCTTTAAGTGCTTTTCCGAGGCACATAGGTGAAACACCGTCAACTTCCAAACGCCGGGCTACCCTAAGAATTTCTAAACAGAAACACCCAGGTATTTATTATTGGGCCGACCCGGGGATAGAACCCGGGACCTCTAGCGCAGCCGTCGCTTTTTAAAGTGCGACCGTCTTACCGCTGCGCCACCGAGGCAGTTATGTCTGAGTTCTGTTAGTAACATCAATTTTACATGGTACAAATTAATATGTTAATCGGGTCCTAGTCGTATCGTGGAGTGTAAACAGATTTGACGTTAGTACAGATTACGACGGGGAAGTTGAGTCGATGTATGTAACGTGCTTCTTAAATCGGCGGGTTGTGAATCTACTGTTCTTGGTAACGCCTTTAAAAAGTTCCTAAACCTAGATAATGTACAAGGAAGTAAGGCAAGGATCCACTGGTTAGGATAACTTAAATAAGATATTTAATGGTGAATTCGATTAAGAGAAAATAAATTTAAACACAAGAATAAATCGCTAGTTATCCGAGAGTATATACATTTTTCATCATACCATCTACTGTTCTAGAATATTGCGTTTATACGAAAGTATCTCTTATTGTATTACGCTTATTAAGTATAACGTAATGACGTCCGCTTGCAATTTGATTTAGATCATTATGTCAAAATGTTTTGTCAAATTCATAAAAAATTACAATCCGTACTTTCCTGCGGTATAATACGTCAATGTTTAGTTTATCAACTTATGACTTATGAGTTTATCAACGTATTTTAACTTTAACACCATACTGCTGTGGTGTAGCATTGATTTTTCTATTATGCGAGTTTAGTAATTCATATTATAATTTTACGTATAAAAACGATTTTTGAGTTATTTGAGTACAAAATCACAGAACAAAATTATCCTTCTTATAGTTACAAGTGTGTTAGCCCATGTTTGGTCGAACCCAACTTAAATCAGAAGCTAGCTTTAAAATATTCGTTTAACTGAAAGATAGATTAGTAAATACAAAATAATATTCAGTATGAGTGACCTTCTTTATATGTTAAATATCTCAGGGTATGCGAATACTTTTCTTATGACACTACCAACGACATTACTAATGACGATTTCTACCATTATTGAACAACGCCCTTATTTTTGAATCAGTCGCGTCAAGATGTCGTGTGATATTCATTTATTATTTTCTGATTTCTTAATGTTAATTAGAATGATTCAACGCGGGAGAGATTGGGAAAAAGATGGATGGAAATTACGTAAAATATAGACTATAGAACTCATAAAATTCTTCTCTTAAATCATTCCCGTGTGAAATTAAACTAATTTTCACTGAAAAATCTGACGTTAATCAATGTATCACACGCCACAGGTCTTGTTGTAAAAAGATAATACTAAAATTTAATAAAACATAAAATGAAATGCTGCTTTAATACAAAAGAATAGTTATTTCGAGTTCATTTCTATTAATATTTATTTATAAAAAAACTATAACATTCTTCCTTACGTAGAGATTTTTTTGACTGCAGGCACGGCATGCATTTAAACATCTATTGAGCTAATGGTTAAGAATGTTTTTAACACATACAGTGTCATATTTTATATTCATACAGATCAAATAAGAAACCAAAAAAAAATTCAGGTTGGAAGGTTCAGAGGTTGCTAGTTCAAGTCCCGCCCGTGCGCAAATTTTTGGTTTCTTATTTCATCTTTATAAATCTATTGAGCTTCTAACATTACCAAGTATAAAAGCGCTTTAAAATTTTAAAACAAATCTTAATTATTGTGTATATGAACAATGGTTACAAAAGCTCTCATAAGTAGATACATATCTCTTATAATTTCATTTTTGTTTTTATAGTGTTTTGTCAGTCTACAGTAAAAAGCAACTTTGGCTGTGTGACAGACAAGCAATCCGAAACCCGTGTCTTATGCTATCCGGACGTATGCCTATACCACTCGGCCACCGTCACATTAGAAAGCTTGTTGAATTTTGCAAGCGCTTACTTTAACGCGTAGGCTGCGTGACGTCATCAATGTTGCTTTTTACAAGTGCAATGTATAATATTACATATCTCTCAGTTCTACCTTTTCAGGCACACACTCACAAGAATAAAATACATTGAAAATTTTTTGTATTGCAAATATTCTTGCACACTATAAAAACATTTCTACGAGACAAATTTTAAATTCAATTTTAACTTTGGGTAGTTTGAAGTATATTGTTTGAAAAATATGAGGGTAACATTCGGCAGATTATTATAAATGTTGATGCACATGATAAATGCATTACTAAACACGAGCGTTAATTTAGATGAAGGTATATAGAGTCATAATATTTACGTCAACAAAATGAATCCCATATCTTAATTACTTATAAGCAAATCTAACCAATTGTGGTTAGATTTGTTGTTTTGTTTGTTGGTGTATCAAACTGTATCGCCTGAAATTAGATTCTTCGCATTACCTGTGGTGGAATACAGCCTTAACACTTACTAGTTCTTCAGACTTAGAAGGCCTTTGTTTAGCTCTGAAAGAATCATTGTTACATCTCCGAATAACTCTGAAAGGGAATAATAAAAGAGGTTCAATTTAAACAACTTTAAAGATTCTGTCTGTAGTTTATTCTTTAATCTCTATTCTGTCTGTAGTATTAAGAAACAATTTATTTATTTTTACTGAAAGAAATTAAAAAAATTGGTTGCCTGTAAAGTCTGTATACGGGCGAAAGTTTTACGTGACAACGACTTTTTATGTCTGTCTCTCTCGCTCTTAGGCGGGCTAACCATGCCCGAGTGGAAGGGACGCGTGCCTCTCACTCGCTCTCATTGTGAGCGCATAACGTGAGCGGAGCGTAACGCAGTTTCTTGAAGTGTCACCCGGCAAACCAATTTATAAGACGTTGTCACGTCAAAAAAACTTATGTGACTCTTTTACAACTTGAGAAATAGGTCTGTCGACGAATCTAAGTCGGCTGGGCAGCGTTCGGGAAACTGCGCAAGAGTGTCTTCTCGTCTCAATTAACTCAACGTCTGAAGACAAAGTTTTCGACTAGTGCGTGCTACCAGTGTTGACATACGGATCTGAAACATAGCCTTTTACTTTGGGGCTTATATGAAGCTTCAAATCACACAGCGAGCGATGGAGAGGGCTATGCTCGGTGTTCTCTAGGAGATTGAATTAGAAATCTATACTTATATTATAAAGCTGAATAGTTTGTTTGTTTGTTTGAACAAGCTTATCGTAAGAACTACTAAATTGATTTGAAAAAATATTTTTGGGCTGTATAGCTCATTTATCGAGGAACGTTTTAGGCTATAGCACATCACGCTGTGATGGGAAGTGAGGGAGCCAACTCTGAACGCATGAACGATGCTAGTTAATTTTTTTAAATTATTTTTAAATTTATCTCATCCACCTCAGCCCAAAAACACCATCTATTTTCAGGACACCGTCCAAAATTTGACCAATAAAAGTGACTGGCAACTTGGGCATACCCTCTCACACAATTTGGCTCCATAACAAAAACTATAATAACAATTGCACAAAGAAGTCACAATTAACACTGTCCACTTTTGAATATAATAGTTTTATGACAACATGCTCCTCGTTTAAGAACAGAACACTCTTATTTTAGTCAATTTTAAGGGTGGTTTTAGAGTGTAGGCTAGATTCGCATGTGCAAATATGGTTGTCTTAAAAAGTTAGGAGTTTGGCAGTCCTGCCAAACTGGCGGTGGTCACCTGAGAATTGTTTAATCGGGCATTGTAGGTACAGTTGCATTATGGACCACGTAGATTTAGGTGGATATTTGGTAACATTTAAAACGAGTCGAAGATTTTCATATTTACGACTCATTTTATACACTTACCTGGTTTGGTTGCACTGTGCGTCAGATATAGTTGTCAAAGTAGATACGTAAAAAGGCATAGCTTACGGTTTAAATATTTGGTGCATTTGAGCTATCCGGTACCTAAGTGCTTCTATTGTTCGTATTAAATATTAATCTACATAGAAAAAGCACAAAATATATACCTAAAATATATTTTTACTCATTTTATACAGCTCAAGAGTTTGTTTGTTAAAACTCGCTTACCTCAGAAACTACTGGACATATTTGACAAAAATCGACTTCAATAATTTCTTTTTGAAGTCGGTACACTTTGATCATTCAGCGTCAACTATCGCAGCACCAATTTCAAAAAGAAAATGACGGCCTAAAATTGATTCCTTTACTTTCAATGGTCAAGAGTTTAGACTTTTTAGTGCATTTTGGTTTGTTTTGACCGTGTTCTTTAAGAAGCTAAAAACTACCTATCATAAGTTCTGTCATTATAATAACTGAACTCCTAAGCGTTAAGGAGTTCCACCATCAGCTCAGCCCCACGATGACAGACAGACAAGATGACGACAGACAGACAGACAAGATGTCAACTATCAGATGTAAAAACACGTCAACATGAAGATTCTAGTAAAAACACTAAACGTGTCTTTAAAATTTGAGGGTTTCCCTCGATTACACCAATATCCTATCATCAGATCCCAAATTGGCAACAATGAGACCAACTAGAAGGTATAACCTCTAGGTAAATGATTTTTTTTTTCGAATCGGTCGACAAACGACTGAGATATGAGGTAATATAGAAACCAAAAACATACAGTCGAATTGACAACCTGCTTTTTTCAAGTCCGTTAAAAAAATGTTATCTATCGAGAAAGGCTTAAAAACATCACGCTGCAACGGGTGGGGAGGGAGCGAACTCAAAACGAGCGGACGAAGTCGCAGGGCACCACTAGTCAACTATATAATAAAACGACATACATCTTAATTCTAAAGGATTTCTAGTTGAAATCGACTATAATAGTTAAACCAGCAGTAAATGACTCACGAGGTCGACGGTGGCGTGTGTTTCCGCGTTTTTCTATAATGATCCGTTAGTCATAGAAGGATTCCATGTTTTTTGTATGCTCAACTGTAAAGGGGAATAGAGAATATTGGACCATTAATTAGATTATCTGTAAATACTACATTTGGATAACAATTTAGATAGAAAAAAAAATATGAGGGTAGGATGGAGGTCGAATTAAGCGTCAGGCATCAATTAATGTTAATCTTAGGATAAATCGCCAGTTATCCGAGAGTATATCAATTTTCAATTGTACCATCTACACTTTTGGCATACTGCGTTTATACGGAATAAACTCTTTAAACTTAATAACGTAATGGTGTCCGCTTGCTGTATGATTAATTACATTATATTAAGAAAGTAAGAAAATGAGTTTATTTGTTTACACACACACACACACACACATTTGAATCAGTTAACATTCACAATCACATAACAACTGAACAAATTACAAAACGAAAAAATAGAACCAAAAAGCAAAGAAAAAACAGAAACTAAGGAGAAAATTATTCCAACCATGCAGTGCAAGCCATAGTATGACACGTGTCGGTGATGTCCAAATTAAGAGAACGTCAGTTCTCAATTGCTGAGTCATCAGCATAAGCCAGGTTTTCGGGAGGCCCTGGCGCTGGTTTTCAGTGGACCCTTGCTGAGTGAGGTACACGGATTTTATTTGACAAACATAGGTTTGTCAAATCCAAAACTTTTGATAGCTCGATAATTGCCCACGGTATAATGCGGCATTGTTAAGCTGACAGGATTTTTACATTCACACCATACTGCTTTGGTGCAGTGTTTATTTGCAGGATAATAAAACAGTTCCATCATTCGATATGTTATGCGAGTTTAGTAATTCCTATTTTAAATTTACTTCGAACGATTTTGAGATTTTCGAGTATAAAATTGAGGAACAAAATTATCTTTCATAAAGTTACACGCGTGTAAGGCTGTGTTGGATCCAATCAAACCTAAGGAAAATTTTTGTAATATAAATGTTAACATATTTTTATAACTTTTAACTTTTACACCATAATAAATATCAGTGAAGAAAATTAATTAACTTTTTTGTTTAAAATTATCTCGGTGATCAACGATAGGTATTTTAATACCTATAAAGGTTGTTAGTTATGTATCTTATTACGTATCATTTCAAAAAAAAAAATTCTTTCAAAAAAAGGATTTTAAATTGTAAAGTTACAATATTATTAACTACAATAAACAAATATTTTTTTAACTACGTACCTACTACCAATATGCCTATATTAATATTTACGTTTTAAGAAGACAAAAAATATAATGTATAATTGTAGTTTACAAATATATATACATTCATGTACAAGTCCTAACTATTCAAAAGAAGTGCTCGTTTAGCCGCGACCAAAACAATTCTTAATACTTAATGTTGTGAGCCTGATTTGCAAACCCATCCTTACACTTACGCGTGTCCTCGCAAACATCGTTTTAAAATAGACGAAAAGATAATTTCGACGTGTTACTCACACGGCACACTCATCCACAATGAGTCACTCGTTATACCGTACTGCTTAATGACAAACTTGATTTTGAGAGATTGGCTCATTAATATAAATTTATCGGTTAAAAGCGGACACTGAAATAAGTGGCAGAGATGAACTCTGAGCGTTTTAGCAAGTCTGTTCTGACACTCCCAAGAACAATAGAGACCGTAAAAGCTGCGAAACAGTTTTTTTTTTAAATTTTTTTTTAGAAGCAGGTTTTATTTTTACCGACTTCTAAAAAAGGAGGTATAATCACGAATTGAGTATCTGTATGATAACGTCAGAATTGGATAGAAAAATAGTAAAATTATGACTTCCTAATACGTGTGCAAAAAATCGTAAGGTGTATGTATGTTTGTCTCAGGATTTCTCGAAAACGAGAAGTTATAGAGATGCGAGATGATTCTGTTTTAGTTCAATCGGTAATAGTTCAGTACAGATTAAGTTTTATCAAAATCAGTCCACAAGTTTTTGAGATATAGAAGAAGTTAAAATCATAAAAAAATAAAAAAAATAAACCGCTTTTAAAAACTGACCAAGGCTAGATTTTAGCAACGTCAAATATAGGATATTCGTCGCATATAATGCAAAATACCTAATTTGTAACTGTAATTTTAAAACCAGTGGTTTTATACTTATTCGGTCAGATTCTTCATAAAGCTTAGAAAAATGCATTTGTCTCCTATTTAGGAGAAATAAATTCTTTTGAAGTCGGTGCATGATGTTAAGTTTACCTACGAACTGTCGCGAACAGTCTACTCTACACCAATGGGTTATTTTCACGCCTTAACACCCGAGCGGTTGCAGGCAACCGCATAACAATAGAATTTCTATTGTGTCTTGTTCACATACGTATTCACGTTTTCTTTTTGACTTTTTTTGCACAAGTATGTACTTCTGGCAAATAATAAAGCTGGCTCGTTCCTAGCTCAAAGGATAAGAATATATATCTAACGCGGCAACGCAGCTAACAACATCGCCACCTCAAGATGGTTTGGTTTATGAATAGGTAGGTTTAAAGTGTTTTTTTTTTTTAAATTTTTGGCCGCATGTTTTTTATATGTATTTGAATGAATCGTTGACAAAAACCGGCCAGACTCGCGCACTGAAGGTTCAGTGCCAACTTGAAATAAATTAGGGGTCCACTTACTTCCACTTAGCAAAAATAAAACGATATTCTGTTAACAGGAAAATAAACCTATCTATAGACATCCCACACGCATAAGTTTGACCATTTTTTTGTTTTTGTTTTTTGTTTGGGTGGGCGACCATCCAATATTATTATTTTTTATTTTTTGTATGAGAATCGTAAGGGTTTAACAAGATCCTTAATAATATATCCTTAACCTTTAACTACCGACGTGGGGCCTGTGAGGCCGCGACGGGTTACGAATTTTCTAAATCAACCCCTTCCCCGCGCAGGGGAGTTCTCCGCTCCTTAGTAGCTGCGAGTTTAGGTTCGCCGACGCCGTTAAATGTAGTAGTAGTGCCGGAAAGAGTGATATTGGTAAGTTATGACCATTTGAATTTCCGACTCGGCCTCTCAGGCCCAACGTCGGTAGTTACGTGACTTTTTTTGTTTGGGCTACGGTTTACTTTAAGTATTATTTTACAGAAATCTTATCACTAATTTGAAGTATGGATGAGAATATAAAAGGGAAGTTCCCCCAGATTTTTTTTCTTCTGAAACAAGACCAGAGGGTTCAACATTGTATGGTTTTACGAAGGACATTACGCTAATTTCTCACCTAAAACAAAGCTGTCTTATTAGCTTCCTCAATGCATCATACTGAGGGTAAGAATATTGAGTCAGGAAAGTCAGAAATAATACAATTTTATAATACCACAAAAGGCGGCGTTGACGAAATTGATAAGAAGTGCGCAATTTACAGTAGCAGCCGCCGCTCGAGACGTTGGTCCATGACACTTTTTTATAGAATTTTGGACATAAGTTCAGTCAATGCTCATATTTTATATGATGTGCATGCAAATCAAAGATTGACGGCATGGCGTGTTTAAAATACAACAAGCCCGACATTTAGTAATAGATGATATGAAGAGAAGAGTGTTCAACTTACGTTTGCCTCAAGACCTACGTATGAGTTTGGCCAGAATACTCGGTCCTGACATGCCAGATGCAGTACAAGTACAAGCCAAGCAAAAAACAAGAATAATATGTGCATCTTGTCCACCTAAACTAAATATAAAATCTACATATCAGTATTATTCTTACAGAAAACATGTTTGCTTACAGTACCTACGCTAAACAACTGTGTCCTGATTGCGAGTGAATTTGTTGTTGGTCATTTTTTTTATTTGATATATTTAGAATATTGTTCGATTGTTTTCGAATAGATATAACAATAATGCATAAGAAAAAGTATTTTTTGTTGTTTCTAAGAAGTTATATTTGTTTTAAGACTTGTTTTTCGTGTAGTAGTCGTTTTTTAGCTAAAAAATAGAGCCAAAGATATAAAGGAAAATAATGTCAAAGTTTAACAAAGTTGATTAATTTTTTTATCCCTTATTTTATAAAGAGATCCTAAATTTACAATATCAAGTGTTTTTTTATATAATATTAGTAAAAATTTTGACAAAACTCGATATCGTCTTCGCGGCCTCTCAGGCCCCACGTCGGTACTAGTGTGACAAAAATACCACCTCGGTGGCTAAAGGTTAATATAATATCCTTAATATCCTTTGGACATTTCCACACATCGCCATCTAGCCCCAAAGTAAGCTACTCAAAGCTTGTGTTATGGGTGCCAGACAACGGATATAATACTTAAATACTTTTTTTTTGTAAATACATACATGATATACATACAAAACACCCAGACCAATACAAACAGACATGTTCATGCACACAAATGTTTGTATTGTGCGGGGATCGAACCCGCACCCGCTGCGTAGTAGGCGATTTCTTGACCACTACACCAGACGGGTCGTCTAAGATACACCTACTTATCAAGTTTCTTCTGTCCAAGTTGCTGTGACATACGGACGGACAGACAGACAGACAGACAGACTTGAAGAGACTATAAGGGTTCCGTTTTTTGCCATCCGGCTACGAAACCCTAAAAAGTAGACTTCATAAAGCTCCAGAACTCCTGAAGATGTATTTTACTAAAATATAAGCCCAGGCCCCCTATTTTTTAATCACTCGCGCCAAAATAGCGTGTGATGATAATTGATTAAAGTCCGATTTCCCAATAAAAAATAGTGTAATTGTGAAACACGGAAGTGGTTTAAAAAATACAGAATTTTGTGAGTACTGACATTTATATTTCGCGTGATTTATTTTATTTTATTTTATTTTTATTTAATAGGTTCACCTACAACTAGTACATTGTTACTTAATATAATATAATTCACATAATTAAAATTTGCTAAATGTACAGTCTCTTACAGGCGAACACAGCATGCACAAGAAAAAGTCACTTAAACAATTATTAAAAGGAAAAAGTCGTTTAAGAAAAGAAAGTGATACAAATCTAAAACTAAGACAATTCAAATAATCTTTTGCGCAATTTACAAAGAGACATCGAACATATGTCAATATTGGAGCTTTAGCTCATTAGTTTATACTGCCTACACAATCTAGGAATAGGTGAGTGGGCACCCATTACTGTTCTCCTAAAAGGAATACTAAAAAGGCCCAGCGGACGACGGGGTAGTCGGAGAGGAACTCTAAGTTTCAGTCTTAGTAGCAATTCGGAACAACATATGTGGTTATTGAGGGCTTTGTAGAGGAAGACCATATCGAGAAGGTCTCTGCGCTTTTGAAGGCTAGTCATTTTAAAGAAAGCTAATCTGTCCTCGTAACTGAGTCCCGGTCTAGCCACAGTGTAAGCAAGGTGTCTGGTGAACTTTCTTTGAACTCGTTCAACTCGCAAGGAATGGCAAGCGAAATGTGGTCTCCAAACAATGCTAGCGTACTCAAGGGTTGATCTAACGAGACAATTAAATAGTGTTATTTTTGTTTCCACATTTTTAAACCCTTTTGAATTACGTATCACAAATCCCAGTAACTTAGCTGCCTTTTTAATAATATGATCAATATGCGGTACAAATGATAACTCCCTGTCCATCAGAACTCCCAGATCTCTAATTACTTGAACTTTACTCAGGCTAACCCCGTTGATGTAGTAATTAGTAGGTACAATATTTTTCTTCCGAGCAAATGTAATAAAAGAGCATTTTTCTACATTGAGACTCATTCCGTTACAATGACACCATTCTTCGAGCGAGTCGATGTCCCTTTGAAGCAGTGTCGCATCCTCCGCTGATTCAACAACTCTTGATAGTTTTAGGTCATCCGCAAATAAGTAAGGTATAGAATAGCGAAAGCGGGACGGTAAATCATTCACAAAAATATTGAACAGGACAGGGCCCAGATGTGAACCCTGTGGAACACCTGACGTAATTTTGAGGGTGTCGGATGCAAAACCGTTCACAACAACGTAAAAAGACCGCTCTATGAGATATGAGTTCAGCCACTTTAACGTGGGCCCAAAGAAACCACACTTAGCCAGCTTTGATATCAGCAACCTGTGGGGAACTCTATCAAAGGCCTTACTAAAGTCTGTGTAGACCACGTCAATTTGCCTATTTGCATCAATAGATTCAACGATACCTTCAGTAAATGTCACCAAGTTTGTACATGTTGAGCTACCTTTCAGAAACCCATGCTGATAATTAGAAACAAATAGTGCAAAATAGCTCTGAATGTAGGGACAGACCAGACTTTCCAAGGTCTTGGCCAGAATGGGAAGAATAGCTATTGGCCTATAATTCTTAACGTGCTGGGGGTCGTCAGACTTGAAAACTGGAACAATTTTAGCAATTTTCCATGTTTTAGGAAAAACGCCTGTTTCTAGCGATTTATTGTAGATCCTACCCAAAGGCTCCGCCAAATTAGTAGCGCAATTTCTAAGAAATATCGGCGGTAAGCCATCGGACCCTGCACCTTTACTTATGTCCAGAGATTGAAGTTTCTTAAGTATAGTAGGCTTGTCGAGTCTTATAGGTGCAAAACTAAAGCTATCGGACTGTGAGCTAGTGGTAGAAGATGCACTACCAGTAAACGTAGCAGGCTGGGAGCTATCATAAATAGAGGCAAAGTGCGAGGCAAAAATATTACATATAGTAGAGCCATTCGAAGAGGACGTGTTGCCATCAGTTACTGACGACGGATATGATCCAGTCCCACCTCTTTTATTTTTTTTATAGGATCAGAAATAATTAGGGTCGTTTTTAATACTCTGCTCTACTTTATGCATATAGGATTTGTAGCAAGCCCTAGTAAACCAACTACATCGATCAGACACCAATCTGTACGTAATTTTGTCAAGCGGGTTCTTGTACTTTTTATATCTCTTTCAGTACTTTTCTTTTTCATGCAAGCGGTTGATTAAATTGCGGCTAACGAGCAACGACGAGCACTACGGGGTTTATGTATCGGTACGAATCTCGTTAGTGTGTTCTCAATAACTTTGTAGAAAGCGTCTGACATTTCGTTCACTTCTGATACATTTACAAACACCTGATTCCAGTCAACTTGTGTCAAGAAATTGTTAATTTCAGAGTAGTTTGCCTTGTGAAAATTTCGTTTAATTGAGTCACTATTTGGCAGAAGAGTGCCTCCATTGCCCAAAGTCAGATCAATGACAAGAGGTGGGTGCAGTGGGTCTACTTTACTCAATACATCGGTTGCTCTCGACACAGTGCAAGAGAACAGATCAGTCAAAACAAGATCGAGAAGCCTATTCATAGAGTTCCTCTCATAATTGAGCTGGGTTAAGCCATTCAAGAAATCCATAAAACTTTGGTTTAATGAAGATAATCGCCCGTTATCATTTGGATTCCAGTTCATGTCCCATAGATTAAAATCACCTACTATTCATAGATTATTCAAGTTGTTCTGCTCAAAAACTCGTTTGCAGTTATCCATGAACCTCTCGACCGTAACTTTCTTAACAGGCGACAGGTACGCAACGCACAACGTTAGTGATATCGAGGGCATTGTATTAGGTAGTAACAATACTTCTACGCAAAGATCTTCGCATTCACTCTCCCAGTTGAACATTCTAGAAGATAAAATATTTTTAGAAACCGCTATTAATACGCCACCGTCATCAGTTTTCATGTTTAAGCTAGTGATGCCTCTATCGCGTCTATGAATTACATACCTACCGTCGAACAATTCTGAACTAAGTATATTATCATTCAGCCAAGTTTCGGTTAAGATTATTATATCATAGTTCGAATTCGTTAGGTTACAATAAAAAATATATGTTTTGGTTCGCAGACCACATGTATTTTGATAATATATGTTCAGTGAAATGAATTTTATAATAAGATAAAAAGAGTAACATGCAATTAAAAATAATTCAAACTACTACTTAAGATTTTCCAGAGATTCCATATTTCTCACTATTATGAAATCGGAGTCGTCCTGTTTGCGCATAAAAATTCTTCCACCACGTACCCATACATGTTTATAACCTTTATCCTTGGCTGCAGCTCTGGCGGCCGCATGTAAAGCTCGGTTGGAAGGTGACAGATGGTCAGTTATGTAGATGGGCGTTTTTGCTTCCTGGAAACCTAGGTGGCTGCTATTTAATTTATTCTGTACCTTTTTGTTTTTATTGAAGTTAATCGCAGCCGCCATGAACCGGTCTCTTATCTTGATTTCCATTGATTCAATTTCCATGACATTCGAAAACGAATTGTTTTCGAATGAAATCTTACGCTACATTCAAACGAGTGATTCAAAAATAGGGGAATGAATTTAACATGCCATTACATCCTTAAGTAAAGTGAAATAGGAATAAAGCACGTGGGTTTAAATAATTTTAGAAGCACATTGAATTTTTAAATAGCAAAGTAAATTCTTTTATCCAGCTAGATTCTAAGCGTGAATATTTAAAATAAACTCAGAGGCCAAGATAACTTAGAGAGTGTGATAACATCGCCTCAAACGAAAATGTGTTTTGAATATTGAGTGCACACTAAAAATGCAATATTGCATATAAGTGCTCGTTATGCAAAATTATCGTGGACTTTTTAACCCGTAAACGGTCAATTTGTGCAAACTCGGAAATATATAAGGTCAAATCATTTTTAATTATAATATTTTCTTTGTTTACATTATTAGAAACTTGACAATCTTTGGAAAATCAAGTATTTTTTCTCTAATAATAAAAACAGAACTTTGACGATTTAAAACAATATCTACTTCATCAGGTTCGCAACAGTCAATTCAATGCAAATGCAATAAGTAATATCTTCACCTTAAGTAACAAAAAATTAATTTTGAAAAATATAACTACCGTAACCTCTAATTTTCTCAAAAACTAGTGAATAAAAACCTATAGTTTTTCTACAAAAAATGTAAACTTTAATGTGCTAAATCGGCCTGTTAAATATAATAACTTAAAACGAGGTGACCTAATAGTGTACAAATGCACAGAGTTTATCAATGCCTTGAGTGATATTTTATAGATTGTGTAAAATATAATGGTATGTACACGATCTAAAAGTAGGTCAGGAGAATGACAGAAATCATAAGAAATAATTTTAATAAACGTACCAACAAGTATCCTGTACGAAATATATAGGACAAGTATCCTGTACGAAATATCAACGCGATAATCAAAAATCCCTAAGTTTTTGGTACGCATTCCAAAATATTTTGAACGTACCAAAAAATACTACGCTATAACTCATACCGCTTTCGTCTTAAATAAATTGCGAGCAAACACAGACCGAAACGAATTAAACGCTAATTTCGCCCAAGAAAAGGCCTACAAGCCCTTGATTAGTAAAAGAGCTGACTGCAGCAGAATAAGGGTTAAACGAGCAAGCTCCAGCAAAAATTAAACCTCATTTACTGTGAGCGAAGCGAAAAAAGCAACGCGCCGTTACAGGTTAAGCCACAAAATGAATTACAGCCGTCTCGCCTCTCTCTCAGGATTATTTCATCAATTTAAATATGAGGCTAGGTAATAAATTACCGCCTTTACCGCACCTAAGAGGGTGGCCCTGGAGATTTTTCGATTTTTCAATAGATTAAACTCGCTGAATTATGATAGAGTGCAGATTTCGTGGAATGGAAAATCCGTCATCCAAACATTAAACAAAACGTTGTTTATTATGAAGTATTTTTCGCAGAAAATTGTGATCTGATTTATGAACTGATTCTGAGTGTAGTTAAAGGCACCGTTACTGAGATAAAATAACCTTTCTAAATAATTGCGATCTTTGTGCGATGAGTAGGTACAGTCGCCGTCAGATATATTGGAGCAGACAAAGTGACCAAATACTTCTGAACAGTATAAAATGTCAATAAGTTCCATACACTACAAGTTACCATTAATATCAGAACATTCATTATTTCATTAATATCTGAGCAGAAGCTAGTCAATAACTTCTATACACACAACTAACCAAAATTATCTGAACACTCAAAACGTCAATGTATCTACGCAGTCGGTCTTTAATATCTGAGCAATCGAGGTAAATTGCAGAAGGAAGTGCTTCTAACTTAACCATAAATACTTATTCATAATAGGAACTCTTTTCATCTATACTAATATTATAAAGCTGAAGAGTTTGTTTGTTTGTTTGTTTGTTTGTTTGTTTGAACGCGCTAATCTCAGAAACTACTGGCCCGATTTGAAAAATTATTTTTATGTTGGATAGTCCATTTATCGAGGAAGGCTTTAAGCTATATAACATAAAGATACGACTCACAAGACCACAGCAGCAATGAAAAATGTTGCGAAAACGGGAGAAAGATATTCCTTTTGAGAGCTTCCGCTGCGTACGCTGCGGAAACCGCTAAAGTTACACAAAAATCATGTATGACAAGATTGTTCAGCATTAAGAGTTCTATAATAAAGTCCGCGACAGCATAAGTCTATCTTTTATGGTTGACTTACTACAACCTTTTTTATGTTAATAAATTTGTAAAAAAATAATGCATCATTTTTAGAGGTGTATTATACACACAGGTATTTATTCTTATCAAAATAAATAGATTCATCATCACGAGCATTTCATTTAGAACAAAGTTGCCCTTTATATCATTTGATTCCAATAAATATCTTAGGAGCTATCACAGTTTTAACATAACTCCGCACCAAAATAATGTTCGCAGCTTAAGTACAACGTGCGCTTGCGCTAATCTATACTAATATTATAAAGCTGAAGAGTTTGTTGGTTTGAACGCGCTTATCTCAGGAACTGGTGAACCGATTTGAAAAAATATTTCTGTGTTAGATAGCTTATTTATTGAGAAAGGCTTTAGGATATAAAACATCACGCTGCGACGGGAGGGGAGGGAGCAAACTCAAAACGCGCGGACGAAGTCGCGGGGGACCGCTAGTAGTTTATATTATAGTAAGATGAGGCTGGCAGTTGGTAACGCTTTGTAGTTTTCAGTATTGTCATCACGGTCATGAAAGTGTCAGGCAGTAAATAAATTCAGGCAAGTGAGTGTTCAGATATTATTGGTTAGTTGTGTGTATAGAGGTTATTCACTAACATCTGCTCAGATATTTATGAAGTAATGAATGTTCTGATATTAATGGTAACTTGTAGTGTATGGAACTTATTGAAATTTTAAACTGTTCAGAAGTATTTGTTCACTTTGTCTGCTCCGATATATCCGATGGCGACTGTACGAACATAATTATTACTCTCGTACATATATCTGTTACCTCAGATAATATACATAATACTGCTGTTACTTATTCTTGTCCCAAAAAAAAAAACTCAGGATTTGTTTATAGCTAGGTTCCTCGTTGGCAATTTATGGAACATTGCACATTTTGTCATTTTCCTTTAAAACACTTTATAGTCTATTAAACAATCGCTTCCTCTGCGGCCATAAATCATTAATGCCCAAGGGAGTTAAATGTGTGCGCATGCGCCTATCGATAACTATGCAGCGTGAGGTGCAGCATTACGCTTCTCCATAAGGAGTGTGAAGGAGAGATGAGCACACAGCTGTCACAGTCCCACGTATCATTGCCGCAGAGGAAGCGAGTGTTTAATACTACTATAGCCGGCACATATTTTTTCGCGATTTGGCATTTTTAACCCCCGATAGATAGAGGGGTGTTTTAAGTTTAACGTCTCTGGCTGTCTGTGCTATCGTAGCTCGCAAACGGATGAACCGATTTGCAAGCATTGTTTTTGGGTTGTAGATAATTTTATCCAGTGTTCTTAGCCATCTATACTATAATATTATAAAGCTGAAGAGTTTGTTTGTTTGTTTGAACGCGCTAATTTCAGAAACTACTGGCCCGATTTGAAAAAATATTTTTACGTTGGATAGTCCGTTTATCGAGGAAGGCTTTAGGCTATATAACATAAAGATACGACTCATAAGACCACAGCAGCAATGAAAAATGTTGCGAAAACGGGAGAAAGATATTCCTTTTGAGAGCTTAAGTTACACAAAAATTATGTATGACAAGATTGTTCAACATTAAGAGTTCTATAATAAAGTCCGCGACAGCATATGTCTATCTTTTATGGTTGACTTACTACAACCTTTTTTATGTTAATAAATTTGGAAAAAAATAATGCATTATTTTTAGAGGTGTATTATACACACAGGTATTTATTCTTATCAAAATAAATACATTCATCATCACGAGCATTTCATTTAGAACAAAGTTGCCCTGTATATCATTAGATTTCAATAAATATCTTAGGAGCACAGTTTTAACATAACTCTGCACCAAATAATGTTCAAAAATCAAAAAATCAAAATCAAAAAAATATTTATTCAATTTAGGACACAATATGCCACTTATGAACGTCAAATGTACAGTGAAAAATAAAATAAAAAAAATTGTGCCCTGAAGGGGCCGAATCATGTCTCCTTATCTTTTGGGCCCTACCAGCGCTTCGAGACAGAACACAGACAATTAGGCAAGTGCTGAGAAGAAACGCCGGAACAAACTCAGTCACCACTAGCTGCCGTAAAATCAAAATCATCAAAGGTAAGTACATCAGTCGGTGCAGGCTGGACAGACTACACATTCGTGTCGTTCAGGTAGTCTTGAACCTTATAATAGCCTTTAGACATAAGCGTGTTTTTAACGTGTTTCTTAAATTTATCAACCGGCAATTCGACAAGATTGTGTGGTATATTATTAAAGAATTTTATACAATTTCCCATGAACGAATTACTAGTTTTAACTAATCTGAAGTTAGGAACGACAAGCTTGTGTTTATTTCTTGTGTTATATGAGTGAATGTCGCTCTTCTTCATGAAATAATCTAAATTTTTACGGACGTACATTATATTGTCAAAAATGTATTGAGAAGCCACAGTTAATATGTTGATTTTCTTAAAGACCTCTCTCAGGGAGTCACGAGGACTTAGTTTATAAATAGCACGAATGGCTCTTTTCTGCAAAATAAATATGGTATCAATGTCTGCAGCAGAACCCCACAAGAGAAGACCGTAAGACATAATACTGTGGAAGTAACTAAAATACACAAGCCTCGCCGTTTCAACATCAGTCAGATACCTTATTTTTCTAACTGCAAAGGCAGCCGAGCTTAGCCTCCTAGCTAGGGCTTCAATATGAGGTCCCCACTGTAATTTTGAGTCAAGTGTAATGCCCAGAAATACAGTGGAGTCTATTAAAACTAGATTATTACCATTTAGTACAATATTTGGTGTAAGTTGCTTTACATTAGGCAAAGTGAATTTTACACATTTAGTTTTACTAGCATTCAGCAACAAGTTATTGGTGGTGAACCAATTCAATACTTTGGAGAGAGTATTGTTTACTTCGTCAAAAGTAGTTCGCAGCTTAAGTACAACGTGCGCTTGCGCTAATATATTATAAACCTGAAGAGTTTGTTTGTTTGGAAGCGCTTATCTCAGGAACTGCTGGACCGATTTGAAAATATATTTCTGTGGTGGATAGCTTATTTATCGAGAAAGGCTTAATGATATAAAACATCACGCTGCGACGGGAGGGGAGGGAGCAAACTCAAAACGCGCGGACGAAGTCGCGGGGGACCGCTAGTGTGTCATAAAACACTATTAGCTCTTTTCTAGTTAATGAAGGGATCTGACTAACTTCTTTAATGTCCGATCGATTTGAAGTTTGGTACCGCGTTACTTCAATTCATGAAGTAACGCGGTAAGTCATGTAACCTTACCATTGTAACATGACCTGACGACCTCCGTGGTGTAGTAGCTAAGCACGCTGGGTTTCAAGGAGTAGTCACTCTGAGGTCCCGGGTTCGATTCCCGGTCGGGTCAATGTAGAAATCATATTTTTTTATACTGTCTCGGGTCTGGATATTGTGGTGATATTTCCATAACCCGAGTGCATTGGCTATTTATTTTGAAATCAGAGCAATGTATGTGATTGGTGTCCAGTATTTATTTATTATCTATACTAATATTATAAAGCTGAAGAGTTTGTTTGTTTGTTTGTTTGTTTGAACGCGCTAATCTCAAAAACTACTGGCCCGATTTGAAAAAATATTTTTACGTTGGATAGTCCATTTATCGAGGAAGGCTTTAGGCTATAAAACATAAAGATACGACTCATAAGACCACAGCAAAAATTAAAAATGTTGCGAAAACGGGAGAAAAATATTCCTTTTGAGAGCTTTCGCTGCATACGCTGCGGAAACCGCTTAAGTTACACAAAAATCATGTATGACAGGATTGTTCAGCATTAAGAGTTCTATAATAAAGTTCGCGACAGCATATGTCTATCTTTTATGGTTGACTTACTACAACCTTTTTTATGTTAATAAATTTGTAAAAAAATAATGCATTATTTTTAGAGGTGTATTATACACACAGGTATTAATTCTTATCAAAATAAATACATTCATCATCACGAGCATTTCATTTAGAACCAAGTTGCCCTTTATATCATTTGATTTTAATAAATATCTTAGGAGCTATCACAGTTTTAACATAACTCCGCACCAAAATAATGTTCGCAGCTTAAGTACAACGTGCGCTTGAGCTAATATATTATAAAGCTGAAGAGTTTGTTTGTTTGAACGCGCTTATCTCAGGAACTGCTGGACCGATTTGAAAAAATATTTCTGTGTTGGATAGCTTATTCATCGAGAAAGGCTTTAGGATATAAAACATGACGCTGCGACGGGAGGGGATGAAGCAAACTTAAAACGCGCGGACGAAGTCGCGGGGGACCGCTAGTTATCTATATTTCGTTGAATTAAGTAGTCCAACCGAGTCTTAGTATTATTATCTTTTTTTTTTCATTAATAAAACTACAGTCCACAGACTCTTTGGTCCGTGCCTTTTTTGATTTAGGTTTTTGTTATGTTGGGTTAATTTTTATTTTCGCTCCGCGCAAAATTTACAGTGCTTTTTACAATACTTATTACTAGGGCTGTTAGTTTATGCTATAACTCTCTTATAAGTTAAACATCGTCTCTTATTTTTACTTAAGATAACTTATTATTTTTTTGTTTTTTTTTTCTTGTGTTGTTGTTATTATTGCTATTTTCTTTTTCTATATTTATTTGTATATGTACATATATTTTTGTTGTATTGTTTTTTTTTGTTATTATTATTACATATATTTGTATTATTCTAAAAGGTTTTGGAATCCTTGTGATTTTGCTATACAATATTGAACAATATGTTGTAGTCCCGGATTATTGTTGATGTGGCCTTCTCTGCCCGGATTATCAGACGAGCTGTGGCGTCGTCGGTGGCATTGTCTGTGTAAAATAAACACAAGACTTTGTGTGTCTAGAGATGGCCACAACAGCGTGGGGAACACTCTTTAGGAGATGGGATTTTTTTGATACTGTGCGCACTATCACCACTGACTCAAAAGTCTTAGTATTATTGAGAACATCTAGGTTAAAGATGAAAAGTTTATGAATACAATTCCAAACTGTTCATCGCGCCAAGACCCGGTTCATATAATTCTTCCACTCCACCACATTACTGACCTAAGGGCAAATTGGCTCCAGTGACATGCAAACGGTAACGTTATTAGCTTGTCACCTAAGCCACAGCAAGATTATGTACAGTAACACCACTTTCGTTCATAATTTTAAACTGGGGACTAAATCTATACTAATATTAAAAAGCTGAAGAGTTTGTTTGTTTGTTTGAACGCGCTAATCTCAAAAACTACTAGCCCGATTTCAAAAATTTTTTTTTACGTTGGATAGTCCATTTATCGAGGAAGGCTTTAGGCTATATAACATAAAGATACGACTCATAAGACCACAGCAGTAATGAAAAATGTTGCGAAAACGGGAGAAAGATATTCCTTTTGAGAGCTTCCGCTGCATACGCTGCGGAAACCGCTTAAGTTACACAAAAATCATGTATGACAGGATTGTTCATCATTAAGAGTTCTATAATAAAGTCCGCGACAGCATATGTTTATCTTTTATGGTTGACTTACTACAACCTTTTTTATGTTAATAAATTTGTAAAAAAATAATGCATTATTTTTAGAGGTGTATTATACACACAGGTATTTATTCTTATCAAAATAAATACATTCATCATCACGAGCATTTCATTTAGAACCAAGTTGCCCTTTATATCATTTGATTTCAATAAATATCTTAGGAGCTATCACAGTTTTAACATAACTCCGCACCAAAATAATGTTCGCAGCTTAAGTACAACGTGCGCTTGCGCTAATATATTATAAAGCTGAAGAGTTTGTTGGTTTGAACGCGCTTATCTCAGGAACTGCTGGACCGATTTGAAAAAATATTTCTGTGTTGGATAGCTTATTTATCGAGAAAGGCTTTAGGATATAAAACATGACGCTGCGACGGGAGGGGAGGGAGCTAACTTAAAACGCGCGGACGAAGTCGCGGGGGACCGCTAGTCTCTACATAAAGGTACCTACTAAGCGTACTTGCCTCTACACATACACACTTAAACACGCAATCACACGCACGCACGCAGATACACACGTTTTGTTTTGTAAGTTCGTTTTACGTTGCTCGGTTTTATTTGACGACCCGTCTGGTGTAGTGGTCGAGAAATCGCCTACTACGCAGCGGGTGCGGGTTCGATCCCCGCACAATACAAACATTTGTGTGCATGAACATGTCTGTTTGTATTGGTCTGGGTGTTTTCTATGTATATCATGTATGTATTTACAAACAAAAAGTATTTAAGTATTATATCCGTTGTCTGGCACCCATAACACAAGCTTTGAGTAGCTTACTTTGGGGCTAGATGGCGATGTGTGGGAATGTTCAAAGGATATTTATTTATATACAAAATTTACAAAACACACAATGTATGTGTGTTTTTGTACAAAATGTATATAAATAAATAAATAAAAACAAAATAAAATAAAAATATTTATTTCAGACAACTGCAATCCATATGTTTGTATAATGAAATCAATGACTTAATGACTATGTTAATAATCAATTGTGTATAAAGATCTAGTTATTCCAATCATGTGACCAATCAGAGGACAATCCCCACTGTCGGTTATCTCCCTGAGGACGCTTTGGCAGCTGCCGCGTTTTCGGTGTAGCAAAGACGCGGCCTTTTTGCGCATGATATCTTCAAAGCTGTCTACTCCTGCCAGCGCAAACATCGCAGAAGCGCTGCAGAAGCGTGGCAGCCACAACAAAGCCCTGAAGGCGTTATTATATTGGACACGCAGGGCGCTGTTGGCCTTTTTGGTATAGCTGGTCCATAAACTACACGAATTAAAAGATACACAAAACGCTTTAAAAAGTGTGATTTTAACTATATCCGTTAAGCGACCAAACCTGTGGACCAACATATTATATTATATGGAAAAGTGACTCCTTCTACCACTGGTGCCATAGCGTAACCCCTCATAGTGTAACTAGCCCTTCCTGTAATCACTTTAAATTAGAAAATAAAATTAACATAAAAAAAAAAACAAGGTAAGGATACAGACTCCGAAAAATTCGCCTTAAATGGATTCCTTTCCTTTAAGGAGTGAAGAGTATATTTGATACTTTTAAGTGAATTTTGGTTTTGAAGTCGGTTTTTACTTTGTTTTTAAGTTTTGAATCACTCGCTCGGTTATGGCGTGTGATTTCCAAAAGTTAACAAAATCGAGCGCATTGTAGATGTAAGTACTTGCAAAATAGAGTTTTTTTTATTGACTCATGTGTGAAACTGAAACTAATTTTCATGCTAAAATGGGACTTGATCAATGAAATTACTCTTAAACATACACATGGCTCTTCTAAGCCTTCCTTTTTGTATTGTGATACCAGCTTGTCACCTATTTGTTCCACATTTTTTGTTGCCTATCTCTAATCGTCGTATAATCACGACTACTCGAAGAACCCAAGTGTTGCCAGATGGGAAAATAATAACTCAATGGTATATAATAGTAATGAGAAAATTATGGTTAAGATATTTGTATAATAATTTTAATATTGTAATAGTATACATTTGGATCCGAAAGTAACTGGATGTTGCCTTTTCACACCTTAACCTGAATTGATTATAATGAAGTGTTATTGTGACAGACTTTTAACATCGACCTACGCATCGCAAGGGGATTTTCATCAAAAACCGGCCAAGTGCCAACTTTAACTGAATTACTTCCACTTAAGCAAACTACAACAGTATTTTGTTGATAGCCAAATATTTCGTTGACAGAAAAAATAACTTTGTGTTTCATAGTGTTTGTGTTTAGATCAAACTTATATTTGTGGTAGTTGGAAATGTGCTATATCACAAAAAATACCCGTTTGATCTCGTTCAAACCAATTTTCATTGAAAGTATTTGTAAAAATCTACAGTAAAATATTTTTCCAAAAAATCTTACTTGCCCACACACCACTTACACCACTTTGGAATAGAAAAAAATCTTTCCTGTCATTAAATACCTATCTATAGATATCTCATACGCAAAGGGTTGAGAATTTTTGTTTTCTTTTATTTCCATGCATGGGAACCCCTTCAGTAGGGATATATATATATATATATACATATATATATATATATATATATATATATATATATATATATATATATATATATATATATATATATTCCTACTGAAGGGGTTCCCATGCATGGGATATATATATATATATATATATATATATATATATATATATATACAAAACTGTAAGGGTTCCGTTTTTTGCCAATCGGATATCGAACTCTTAAAAGCCGAATTTTTAATATGAAATACTAGCCCTCTTTACAATAAAAGACAGTTCAGGTTCTGCGATAGAATTAAAGCAATTATCTTCAAACTATTACCACACAGTGCAAGTTGTCGCCTCAAGATAAATGTTTTGATTGTCCGTCGGCGGTATTTTTAAATGCTGGCAACATCGTCTTAGAGCGAACTAACGGAGTTTGTCTTGACACGACGTTTGGTCGGTTTAGTCCAGTTGGATGGTGTACATTGACTGCTTTGATTTATGTCATGTGACAACATTCGTTGTTACTAAGGGCCGATTTTAGCTTAAAATAAGGCTTATCCAACTGAATAAGTTAAAAAGTGACCGATTTTAAAAAGACAATTATGTAAAAATTGCTTACAAACAGGTGACGTTTTCAAATGAAGCGTACTGTATTTTATTCGACGAATATTCCTAATTTGACGTTGGAAGAATCAGGCCTCAGAATAGATTATGACAAGAATGCTTGCTACCATAGTCGTATTTTTTTTAAAGTTCCCTATATCTCAGCGCTGTTGTAAGTTTCATGGTCATGGTATAACTGAAGTTCAAGAGGATAAATTATTGAAAGGCATATCGTTTTTTCATCATCTTCGGTTCACTAGAAACGACGTAAATTTTGTATGGAATATTTTAGTTCTGCATGTGACCGCTAGAGGCGCTGTTCAATTTTCCATATACTTTTTTTACGTTGTCGCTAGCGAGCAATACGGCGGTAAACTCATGGTAACGGTAAAGTTCGATCAAACTGATTGAAATTAAGAGGACCTAAGTGATGTTGACAAAATCACAAGGACCTAAGTGATGTTGACAAAATCACAACCAGCGGTCAGGTCACTCGGTTACAGAAATTGTTGATTCATAAGTGATAGAGACTAGATTAGTGTTCATTGTTGTCAGGCCCTTGCAAGGCGTCACATGTAGGTATAGAGTTTGGCCATCAAAAGCTGAACCTAGCAAAACGCGGCAAATTTAAAATATGAAAACTAGGCAACACCGTCTATAATAGGAAGAAACATATTTGATACTTTTTTAAAATTCACAAAAAGTAGATTTCAACTGTGGCTTTCCTCATATGAAATACGAAGTTATAACACGTTTCATATATGTACTATGGCTGCTACACACAATGTCGGTGGTACGGCTGGTGGCCATGTCACCGGCACCGCTAGGCTCGCATTTTACTATCAATAAGTAAGGATATTCATTGCGATTATACATCTGACATGCTGAACTAGGTATTTAAACCAACAGAAGTTAATAGTATTTGGGATGTCGGGATGAGAATTTCAAAAACAAAGTTTACTAATATACATAGTTATTTATTATTCACTATAATCAAAGTCTGATTCCAGATACTCCACACCCATCGATTCTTCTGAATCTGAACTGCTAGATTCGTCACCTGAATCGGTTACATTTATAATGAAACTTTCCATTTCTGCCACTATTCCATCTTTTTGTTTATAATTCTCTTCAATATGAATGACATGATTAACCATCTTATTCCATTCCTCAGAAGTAATGCTATCGAAGCATTCTTTTATTAAATTTTCCATTTCTGATAAGGATCTTGAAATATTTTTACTTGCCACTTTTCTCTTTCCTGTGCTCCAAATAAGCTCAATGGGATTGAGGTCACAATGATACGGCGGAAGTCGCAACACCTCATGGCCATGTTCTTCAAGGATCTGATCAGCTTCATAAATAGGATCAGGTTTATGTTTATCAACCAAGCACAGCAGTTCCTCTCTTGACTGAGTTTCTTCAAATGAAATATCATAACAACGGAGCCAATTTTGTATTTCTACTTTGCGAGTACTAGTGTTTGGTGCCTTATTCACTTGTATGGTATGATAACTTGCATTATCCATGACAATAATGCTGGGTTCCGTCAAATTGGGAATTAATTTTTCACGTAACCATTTGTTAAAATTTGAGGCATTCATGTCATGATGATAGTCAGCTTTAGTTGATTTTGTACTAAAGACTAATAATGCATTTGGTATAAATCCACTTTCTGATCCTGCATGAACAATAATAAACCTTTTCCCCGAAGAAATATTATCAATAGCGCCCTGAGTTGAAGGTCCCTGCCATGACTTTTTTGGTTTGTAATTCTGATGAATATAAGTCTCATCTAAGTAGACAATTTTCTTCCCCTGTTGTCGTTTTAAAGCAATAGTTCTTAAGAATCTATGTCGCCACGCTGCGATATCATAGCGTTCCACAAGTACAGAACGCTGATTTTTATTTTGCTTGAATACAAATCCGTTGGTTAATAATATTTGACGTAATGTTTCTCTACAGCCTGTAAATGCAATACTCTCTTTTAAATCCGTCAAAAGGCTTCTTAATGTAGGCACTTGCTTCTTGACAACATAATATTCATTTATTTTGTTTCTTATAGCTTGAATATCAAAACTGTCCAGGTTAGACACTGTCTTTTTATGAGGGCGTTTCTTACCTGGGGTGCTGAACACCCCTTTGTTTTCTTTACTTTCATTATTAATCCTTTTCAATGTTGAAATACTAATATCTGAAAAAGAAACAGCAATATTTTTTAAACCTATTTATAATTTTAAACTAATCACTCCTGTGTATTTTTGTTGCATATAAATCTATGTGAACTTATACGTAATCTGAAAAAAAAAACATTGTTTATATAAGCCTTTTATTTAAACGATGTTTTTTTTCTCAGTCTGTAAAATACATCTTGTATTTAAAACAAGTCTAGAATTTGTTTACAAATAGTGTATGTTGGTGTAAAAATCTAAGCAAAGGAAAAAATTTACACGAACCTATTACCTATATATGTATTTAAAAATATGTATTTCTGACATTTTATATCAATAATTTTGAGCTTGGTAGGAACTTACCAGTCATTGAAGAGATTTTCTCAAAATATTTATTCTGTGAGAGATACTCTTCTTGATGAAATTCCTTTATTTTTTTGAGATTTGCCAAAGCAGCACTGGCTCCTTCAACACTCGAATTCTTTTCTGTAAAATTGGTAAAATTGGAATGTACTAATTATAAATACCTATATATTATTATGACGTGAAAGTCTTGATAAATATGAAAGTATCTAAGTGAATAAGTTTTACTAACCTACGAACTCTATCGCAACATGTAAACAATCTTCTTTTTGCTTGATTATAGCCATTTGCTCATCTTGTTTTTCTTTATATTTACTTATCATAGTAAATAGAATCTGCCGCACTGCACTCTTTATAGTTTTACCCATATTTTGAAAGAAAAACCAAGGAATGCACAAAATAAACTTAACACAGTGACAACCAACTACGCAGATACGCCATGATGGCGGCCATGAACACTTTTTTTTTCACAGTGGTAGTGTTGCCGCTATAAAAATCACCGGGTTCAGCTTTTATTAGCCAGACTCTACCTTCCTTGTAATGTACCAGCTTTAAATGTAATGTGACAATGAGCAATAACTGATTTGATTTGATTTGAAGAGTTTAGAAAAGGATATACGAGTAAATATGCGCCAGGCAACACATATTTTTTTTGTGGTTTCGAAGTAAGGAATTTTCTTCCGCGTGTAAAATTTGCTCCTGGCGGGATTTGAACACGCGACGGCCGGCAAAGTAATCAGGAGCTCTAGCCACTAGGTACACCAAACGTGTCGTCTAATCTTGTTTTACTATAATTTACCAACATATTATGTTTTACTGTGATACAATGAAATTCCATAACCATTGTACTAGTAATATAATACTATTAGCAAACCAGCAATGGTACTCTCCTATCGATACAACCGCTCCGATCCAGCCCGCGTGTGCGCCGCTCTAATGGCGGCGCGGGCGCCACGTGGTAACGGCGCCCTTGATTGGATAAATTATGAACCTTTATTGCACCTAGCTGTGGGTTGTTACATATTTGAAGTCTGTACAGTAGACGCGTGTCACTCTTTAATCTTTAATTAAGAGAATTTCTAGGTACGGTTATAAATAAAATGCAATGAGTGAGCGTGATTCAGCCCTTAAAGCTGGAGCAGCAGCGGAATTGGCTGAAACGCCAAGCGTCGCAAGTACGTGTCACTTGCAAATGATTATGTGTTTGCGCCGATTGGCGTTGAAACATATGGGCCGTGGGTCCCTCTGCTAAATTGCTGTTTAGAAAAAATTGCGCCAAAATTAAATTCTATAACAGCCATTAATAAAGTTGGCTGGTTCCTAGCTCAAATGATTAGCATAGCTATCCAACGCGGCAACGCAGTCAGCATCAAAGCCATGCCGCGTGGAAATGGTTTCGTTTTTGAATAGGTAGATTTTAAGTTATTTTTTGTATGTTGCATGTCTTAGTTTTATTTTTTCCAAAGGCTGAAACAAAATGAATGTCATTTTTTTACATTTTGCGTAGATTATTTAAACTTTGTATTAAAAAAAATACACAAAAAATAGCTTATTCGTATAACGGTAGGCTTACACGTAAAAACATACTGTGTTGACTAAAGGTACTTGGGGAAGGCCTTAGCTTACCCATTGGTTGTTACCTAAAGTTGTGCAATAAATTGATTAATCATAAAAAGGTTACCTTCTTATAATCACATTTCCCTAATCCAAAAGTAATCACCCCAGACCTCAGTCTCTCAGTTTTATGTCATCATAAGCGAATATTTTATCGTAAATCGCGTATTCATAACGAAGAGCGCTTACTGTATTTGTTTTTATTATGACAGAGCTTAGCCCGAAGCTTACGCTGGCGAGTTTGCTATGAAAATTGTACTTGGCACTTGATTTTGAAAGGTAAGCTTATTCCTGGCTTCTTAGATATTTTAACAGCGGAAATCTGTCCATTTAGATTGACTATTATGTAGATAAACTGACATTGATTACCAGTAGGAACTAAATAAGGATAATAATTTGATAGAACATAGACTGCTTCTTTTTCATCAAGTGCATTTGTGTGCATTACAATATAATCCAAGCATTTTTTTTATAATGTTGCAATTCTACCAATAACACAGTCATTTGAGAGTAACTCCCTTAGGTTACCTGGCATGTTTTTCGGGAGTTAATTTCACTATAAAATATCTTTGTCAAAATTTAAGTACAGACGATATCCTATATTTTTTATTTTATTTTTTATTTTAGGGATTACAAACAAATGTGTCACAACAATTAATTAAAACATATAAACTTATAAACTATGAGTGGTAACACATCCCACCGCGTAATCCACGTATAAGTATACAAAATTAAATACGAGGTCGTATACGAGGTAAAATGCGTGCTAATTATGGGATAGTCTAAAAATCTATGTAACAATTATGTCTCAAAAGCTACAAGTTTGGGAAGAAAAAAAAATATATATTTAGATAGGCATGTAAAAATAAACAAGACGTATACATATTTGTGCTAGGCCTTCAGAATATCTAAAACAAGTTTTTCAAATTTAGAAGGAGTCTGGGAAAAATCAAGTTCATTAAACTGCCCGTTGAAATCGGAAAGCATTCTATTTAATGGGGCTCGCTTGCCTGCATTGGTTTTACAGACGCTAACATGAAAAGTCCTATGTCTGCGTGTACTTCTGAGCTCAGCGCGCCTGGGGCTATTGTAATTTATCTTGTTACTAAGACTTATGCAATCGATGTTATTATTTATTAAGTTAAAAAGAAACATAACAGAAAGGAGCGATCGGCGCGATTCAAGGCGTAAGAATTTAAATTTTGCTTACAGCTGTTCATAAGGGTCATATGAGCGATAACACTTGAATTTTACTAGACGTAAAAATTTATATATATATCTATAGTAAATAAATAAATCAATATTTGACAACATCACATACATTGCTACGATCCCAAGCTAAGTAGCTAAAGCACTTGTGTTATGGAAATTGGAAACAACGGTGGTACCACAACACCCAGACCCGAGACAATGTAGAAAAGATCGTTTTCTACATTGACCCGAAAGGAGGATTCCTCACCAGAAAGGAGGCGCGAATTAAGTACAGCAATTTTGGCAAAGGTTTTTTTGTTAAATGAGTCTGACTCATTTAACAAAAAAACCTTGCTGAACATTGTGTGGAGCTGAGCTGATGGTAGAACGGAGGTGCTTAAGGAGTTCAGTGATTATAATGATAGAACTTATGTCAAGTAATTGGTAGCTTCTTTAAGAACAGGGTTATAAAGTGCAACCCCTCCTGTAACTGCCAATACTGAGCATCAACTATCAGAAGTGGAATTGTGTAAGGCAATCGTATTCAATTGACAGCTCAAAACGTACGTCATGAACTGTCAAATGAATACGATTACTTTACACAATTGCACCCCAGAGCACCGACTCGAAAGGGTCAAAAGATTATTTAAGTGTAAGTACTTTTTGGTTTTTTCGCTTTTGTGTCGGTCGGTTTTGCCTATTTTTTTAAGTTTATTTTATTTTTTGATAATCTGAAAGATAGAAATAAACTAAGTAATACAAAGGTGCCGCTCGCACCGATATTCTGACTAATAATAGTACTTTATAACCAACTTTCTTCATTCTGATGAGATTCTCAGCTCCACACAATGTTGAGATATCAGACGTTGAATTATCAGACGTAACAACACGACAACTTTAAGATCTAGTACAAAACTAAACATGCCTTTAAATATTTGAGGGTATTCCTCGATTGCACCTAGATCCCGTCATCAGATCTTGACTTGGCAACAATGGGACCAACTAGAAGGTATAATCTAGGCAGGCGAATCATATAATTTGTCTTAGATATTTTATCGTGAAATGAGCCGCAAAGCAGTTATCGTCTGAAAATGACTACTACTATTGGGCACCATTTTTTTCAAGAATCGCGGCGTGAGTGGGTGCGATCAGGAGGCCGATTCTCGCAGCAATCGAACTTTTTTCGTGTGGAATTTCGATTTATGATATTTTACTTGATGTTTTAGCAAACATCAAGTAAAATATTTACACGTAAAAAAACTATCGCAACATAATTGAAATACATAAAAATCGTGAGCCTGTGAAATCTGCAACAATTTTATCTTCAACAAAAAATATCGATCGGTGAACTTTTTTCGTTTTCGAATTGCGTCCATGGGGTGGCAAAGTTGAAATTCGAAAAGAGCACATCAAAATCTATACACAGTCTGGCCATAAATACTGTTACAATTAAAAATAAAAAAGATATTACAATTGAATTTGGAATCTCACATTTTTATACGATTGCTTATTGTGTTTCCTAATTTTGGCGCCAATACATCTTATAATATTTTGCGATATTAAAATGGAGTGGGGTGATAAAGAGAATCGAATCGCTGTGATTGCATTACACAAAGTTGGTATGGAGCCAAATGCAATTTTTAAAACTCTCCATACGCTTGGTATTAGTAAAATGTTTGTGTACCGGGCTATCAATGGGTACAATGAGACCTCCTCTGTGTGTGACGGAAAAAGATCTGGCCGTCCACGTAGTGTTCGTACGAAAAAGGTGGTCAAAGCATCCTGTCCGAAAGCAAAAGATTTTGTCTCGGGAGATGAAGATAGCACCCAGAACCATGTCGTGTATTTTAAAAGATGACTTAGGAGTTGCAGCCTATAAGAGACGCTCTGGTCATTTATAAACTGATAATTTAAAAAAAAATAGGGTGGTAAAATCAAAAAAACTACTGAAGCGATACGCAAATCGAGGTCACAGAAAAAAATTGTTTATGGATGAGAAAATCTTTAGCAACATTTTAACAAACAGAATGGCCGTATTTATGCTCAAACCTCTAAGAAAGCTTCCAAATTAGTCGGCAGAGTGCAACGTGGGCATTGAAGTCGGGTTTCAGTGATGGTTTGTTATGAAGGTGGGGTGTTAGCTATGAAGGAGTGACTAAGCCATATTTTTGTGAAAAAGGTATCAAAACATCGGCACAAGTGTATCAAAATACCATTCTTGAGAAGGTAGTTAAGCCCCTTAACAACATCATGTTCAATACCCTAGCATGGTCTTTCCAGCAAGACTCGGCGCCGGGTCATAAAGCTCGGTCCACGCAGTCTTGGTTAGAAGTGAACGTTTCGGACTTCATCAGAGCTGAAGACTGCCCGTCGTCTAGTCTCGATCTTAATCCGCTGGATTATGATTTATGGTCAGTTTTAGAAAGTACGGCTTGCTCTAAACGCCATGATAATTAGTAGTCCCTAAAACAATCCATACGATTGGCAGTGAAGAATTTCCCCATGGAAAGAGTGCATGCTTCTATTGATAACTGGCCTCAACGTTTAAAGGACTGTATTGCAGCCACTGGGGACCACTTCGAATAAGCTTTTTATATTTTAAATTGTTTTATGTTTACATTTAAAACTAGCACACTGTTAAAGTAATAAATATTATTTGCATTTTTTTTGTGACAATATTTATGGCAATACTAGGTATAATAGCTCCTTTTTAACACCTGAATAATATTTTTAGGCAGAATTACCAATTTCTTGGGTTAGGTACAATGAGTACATGCTATTTGGTACAATTATGTACACCTGCCGTTACAGCCTGAAAAGCACACGAAACGTCAAATTTTTGTCATTACTTCCAGTAATTTCAATCAATCGTCTACATTAATTTAACCAATGTATCTATCTTAAAAAAATAATAAATATATTTTTTTAAATTTCTATTAAAAATCTTTCTAATAATAATATATACACGAAAACACAAAAAATGTATTATCGTTTTTCGAGCGCCACCTGGTGTTTTGACAGGGAAATTATTTCGAGACTTCCACAATGTCATGTAGACTATTTCGTATAAAACAAATGCGAGAGTATGTACTTATTTACTGCTCTGAAAGAGTAACCCTATTAAAACATGACCTTACTTAAACCAGGTGCTAAATCTACTCGGTTCTCTCACAGCATTATTCTCGAAGTTTTCTACGGCAAAATAAATAAACCAGTACATTACTGTAAGAACTTTTTCAAGCCCATTTCCCTCTCGCCCTGAGGCTAATTTGATATACTCCGATGAGCGCAGCCCTTTTTATTTTTTACCTTCAGCCTTTGAACGAGTAACAAAGGTTTAGATTAAAAATTGTTGTTTGAATTATGACCTTTTCAAACTATAATTGAAATGTAGAGAGCTAGCCATTTTGGCCTGAGGTAAGTGAAAATTATGTAAGAGGCAGATATTTTTTACAATTTCGCATTTTAAAGATAATGTAGCCTAGTGCGTTTTTATTAATGCGCTAAGTATTTGGTTCTACCCCAGATAATATAATACTAGGTTCTACGATAGACACGGTGTAATAGCATAAATAAGATGCCTTAAACCTCCTTAGAGCATTGGTCATGTTCTTCTTTAAAAATATGTTTAGTAAGGGTCGATTTGAACAAATGAGATTATATTTTTTTCTATCGTAATTTGCAAGTTACCCAAAAATAAACCACTTTTTCCATTTTACTATCAACTGTTCTAGAATATCGCATTTATACGGTAGTAACTTTTCCACCCACAGTGTCGCGTGAAATAAGGTAAATTCTAAGGTTATCATTTATTCTCGTTGGTCGAATCCACCCTTAGAGTAACAAATATTTATTTTAATTTATTTATTAAAACTTTATTGCACCATAAGTTGAACAATTGGCGGACTTAATAACTTGAGCCATTCTATACCAGACAATATTTCATCATCATCAGCCTCTAGCCCTGTTCCCAGTGTATCTGGGGTCGGCGCAGTATGTTTTTCGTTTCCACACTATTCAATTTATCACTCGTTCGTCACTGAATCATCCCCACCTCTCACACTCATATCTTGTTTCACATAATCCATCCATCTCTTTTTTATCGGCCTCTTCTCTTCCATCCATTAACATTCATATGACTCTTTTAGTAACTTGACTTTCTTCCATCCTCATAACATGACCGTACAAAGACAGACGATGACCCAACATTAGACAAGACCAGAGTTACAAATATTTACCTACTCAATATTAACTTTAGCTCTAAGAACCTATTCAACTAGATTCTAGAAACCATATTAATTTACTTGAAATTGCGCGTATATCTCATCTATCTTGAAACGATACTTGATATTATGACTCAAAGGCTTGTTGAACTGAAGCACATAGCATTATTAAATTACTTGGCCTATCCACAAAGGAGCCTTATAAATTATTATTGTAATGGAAGATGCTGAAATATACATAACTCATAATTCTTGAAGGACTGCTCAAAAATTAAGTTTGCATTGAACTTTTAACCAACAAGTATATTTATAAGCTATAAGCTCCAAACGTAGCTCACAAACACGGCTTATTTGCAGCTTTAACGCTTAGGGCCGATTCTTATGGTGAATACCGTTTTTTGCAGGTACTGATTTTTGCAGAATGCAATTAAATAGTATACGCGTTAAAAAAAAGATAAGTCTTAAAAAACAAAATGTGGTGCAGTGTACCTAATAATGCTTCTTAATAAATAAGAAAAACTGAAATTCAAATAACATGCACGCATGCATGTTGGAATGCTTTGCGAAATATTTAAATGCCAATAAAATTATAACCGTACCAGTTTATAGCTTGCGTCTTTTAACCGAAGCGAAAGTCAGTGGCTTTTTATTATTTTAGCAAGTTCCTCTGTTAGTTACGTTACGTTACTATTAGATATGAAATGCATATTATAAATTGGTATCAAATAAAATGTTATACGAAAGTATATGAAATACAAAGAGTATTTTTCAATTTACTTGTATCTCAAAAATCAATCATTACTTACGGAAGTCACGACATAGTTCCCTGTAAAAAATGTCGCTCGAAAAACGCGAAAACCGAGACAAAATTGGTGTTTTCGTGTATTTATTGATTGAGAAGAATGTTAGATTGAAGCTTAAAAAATTTAAATATTTTTTTCAGATTTATTAAAGATCTACTGATGTGAAGAGGAAATTAGATGCAGCAGAAAAACGGAAAATTGAAATTGTCTACTGTCGTAAAATATCATAAATTTTGCTTCAGACTTCGACCGCAGGAGTAACACGTATGTCGCTAAATTTAAATAACTATCACAATTTTTATATCTTTCCCCAACATAACATCTATCCATGCGCTCCCAATACACCAAACTCTATAACTAACCGCACTCTCCTATTCCCAACCATTAAAGATTAAGATCTCAAATCAATTTCAGCATTACGAAGTTATAAACGAGTTGTATAGTATTATGAGTTGTATATTATATTATTTTACATTATTCGAACATTTGAAGTCCTTGAGTGATGTTGGCTAGGACCTTATTGGTATTTTAGAGGATAAGTGATATCCCCAAAGGATAAAGTTTGAATACCATCTTATTACGAATGCCTGGAATAGTGAAGGAACAGTTGGCAATGTATTTTAATAGCCTATCGAAAAAAACTAATGGTAATAAAAACCGGCTAAGTGCGAGTCGGACTCGCGCACTGAGGGTTCCGTGTCAATTTTAACTGAATAAGAGGAATTCACTTACTTTCATTTCTAAAATACCAAAATATTTTGTTGATAGCAAATATAACTTTGTTTTTCATAGTGTTTGTATGAAGAACAAAGTTATGTTTGCGGTTGTTGACAATGTGCTATATCTCAAAAACTACTAGTTCGATCCCGTCCAAACTAATTTTCATTGAAAGTTTTGGTAAGATCTACGTTATATATTTTTTCAAAATTTACACTCGCTTAGTTTAGAAGTTGGAGGGGGTGGGATGCCCATTTTACCACTTTGGAAGCGTCAATCAAACGTTAGACTTTAAAAGAAAATTGTTTAGGAACCTCGATGTCATTTTAAAATACCTATACATAGATACCCCACAAGCATAGGTTTGGCGAAAAAAATATTTTTTTCGTTTTTAGTTTCATGTATGCCCCCCCCCCTGAAATATCATTATTTTTTGAATAAGAATCGTCAAGCGGTTAAAATGTATCCTACATCTTCCTACCAAATTTCAACACTGTGATGCTTATAGTTACAGAAGAGAGACAGACAGACTTGACGAAACTATAAGGGTTCCGTTTTGTGCCATTTGACTAAAAAGGGAAACCCCTAAAAACGGAACATTAAAAAATTGAGCGGTTGGACTGAACCGATTTTCATGATTTTTACTTCATCAGTTTCGTCACCGTCTAGAGTAACATATTTTTTTTTTAATTACGGGGTTGGTTCGAAACAAAGTTCGCTAGGGCCGCTAGTTTCTACATAAAAATGTTTAGCACATAAAGGCAAATCACCTATATTTGAGAAGGTATTATACATGTAACTGTACTTAAAATATCATAGGTTCAAGCGAGCTCTATACATTCGTAACTCATCGTCTCATCAATAGCTTCAGATCCACAGGGACACCAAAGTAATTGAAAGTATTTGCGATACAAATGTTTGTAATTTTTCGTTGGAATTGGTTCTAACTATTATATAGAATGCGTTTAAGTTAAAGCATGCTGTGTCTATGGATAGGTCTTTTTGAAAAATAAAATCGAGGTTCCTAAAACCATTTTCTCTAAAAGTCTAACGTTTGAGAGATAGACGCTTCCAAAGTGGTAAAATAGGCGCCCCCCCCCTCTCCATCTAAAATTTAAACTAAGCAAGTGTAAATTTTGAAAAAAGTAACTGATGTAGATCTTGACAAAAACATTCGAAACGAAATCGAACTAGTGGTTTTTGCGATAGAGAACATTTTTAATAACCGCAAACATAACTTTATTATTCATACAAATACTATAAAAAATAAAGTTATATTTGCTGTCAAGAAAATATTGTGGTATTTTGGCTAAGTGGAAATAAGTGGATCTCTAATTTAGTTAAAGTCGGCACGGAAACCTTAGTGTGCGAGTCCGACTCGCACTTGGCCGGTTTTTTGATAATTAAATAAAAGTAACAAAAGGCGAACAGTAACATTATCTGTTCATTACTTCATAGGATATGTCGTTCCAGACTGAATTCTTTATTGGTTTGTAGTCCTAATTTGTCTATGGTGAAAAAAACCTATAATTTCTTAAAATGATTAGAACACAAAGACAATATTTCAAAAGCGTAAGTTTAAGTGGATTAATAATTTAAGGAGAAAAGTTGTTGTCGTAAAGAAAACTAATCCTTCCTATCAATAAAAGATTATAACAAACATTATAAGCAAGATTTAAAATACGCAAATAATCATCTACGCGTTTTCACATCTCAACTCACTCCATATTCAACTCGCAAAATTAATAATTCAGTATGAATATGAAACGCGGCATAGAAATCATCTCGCCCAAAAATCATCGAGTACACTCAGCCGCGTAATAAAGCCGAACATTGCTAATCCGAGGTTATTTAATCGAAATTTGAATAGCTGGCCTGACACGCCATGACACAGTTGACAAAGATGCGGTAGACTGGCTTTTCAACATCTTTACTAAGTTGTTTTAAAAGCATTTCGACGGCGTGTTTACGATCTATGACAAAAATAGACATATTTTAATGGAATCTTAACACAATATATAAGAGCAAACCTCTTATCTCCAGACAGACTAGATTAGCCGTAGCAAAGACTGAGACGACGATGGGGTGAACTTACCCAGAAGAAGCCTATTCACTCTGTTTATAAATTTTAAGGTTATAATTCATTGAAAACACTGATTCTGGTGAATAGTAATATGCAAATAGTTACAGTACAAAATTAGGACATAGTACTTAATATGCATCATTTCTCAAATTGTCACCAATAGAATAAATTATGTAACATGACCAAAAGAAAAATACTTATAATGTATAATAACCGACTTAATAAAACACCAGTGATGATATACGGATCCGAAACGTGGTGTCTAACTATGGGCCTCATAAAGAAGCTCAAAATCTCACAACGAGCGATGGAGAGGGCTATACTCGGTGTTACTCTACGCGATCGAATCAGAAATGAGGAGATACGAACAAGAACTAAGGTAACGGACATATCCCTACGAATCAGCAAGCTCAAGTAGCAGTGGGCAGGGTACATACCGCTAAGAAATGATGGCCGACCAAAAGCGCAGCGTGGGACGTCCACTGTCCAGATGGATGGATGACCTTGTTAAGATCGCAGGATCACACTGGATGCAGCTGCAATGGACGTCCTTTGGCTGATAATGATGATGATGATGAATAAAATACCTTAAAAAAATATATACTTATGAATTCTTGTTTTTTTTCTAAATGAGGTTTCAAACTTTTAAATTTTACAGTTATACACTCCATGTAATTTATGGAGGTATTTTGATAGTAAAACGTAAAAACAACCCAATGAATTGTTACCTACACCAAAAATAAAGGAATTAACATATTGTATTTTCTCTATCATTTTCCCTACTAGATGTGTTTCCAGTATGCAGAGTGTCACGGCTCACAGCGGCCGATACGCTGCTAATTTCACACCCACGTTGACACGAAAAGGCTTTGAATTTTGATGTTGGCGCTAGCTGCGCCGCGAAATGAGTTTGTGCATTCGTTTCTTTTGTTAACTGTACATGATCCCGGTAATAAGCCAATTGGATAGGGTAATAGGTAATATATTTTTTTCCCTTTTTTTTCCCTTTATTTTATTTAATGAATTGTATGAATATATGGATCAATGTTATCTGAAAATAAATAATTTTGATTTGATTTGATTGATAATAGAGATTCTGTCTATACCTACACTTACAAAATGAGATTAAACTTTTTCTCTCGGCGCCATATCTAATGATTGAAATGAAAATTCGAGAGGTAACCCGGCTTATTTGTTTTTATGTATCAAATTGGCTAAAATACTAATATTTGAACAAAATACATTTTTTTACAAATATTTTTATCACCGGTATTCTAGAATTTCAAAAAATAATCGTAAATTTCAATTTGAAGACTCTTACCTGTCGGGTGAAAGGTTTATTTTTAATGACGCGACACAGGGCAGTCTATTGGGACCATTATTATTTGTAATATACATAAAGGTCTTGCTGAAAGCGAAACTATCACATTATTTGCAGATAACAGTACAATAAATATTAGATGTGACCCTGACATGTATGAAGATGACATTAACAATAATTTAAAATTACTAATTGAACGGCTTTATAATTATAATCGACTATTAAGTTTTAAAAACAATACTCATTTTAGTCAAAGAATATTAGAGCTATTCTTTGACTGTGTGTTGTCATGGGACAACACACTAGAAACAAACAATTATTTGCGAAGTAGCTTAATCAAAATTCTCAGGATTAATAATAGACAAAAAACTTGATTGCAAAGCACACATTGAGATATTGACCGAAAACCTTTTACTCATCAGCATTTGCTTTGCTTAAACTCTACGTGTTTTGAATGTGGATGCCCTGGTTTATGGCAAACCACGGTATTGTGGGAGCCTGCTTCCGAGCTTTAGTCGTATCCTGGAGTAACTCAACGTACAAGGCTGTAGCTTTTAGAGCACAAAAGAGATGCGTAAGGGCTAAGTTTGATGTCGATCCTGTTGATAGTTGCAAGCCTGACTTCAAAAGGTACCATTTCGTTACATACTGGAGATAGCAATGTCGCAAAAACAAATTTAAGATTATTTTTTTAAATTACAGAAGTTAATGATCGTTCTTGACGCAACAATAGGCTCGTTGACCGCAGTTCAAACTCAGCCCTTATGCACAACAGTGTTTATTGCATGGTACCCATCCTATGGAATAAAATACCAAAATAATTATACAAGAGAACTGAAAACAAATCATTATTTATCTAAAATGATAGATATTTTCATTTAAAAACGTGGTTATAATATAAAGGAATTGATTAATGACGAATTGGAATAATGTACGAATTTTGGCATCACTACATAGTAAAAAACAAAGTCGCTTCCCGCTATCTGTATGTATACTTGAATCTTTTAAACTACGCAACGGATTGATGCGTTGTTTTTGGGTTCCGTAGCCAAATGCCAAAAAACGGAACCCTTATAGTTTCATCAAGTCTGTCTGTCCGTCCGTACGTCACAGCCACTTTATGCTTAGCATCACACTGTTGAGATTTTGGAAATGTATTCAGTTAACGCTTTACGATTCTTATACAAAAAATAAAAAATGATGATATTTAAGGGGAGGCTCCCATTCATGATACTAAAACCGAGAAAATTGTTTAGTCAAACCAGTTTAGGGTCTATAGATAGGTCTTTAAAAATAAGATCGAGGTTCCTAAAACCATTTTCTTATTCAGTGTAACGTTCCCAAGTTGTATAATGGGCATCCCCCCCCTTTAACTACTAAACTAAGCTAATGTAAATTTTTAAAAATCTTTGATGAAGATCATAACAAACACCTTTCAACAAAAATTGGTTTGGACGGGATCGAACTAGTAGTTTTAAAGATAAAGCACATTTTTAACAACCGCAAACATAACTTAGTTCTTAAAAACACTATGAAAAACAGAGTTGTATTTGCTGACAACAATATATTGTGGTATTTTAGCTGAGTGGATTCCTTAGTTCAGTTAAAGTTAGCATGGAACCCTCAGTGCGCGAGTCCGACTCGCACTTGGCCAGTTTTTTTTAAACTTATCTTCATGTAAGAGGAAGGTTTATATGTATGAAACTTGCCTCTAAGTAAAGTCGTAATTAAACACATTTTTGCGCTTGCATTCCGAACCCTACGGTATGAATCAAACACTGCAGTCGTGCGAAGCCGGGGCGGGTCGCTAGTTTTAATATAATTGACTAACTTTGAACTTTATAATTTGTAATGAATTAACTTAATTTGATTGTTTTATTTTAGTTTAAAAAATTAATTAATATTACTTACTTAAATGCGTGATTTATGATAAAAACCTTTTTTTTTATATTAAAACAATGGATGTTTTAATTAGTTTTTATTTATTCAAAGAAACACACAAGTTACCAAGATAGATCACAAGACGGAAGAGGGCGTCATAGACTAACGCGCATAGACTATAAAGATAGGTAGGACATAGATATAATACACAACAACCTTCTAAGTGTGACTCCCGTGCCAACGTTAACTAAATTAGGGGTCCACTTACTTCCACCTAGCCAAAATACCACAATATTTTGTTGACAGCACAAATAACTTTGTTTTTCATAGTATTTTTATAAAGGTCAAAGTTCTATTTGCAATTTATGATGTTTTTAATACTCGCAGTGTCATTATTTTATCATAAAGATGAAATAACGTCAAATTATGTACTGAATTTTGGCGACTGCATCGATACCACCGCGGGTTAGCATAAATGCAGTCGCGCTTCTGCATCGATGCTAACGCGTGACTGCATCGATACTAAATTAAATCTGTTTGTTGCATGAGTCGCGATGTTAAAGCGCGTTTTCAAAACGCGCGACTGTATCGCTGCTTTAAGTCGCAGTGTGTTAGGGGTCTAATGGTTTACATCCGTGAGCGCAAAAGTGTACTAATATTGGTGGTTCTTTTGTTATCATAAAGATTTCTTTTTGTGACTATGTGTTGTTGAATTGATCGAAAGACTAGCAGACCTATTTATTATCCTACTAAAACGCCAATATTAATATTAAATAATGAGCTAAGATACATCTACTAAATGTGAACTCTCATTCTCACCCAATCTATTCGAGTCACATCTCCCCAATATTCATTCTACATTGACATTTGCGGACCCTTGGGACCTCTAAGACCCCAAACTAACAGGCCCCTAAGGAGCACTGGAACATTCATTAATAAGCCATTAAGCTTGAACTTTTCTGCCCCAACCGCCTAGATTCAGATCTAATGGTATTCCTTAATTTATAGGCGTGTAAATTAATTTTATTGCCTGTGTTAATTAATTGGCGATATTTTAAAAGTGAAATTGTTTGTAATGTTTTTTTTTTGATTTGTTTTTAGCGTAGTACGCGGCTAGTGCTTAGAAAGGTATGAATATTTGAGGATTAGACATTTATTGAGGAGTAAAGAAATGGATTAATAATTCAGTGAAGAGTAACACAGAATACGCCAATCAAGACGAACTTGGAAACGTCACTCGTTTCCCAGCTCGTCTTGATCTTGATCTATCTTGATCTCAATACTAATACAAAACGCTTGCAACTTTTAAAACTAAAATGTGCGATTGAAGCTGTCACTCTGCTCTATCTAATTAAAAATCAGAGTATAGTTACTTGCTGACTAATTTGATGCATGATTAATCCACATTTAAGCTAGAATTGCAATTCATTAGTCAATGAATAATTTTTTTTTGTTTATTTTTTAATTTAATAGTTTCTTTTAATTTTATTACACATATGAATTACTATTTCACATATTCAGCTCTTCATGTTCTAGGCGCAAAATACTACTTGCTATCAAACCCATAATTTAATTATCGTTGTCTGGTATTGTTGTCTGGAAGACAAAGCTTATAGCGATAAGACTGCCCAAATTGTATTTTTGTTTTAAAACGCATTTGTGAATTAATTCATGTGATGTGCATTAAAGAGTTATCAATGACAACCATGACAATAAAGTTCATTCACATTAGAAGGCTACAACTATGTAAGAAGATCACTAATAATTTCACTCCATAGGTATATTGCAGTTCACATAAACCACACTTAAATTTCCCAGCGAGGGTCAAAGGTACAGTCGGCCGCAGTAAAAAGCAGCGACGCGAGCGGCCGCGCCAAAACAACGGATATAGGTCCGATATCCTTATCTTTATAGCCTAAACTTCCTTGTAATATAGGGCCGCCATGCGTTCGAGAATGCTGAGACTCTCATTTTTTGAATTTGGAACGCGGCCAAATATTTTCGTGTTCTTAGCACGATAATGCAAAACGAGTATGTGGATGACACTGTCGTAATTTTAGACGGTTTTGAGAAGTAAAGCTTGTTTTACTTTTTGTTCTAGTACTTTTGTGTTTAATTTTACTGTTTACATTTAGTTCTGAGTTGAAATGACTATTACACTCTTACAAGATATGTGTACTATGAGACGTAGTAACATTGCACCTTTTATGCATAATAGAGGAGGTGTTCAATCTATACTAATATTATAAAGCTGAAGAGTTAATTTGTTTGTTTGAACGTGCTAATCTCAGAAACTACTGCAACAATTGGAAAAATACTTTTGTGTCGGATAGCTTATTTATCGAGGAAGGCTTTGGCTACTTTTGTTGATGAAAAATGCGTTTTAAAGCGCATTGTCAAAATTAATACTCTTAAGGCCTACACAATTATTCGATGCTGTCTTTTTGAATTTTCCAGGTCTGATTACCAAATTAGATGGCGCTATTCGATACTGTACTTCATCAGTCAAGAACAGTTATTTTGACGATGGGACCTGGTTTTTCTATATATTTAATCAGGTTTGGTGGTCTGGGTATTCGGAAAATGTCAAGTATAGCTCTTCCTGCTTTTTTGTTCTCGGCCCATGCTACTAAGGAGCTAGTTGTGTAGTTGTGTAGGCAATCCATTTTTGGAGGCAATTATGTTCCGAAGAGCTTCCTTTGACAGCTCCATCTCAAAAGCTTTGGGACAAGCCGATCTGCATACTAGAACAATGGGACTCAGGTCTTTGGTTTCATTCTCTCCCTTCTTTTAGAATTGGAACACTTTTAAATAATTCCACTTTTACATTATCTTTAGCACTACGTTTAGGGGCCCCTTGCATTGTCCCACACCGCTGCACCTGCATGGTGGACTCGCTGGGCTCACCACGGCCTTTCGTGCAGCAGAAACGCTGGGAGAATCTCTCGTCATGCCAGCCTTAATGACATAATCCACAAGGCTCTTGCCACTGCTTCGATTCTAGCTATTTTTGAACCGAATAGGTTGGTCTGGAGCGATGGTAGGAGGCCTGATGGTATGACTCTGGTTCCGTGGAGGTCGACCGCTTGTGTGGGGTGCGACCTGCGACATCTCATCTTCCACAAACCTCATCTGGGGGTTGCGCTGCTGCTTCTGCCGAGTCTCTCAAATTGCGCAAATATGCTGGACTAAGTAGCTCTTACATGTTTGAGCCGTTTGGGGGAGTGCTCATCGCCTGTACATGGAATTAGCCAAGCGGGTAATTGATTGTACTAAGGAATAGTTTAGCGATTTAAAGAGGAAATGCAGCCAGCTTTCTTCTGTGCTATGCCGCTATCGCAGGTTTCAGATTTAGGAGATATTTTCTATTTGTAAATACTGTCAGTGTATATTAATTTGTGTATCAAAAAAACATGTTGCAATTTTAACTAGCGCCACCTATTTGTACTAATTTATCTATGCTCTTGTGCTAGACTATAAATATTTAAAAAAAATAAAGTTGTCAATTGCGAACCGTTCAACGTGTTTTATTAATAGGTTATGGGCTAATTCCAAAAAAGTGATTGCATATCAGTTTTTCGATAAATCGCTACGTTGTTTCGCAGAAATATGACCACTAGTTACATTGCCAACGTGCCCAAGTTGAAAGGGCGCGATAATTATGATGAATGGAGCTTCGCGGCAGAAAATCTGTTGCTGCTGAAAGCGATGGTGAGCTACATCAAACCAGTTGAAGGCGTTGAAATAAAGCCAGCAGATGACGGGAAGACAAGGGCAAAGCTAATATTAACGATAGACTCCACTTTGTACGTGCACATAAAAGATACCAAAAGCTCGGCAGAATTATGGTGCAAACTAAAGAGAATGTTTGATGATTCTGGTTTCTTAAGGAAAATAACGCTGCTTCGTCATTTAATATCGATACGATTTAAAAACTGTGAATCAATGACTACATACATAACGCAGATTGTTGAGACAGCTCAAAGATTAAATGGCACAGGTTTTACAATAACAGATGAATGGGTGGGATCGCTATTATTGGACGGTTTGTCGGATCATTATTCTCCAATGATAATGGCAATTGAACACTCAGGCATTCCGATTACTGCAGATGTTATCAAGTCAAAATTACTTGATATGGAGGTTACAAATGAAACAGAATTAGGTGGAGTTGCTTTTGCCGCCAAAAACAAGAACAGGAACCATTATGGTAATGTTGGTAGTACTAACCATAAAAGTAAGAAACATGGCGGATCGACGTAAAAAAAGTACCAGTGGCATGTTCCGGAGACGTTAACATCACATCTGAGTTAAACTATCAAATCACAATAAAAGACGTTTTGTGTGTTCCCAGTTTAACAGCTAACCTATTATCTGTTAGTGAACTTATGAAAAATGGTAACAAAGTGGAATTCACTAAAACAAATTGCTACATTCGAGACAAGAATGGAATATTGGTGGCTACGGCAGACCTGTGTTGCAGTCTGCACCAATTGCAATGGCAACTCATACTCAGACCAAGAAATCAAATGGCGAGTTGTGGCACCGACGTCTTGCACATATTAATAATCAAGATTTAATTAAAATGAAAAATGGGATTGTTGACGGCATATCTTTTGAAACTATTGATAATATAACCAAGTCAGGGTGCATAACATGTTGTGAAGCGAAGCAAACGAGATTGCCCTTCAGTCATGTTGCAGAGAGAAGTGCAGAGGCACTGCAAATCATCCACACTGATGTTTGCGGCCCTATGGAGGTGAGTTCCCATGGAGGTGCCCGATATTTTATCTTATTTGTGGATGATTTTACTCGAATGACATATATATATATTTTCTCAGGAATAAGAATGAAGCATTTAGCAAATTTAAAGAATTTAAAACTGAAGTAGAAAACCAAAAGAACATAAAAATAAAGATATTGCGGTCTGATAACGGATTGGAGTACTGCAATAAGGAATTTAATAACTACTTAAGATAAGCTGGAATAATACACCAAAGAACAAATACATACACACCAGAGCAGAATGGTCTTGCTGAAAGGACAAATCGCACAATTGTTGAAAAAGCCAAGTGTTTGATGTATGATGCTAAACTCATATACTGCAGTTTACCTAAAGAACAGATCAATAGCATCAGGTTTACAGAAAACACCTTATGAGCTGTGGTATGGTACAAAGCCTGTTTTGAGTCATCTTCGCTTATCGGGAAGCAAAGTTATGATACACATACCAAAAGAGAAGCGCCTAAAGTGGGACAAAATAGCCACTCAGCATATACTTGTCGGATATGGACACAACATCAAAGGCTTTCGTGTGTATAATCCACATAAAAATACTGTTTTTACAAGTAGATTGTAATCGTGCTGGAAGAAGAAGCCGGTGTGAAAGAATCAGAAACAGGAACAAGCAAAGATGCATCAACCTGGATTATAGAAGAGACACCAGCAGGGAGTACAGAGAGCAGTGATTCAGTGGGGGTATATGTAGAAAATATTCCAGATGACCAGAATGACTCATTTGAATCAGATTCTTCAGTATATATGGATGGTAATGAAACCCTTACTGAATTATCATCTAACAGTGTTCCAGAGCATGAAGAAGAATTGGTAGATCCACCACCTAATATTGAAGAACGACCGAAGAGAACAATAAAACCACTACAAAGATATGGTTTCAGCAGCACTTGTGTTCCAAACAATACTCTACCATCTGAAGAGATATAGTATTTTCAGAAGCTTTGATGGGGCCGGAGAAAGATCAGTTACAGGCAACAGGCTATGGCAGAGGAGCTACAGTCTTTTGAAGAGAACAATGCATGTGAACTTGTTCGGAATCCAGGTGATGTTACCATAGTAAAATGCAGGTGGGTGCTCAACAAAAAGGTAGATGTTGATAATAATATACGTTTTCGTGCTAGACTTGTTGCAAAAGGTTTTTCGCAAAAGCCTGGTGTAGACTAAACAGATACTTTTTCCCCTGTTATACGTCATTCCACATTAAGGTTATTATTTTCTCTTTGTGTACAAATGAATATGAGCATCACTCATTTAGATGTTACAACTGCTTTATTAAATGGCAATTTAAAAGAGGAAATTCACATGTCATTGCCTGAAGGTTTTGTAAACAAGATGCTTCGGACAGAAAGTCCTGTAATGGCTTCTGCTTTATCATGTCTGGATCTGCTATTTTATGGCAAAGTAGAACAAAAAACACTTTCACTGTCAAGTACTGAAGCAGAGTATACTGCCCGCCCTGTCAGACGCATCCAGGGAAGCAGTTTATTTAAAAAAAAATGAAATTACTCATAAGATATATGTGATTACTATTAATTGTGATAACCATAGTGCCATAAAATTAGCAAAAGGTAATCAATGTCATAACCGATCAAAGCACATTGATGTTCGCTATCATTTTAAAAGAGATGTTGTTAAAAATGATTTGGTTAAAATTTCTTACATATCTACCGATAACATGCCTGCGGACATTCTTACGAAGGGACTTTGCTGTGTCAAACATTATAAATTTATGAGTATTATGGGTTTAGTTCCTCTTAATTAATATTCTTTGTTATGATGGTCTGTTTATTTTGATAAGTGGGGGTGTCAGTGTATATTAATTTGTGTATCAAAAAAACATGTTGCAATTTTAACTAGCGCCACCTATTTGTACTTATTTATCTATGCTCTTGTGCTAGACCATAAATATTTAAAAAAATTAAGTTGTCTATTGCGAACCGTTCAACGTGTTTTATTAATAAATACTTTTATTTTAATTTTAGTTAACGTTGATTTATTTTCTTTTCTTGATTTCCCGTAATAATTATATTAAAAAGATGTAAATAGCTTAAGGCTATAAAACATCACGCTGTGATGGGAGGGAAGGGAAAAATTCAAAACGCGCGGACGAAATCGCGGGGAGCTGATAGTTAGGTACATGGGTAAAGTAACACTGTTCTTATACGGGAAATTGTATACTCAATAAGTAATTGCACACTTAAAATAAACACAAAGCTAACCTAAAATCACTGATTAAACCGATCATGATTTAAACTTCGTAAGTGTAGACATACGTCTAGAGTGGAAATTCGAGATTCATAACTTTTTTACCTACCTTTAGAAGCTTATGTACTGTTTTTTCACTTAATTTAAAAATAGGAATAGCCCAGGACATCTAGAAATTGATAATCAGGTTTGATAGCGACAATATTAATCTCTTGACTTGCAAACGCCCTCCACGAATCCGCACTGAGCTCGCGTGGTCGAGTACCGTGTAGATTTAAACTGCCTCATAAGTCCTTTCCCGCAGTGTGCAGTAACGTACCTACATTCCTTTTTTATCCCAAAACTGACCCCACACATGGTGTCACCATCGTAATACAATACTTCACGCGGCAGATAGCGTCCGAATAAATTCGGCGGTCGCGGTCACCGCTTCCCGGCCGCAAGCTTTTTTTGCAGCGTTTTACTGATATCCACTGTACTTGAATTTGTAAGGTGTCGAATTTTTTTTTTGCGTAGAAACTAATTTAGATGTGTTTTTTTTTAAATCTATTTGTAGCAAACCAATCTCCTTTCTACATATAGTAAGAAAGAAGAAAGAAAGAAAATGAGTTTATTAATAAAGGACACCACAAACACACACATTTTAACCACTTTACAAAACAATAACATACACCATCACGTAACAAATCTACAAATTACAAAACAGACAAATACAACTAAAAAGAAAAAAAAGAAAAACTAAGGAGAAAAATATTTTAACCCTGCAGTGCGTGCCATAGTGTGCCGTGCGTTGGTGATGTCCAAATCAAGAGGACCTCACTCAGCATAAGCCAGGTACCCAGGAGGCCCTGGCGCTGGTTTTCAGTGGGCCCCTTGCTGAGTGAGGTACACGGAAAATGGCGCCAACATCACGTCCACACTAAATGATAAACATAAATACTATAGATAAACGAAATTAGAAATACAAATAAGATGAATATATACATATATACGCAACAAACATAATAAGTGTGCACAGTAATTGTGATAACAAACGGTTCAGGGTTTGAACCGCAGTCCGCAACCAAGTATTAGTATTAGTAGTATTGATTGTAATCCTTTTTTTCATAATTTATAGACACTTTTATATTTTGTTAGTTCCCATTTTTCGTCGATAGATAAAACTCGAGAATTCCCGGAAATATATTTATTTTGTTATTTAGATCCCTGCAAAGCGAATAATAGTAGAGATACCTATAAGTTCAGTTGATAAACGAAATACTTATAGGTACTATTAAGGTTTTGAAGGAAGCTTTACTGCTTATGAAACACTTAGCTTTGTAACCAGCAATACTTAAAATACTGGAATAAATCAGAGTATGAAAAACCTGAATGTACTGCTAGCATAAAAACTACATTAGAAAAAAATATGACTTAGTTAAGAAAAATACCTACTCGTATGTTTCATGGAAATTGCAAATACACATTGTGGAATTTATTATATCAATTGGATTTCTTAACTCTTTTTAAATTCGACACAAAGAACACACACAAATTATTAATAAAAGAGTGATACAATATTACTTTTTGTTTTTATAGTGTAATGTCACTATACAAACTTAAAAACGTAAATTGCAATATTTTTCCTCGGACATAGAGACAGAGAGAGAGCAATCGCGCAACATTGATGACGTCACGCAGATGAAGCACTTTAACAGGCTTGCCAATGTGTCATTGGCCGAGTGGTTTAGGCATGCGCCCGGATAGAGTAAGACACAGGATTCGATTCCTTGTCTGACAAAGTTGCTTTTTACAAATGCAATTAACGTTAACATAAAAAAAAAATGAACCTAGGTACATTTGTGTCAAATATTCAGCTCAGCATAATTCATGACAGCGTGGACTTGGGCGGCGTGACTCTTGGGATAAGTGAAACATATCTTAATTTTACGTAAAATACAAATCCAGGACATAAATAAAAAACCTCGTTAAACTGACGAAAATACAGGGTAACATGAATCCAAGCTAAAACGGTACTAAACAATGAACACTTTAAACTGTCATCGCAGTCATACATTCTCATTACATCCGAAACAAAGTTTAGTAATGAGTTACAGAAATATCCCGGCGCGAGCTTACTTTGATATACAGAGTTACCAAAGGATTTTTCCATTGGGATGAAAGGGTTTTTTATAATATACATTTTTCGATTTAGTAAATTTGCAATGCTTTAGTAGATATTAATTCTGAAATTTAAAAAATCTGAAGCCTAAGACGGAATAACAACCTCCGCAACTTTTACATAGCAAACGATTACCTATTTGATTTTTACCGAACTTTAATAAATTGTGGGAAAATCTGACTAATATTATAAATGTGAGAGTAACTCTGTCAGTCTGTCGCGCTTTCACGACAAAACTACTTAACCGATTTAAATGAAACTTGGCACACACATAGTCACAAGTCTGAGTCTCGAGCCTCTATTAAATGCGAAAAAAGGGTTGTAAAGGGCTAAAAAAGAGGATGAAAGAATCATAATTTTCAAAGCAAGACGCTTGAAACTTATTTTTAAGGCACTTATTTATTTTATTTATATTTATAAGGATAACCAGGGTTTACAAGTGAACAGTAAACTACACATTATACAATATTTAAACCACTTATTGGTAATCACAAATAGTAATAACTTGATTAGATATCCTTACTAATATTATAAATGTGACAGTTACCCTGTCTGTCGTCATATAAATACTTTACATCTTGCGTTCTCATATACATACTCATGGATCTGATTTGTGAAATCAGTAGCCTAAATAATTAAAATTTTAACCCAAAGTCACTATTCCACGCGGACGAAGTTGCATGCACAGCAAGTTACAAATTTTTAACGTATTATATCTAAAAAAATATATCGATATTACATACATACTTTGAATCTTAAGAAAATAGTCAAATAAGTAATTAAGTACTCAAAAAACGAACTTCCAATATCTTTAAATTCTGTGAAAGTACCTACAGCCCTGTATAAATCGTCTCATTATCGCGTCATGATATTCTCGATCTCAAATCTGCTTCATCTTGTACGAAAAAAAGTAAAAAACTTAAGCGCAAAAGCGATTTATGTTTCAATGTCGACGTTTCGTTTCGTCGAAATAAGTTGTTTACAAAATAATTATGCATTTCGCACTAAATCCTACAAAACGTTAATTTTGTTTTGGGACATAACACTTTATCTTTCATGGTCTCAAATTGAAGAAAGTTTTAACGGGTATAAATTGTTTATAAAAATATGTTTTTTTTTTTGCTTTTTGAGGCCTTTTTTTGCCTAGCGAACCTCATACATGTTTTATTTGAGACTGGACTTAGAAATGGGCTAAGTTATAGGTGTTCTAACAGCCAATGTTAAGTTCTAACCTAATTCCAACTTTAAATTTAAATATTCTGTAAAGCTGTTGGTTTTTAAATTTAAATAATATAAAATAAAATAATTTTGTTAAAGTAAGAATGCAATATTACGATACAATATTTTTTATTTCTATTTGCACTTTACACAATCTTTGAAATCCTCTGCCTCCTCGGCTTTCGTACAGTGCGGACGTGTGTGATTTTTGTCAAGAAATAATAAATAAATAAATCAGTATCTTCGGGCTGCGCCCTCGGACTTTGCCCCTCAGTGGATGTCCTGTGAGCGGTGCGCTTGCTGCTTCGGGGCTCCCTGACGTCGCGCGGTTTGTGAGTGAACGCGCGTCTTTTTGTGTTTTCGGCCGGATTTGAAGTCGGTGCCCGCCCGATCGGCGCGGTCTGGTCTCGCGCTTGTACCAACTGCGCTACGCGAACAGTGTGTCGCCGCGTTGAAATTGGCGGTCTGTTTACGTCGGGTGCTGCGACTCGCGACAACTCTCACATCACTCTACGTTATTTAACCACTTAAACAGGACATTTGAAAAAAAAAAAAAATGCCATTGAAGAGGACACCGCCCGTATCACCGTCAACATCCGCTAAATCGAGTCATGAGCATCTCGTACCTACCGCCATGCAGTTTGGAGGGTCGACTCCCAACCTAAACACAGATGATTCACATAAAGTAAACATGCGCGCTAAGCGTAGGAGGGAAGATGATTATCTAACTGATTTCGCGAATTTTAAGGAAGAAATGAGGCACATGATGACTTCTATCTTGGCGGAACAAACCAGGGAACTTAAAACCATCAGTCCGACACTTAAAGACATACAAAAAACGAATGAGAATATTCAAGAATCCATTGCCTTCCTGACAGCACAAAACGAAGATCTTAAAAAGCATATAACCAAGCTTGAGGGACAAGCGAAAGAAGACAGGAAATATATTACGATTCTCGAGGATAGAGTCGAAGATTTGCAAAGAAGCAGTCGGAAAGCTAATTTTGAGATAAAAAACGTGCCCAAACGAAACAATGAAACGAAGGAAGATCTCGTAGATATGGTTGTGACACTATCAGGCAACGTTGGATCTCAAATAGATAAAAGTAGCATAAGCGACATATACAGGATTCGTAGCAAGAACGAGGCAACTCAAAATTCACCGATTATCGTGGAGACCTCATCGGTCATTGTTAAAACAAACATGCTGAAAACATGCAAATCCTTCAATATTAAGCATAAGACAAAACTTTGTGCTAAGCATCTAGGCCTTCGAACAAATGAAGATACCCCTATATTCATCAGTGAACAACTGACTGCAAAAGCGTCGCGACTCCATTTCCTAGCTCGCGACTTAGTGAAATCTCGTATGTACAAATTTTGTTGGACTGCATATGGTGTTGTATATGTAAGAAAAGATGAGACCTCTCCAATTATAAAGCTTCATTCAGAGGCACAGGTTCAGCATCTTATGCAGTCTATCTGACTATTCACCAGTGAGTTTTTAAAAAATTGGCATCTTAAAATATTTTCTGCTAAAAACATGTATTTATATGAACTTTTCTGGTATGGTTACTTGTTAATTGAACTAATGTTTTTACTTGTATATAATATTTTACCTTTATTAAACAACCAAACAAACTTTAACAAATATAATATGTCTTGTATACAGTGTACTTGTTGCATGGGATGTAGTGATAAATATGATTTATTTTGTTATATAACTTTTTCTTTAAAAATCTACAAAATGTGTTTAAAGAAACAGATTCTTCTAAGTAAAAAACAAACACAATTTACACGATCAACGAACACGATATTGCTGGACTACACTCGTCATTTGATAAACAAAAAAAAAGTTATACTTTTTACACACGAAACAAGGCCCATAAACACAGTGCGAACTGAACTGATGCACAGTTTTCTGCGCACAACCTGTTTATGCGCACAACTAACGAAGGCTGACTATGCTCTACACATGTTTACTATACTTTTGCTAAAACTAGTGTACTTTACTAAACTTAACTATGGATGAAAGGACACAGACTTTAAATGAGCTTGATAATACAAACATAGCTAAATCTGTCGAGTGTGACTGGAATGATCTTACGAAGCATATAATTATTTACAAAACAGACCTTAACATTATTTCACAGAACATCAGAAGCATTTATTGTAATTTTGATAATCTGCTAATAAATTTGTCATCCCTATCTATTGAAGTTGATATAATAATACTGACCGAATGTCGACTTCATCCTGATAAGCCTATCCCTATATTTAATAACTATCACTCCTACAGAACTACTCGTCAACTAAACCAGAATGATGGAGTGGTCGTCTATATAAAGGATACATTAACATCGAACGTATCTGAACTAAATCTTACACATTCTTCTGGTCTGCAAATAGACATAGCTGACATTTCCATATTAGGTATCTATCGCTCTCCGTCAAACCACTCTGCAGAACCTTTCATTAATTCACTGTCAAGACATCTAGTTACCTTAAGCCCTCACAAAAATATTATAATTGCAGGTGACATCAACATAAATATAACACCCATTAATAACGAGCAACCGTACGAGTTTAAAAACAGGACTTCTTACCTGGACATGTTAACGGCATACGGCATTTTTCCTGGCCACATGCTAAAAACACGAGATAAAAAATGTCTCGACCACTTTATGTTAAAAATCAATAAGAAAAATCTTTCAGCTTTCATTGCTATATTAAATACGTCTATTACCGATCACCTTACAACATTTCTATCATTATCTAAAGTAAAAAAAACACAATTATCACCCAAATCTTCAACTAGGACCAACTTCGAAGGTGCTCTTAGATATTTACAAGAAAAAGATTTGTCTCGACTACTTTTATGTGACGATAACCCTAATCTTATAACAGACAATCTTATTCAGTGTCTTACCGATTCAATAAAAGCAAATACTATAGTGATAAAAATACCAAAAAGTAAGCGAAAAATAAAACCTTGGATCACAAACGGCATTTTGAAATGTATTAGGAATCGAAATAAGTTACAAAAAGAATTTAGAGATGACCCACTCAATGAAATAAAAAGGATTACCTTCACACGCTACAGAAATTACTGCAACAAGCTAATAAAAAAACTTAAGAGAAAATATGAAAAACAACTTATAGAAATTTCTATCAATAACAATAAAACGCTATGGAAAAATATAAAATCATTAACGTACACAAGCAAAGTAAACAAATTAAATCACGAACTTACCTACCTAAAGACATCCGCCCGCGACTCTGCTAATCATATAAACCATTTTTTTGCAAATATTGGCAATCAGCTTGCTGATGAAATAAAGCAATCTGTAAATAACGATGACATACTTGACTATCTTAACACATTACCTAATCAACAACAATCCTTTGTTTTATTAGACACTGACCATGAAGAGGTAAACAGCATTATAACAAACCTAAAATCAGAAAGCGCCCCAGGATGGGACAACATTTCCACAAGATTCATCAAACACGTTAAAAATGAAATTATCCCAGTTGTAACACATTTGGCTAATGTTTGTTTTAGGATGGGTATATTCCCTGACCTACTGAAGAAATCTATAATCACACCGATTTACAAAGGTGGCGAAAAAGATGACATCAGTAATTATAGGCCTATCTCGGTTCTTCCAGTCTTGGCTAAAATTCTGGAAAAAATACTGAACATGAGATTATTAAACTACCTCGATACAAAGAATATTTTGTCCTCAAATCAATTCGGTTTCAGACGCCAAATATCGACTGAGGACGCAGTTGCCTCCCTAACGAGTCTAATATCACAAAATCTCGATAAAGGGCAAAAATGTCTCTCAGTGTTTATAGACCTAAAGAAGGCGTTTGACACGGTTCCTATACCATCCTCCTGAAGAAGTTAGAAAAAATTGGCATCAGAGATAAGCAACTTTCGATTTTTGAAGATTACCTATCCAATAGAAAGCAAAAGGTTAAAATAGGAGACTGTACCAGTGAGGACGTTGAGGTGTCGTGTGGCGTACCACAAGGGAGTGTTTTGGGTCCCACCCTGTTCCTCATTTATATAAATGACTTATGTAACTTGACCCTCAACAATGCCAACATATTTTCATATGCTGATGACACTGCAATCGTCTTCACTGGCTCTAGTTGGGCTGAAACAAAAACAATTACAGAAAACGGCTTGAGGAAGGTAGCATTGTGGTTAAAAAATAACCTCCTTACTCTTAATACGGCTAAAACTAATTACATATGTTTCAGCATCTACAATAATTCCCAACCCAATAATGAATTTAATTTAAAAATACATGCATGTGACGGATCTATTGGTTACGAATGTAGCTGTCCCTCAATAAACAAAGTAGAGACCTTGAAATATTTGGGAGTGATGGTAGATCAGAGGCTATCGTGGTACCCCCAGATTGAGATGACTGTGACAAGGATACGCAAATTTAATTGGATTTTTCGAACTCTACGACACATTGTTCCCACAAAGGGGGTTGGTAGCGACGGTACCACCAGAAACCTACTGAATGAAATATACTCTTCTCTCGTCCAGTCTGTAACAACCTACTGTATCTCAGTCTGGGGCGGCGCTCTTAAAACGCGTTTTTTAATCGTGGTGAGAGCTCAAAGAGCATTACTTAAAATAATGTACTTCAAGAAAAGAACATTCTCAACCCAAAGTATCTACCAATTGAGTAAACTGTTATCCGTACGAAAACTTTATATTTTAGATTTAATATTAAAAAAACATAAAGCATTGTCTTACGACCCCCACGTTGAAGGTAAAAGAAGGGCTCGTAGGTTCAAAGTAGCAACCATTCCAAAGGTAAGAACAGAGTTTGCTAGAGCACAACTAGAATTCCGGTCTTCCCACCTGTATAATAAAATAAATAAAAAACTCGACATATATAAAATGTCTACCTCCGAGTGTAGATCTACAGTAAGGAACTGGTTGCAAGAATTGGACTACGCTGAAACTGAGGCTTTGTTCAATTTCCCCACTTAACTGTTAACAAATCTAAAATAGCAGATTGCTTTTTTGCATGATAAAATATTACCGACAAATACAAGTATAACAGACATCCTCACACCAAATACGTATACTTACATACACACTTCACAATATATATTCTTACCACATGCACTCTACACAACACATCCTCACCTTACACATACACACGCCAGCACAAAACTAGACTAGTAGAAATAGAAATCAAAATTAGAGTTAAGTTGAATTGTTAAAAACGATAATATGATGTTGTTAAATTTTATTAGTAAAATATAATTAAGGTTTTAGTTATGCAGAGCGTTGTCTCCTGGCACAGGCAATTTAAACGCCTAAAAGGAGGCTTCGTCATCCAGTTAAAATATGTAAATCTTTGTTAAGAAATAAAGAATTTTGAATTTTGAATTTGAATTTTGAATTGAAAATGGAGTCACCCTTTAGTCATATAAAGCGTTTGCCTGTGTTAGGTGAAACCGCTCTTCCCTTCGAAAAATTATGAAGGTACGCTGTACAATTTAAAATATTTAACAAAATTAGAAGCCAGATATACAAGTTATTTAATCCGTCCTCGATTTTTGTGTACAAAAAAGATGGATTATGTCGGATAACAAATAGACTCTTTTATTTAAAAAATACCTTATCATAATAGTACTTTGGGAGCACTTAAGCAAGTACCACTAATAAATTGGTCATTATCATTTTAAGTGCAGTGGTAACCATTCATTGCTCATCCTTAGGTAACTAATAAATTACAACAAGCATTATTCTTTGAAGCTATTCGGACGGCCTTCATGGTGTAGTGGTTAAACACGCTGGGCTTTAAAAGGCGTCGTTGCTACAAGGTCTCGGGTTCGATTCCCGGTCGGGTCAATTAAGAAATCATATTTTTTTTACATTGTCTCGGGTATGGGTGTTGTGGTACCACCGTTGCGTCTGATTTCCATTACATAAGTGCTATGGCTACTTACTTTGGGATTAGAGCAATGTATGTGTTTGGTTTCGAATATATCAAAATAAAAATTAGATACCTAATTCTCTTTGAGGCGAAGGACGTCAACCGACAAGATGGACAGACGACCTTGTTAAAATCGCAGGATCAAATTAGTGGAAAGCCGTAAGGGAGGCCTATGTTCAGTAGTAGACGTCCTTTGGCTATAAATGATGATTTCTTTTTGACAGTGAAGAGTATAAATGATTATCATTAAAATTTCTTATTAAAAAGCATGTTTCTTTATGCTTATCTGTACCACTCTCATAAAAGGTATAATCTTCAACATAATAGAAGGTATAAAAACTAAATTCGTAGTCGAAATTAGTGCCAAAGTTCTCGTTTAAGGCGGGTTTAAGGTAACAGTCGAGCTAGGCGTAAACCCGTGATACATTTTACGATTCATTCAATGTGCCCTAAAATCTCTCACTTGGGTGCCAAAAAAATTGACATATAGTTTTTTCTACGTGTAGAAGATTTTGATGTAGGTAACGTTTTTTGATTGTTTTAGCAGATGTCAATATGTCTATTTGGTACGCGTCTTCCTGTCTTATTGTAAATTAAATTGACGGCAAAAAAAAAAACATTGAGTCTAGATAAAACCATGTTGAGCACTCAAAGTATTTACGCGAATTCAATAGCCAGATACTTTTCTATTTGTTTATACTTACTTTATGATTTTTGATGCATTCCATGTTTAAAAGGTAGCATGATATTATTTTTTTCGGTACTTTTACAATTATTAAATATTAATCGAGATGAGGAAGATATTTTTAGCGTCTTCGTGCCGATATCGTTGGAATGGTATTATAATTGAGTATGTAGTTTGTATGTTACTCCACAGATATCTCGGATTTCTCGAAAATAAGAAGTCATAACGAGATATATATTTTTTATGTTCTATGTATATTCAAACTTACGGTACAGTGTAAGTTTCATCAAAATTGGTCCAGTAGTTTTGTTGAGATAAAGGTAATAACTAAAAACACGTGAAAAATCGCCTTTAAAAAGTGGCTCACTTTTTTAAATGCGGTTTAAATTTTATTGTTAGATTTTACTCAAGTAACGCTATGATTGATCTTTCACAAAACTTTATGACTGATACAAAAGTGTCTGAGTTTTTTTTTTCATCACTAGCTGTGATAGAGTATATGTTGGGACGTCTGTATAAGTGCTCCTGATGAGTCTACAGAAAAAATTACGAAAATGTTAATTGAACTTAAATTAAATAAAATGAAATTAAATAAAAGTTAAATAAGTTAGATAAAATTTTTAAATGTGGAGATCTGGACATATTCCATTCTACCATTACTTTCACTAGACTACTGGGCGAGCGCTTTTTTGATTGCAAGTTGCTTAAATAGTTTTAATTTTTTTTCTTCCTTATTATATTATATTGTTTTGTTGCTTGGCAGTATTTTTGACTGAATGTTTATGTTAATTCATACTATTTCTATATGTGAGAACCTTTAAGAGGTTTATGAGTTAACCATACAATCTCATATCACCTATTTAAAAACCCTGGTTTTCCTGTAATAAAAAAAATATAAAATAAATAAAACAACTCAATTTTGTACTCAAGTCGTTTTAGACATAAAATTGTACTTGAAATAACTCAACTCGCATATGAAAACGAATGATTGAACTCCTATTATAGCGTGGAAAATTGTGGATCTGTCAAAAGTTTTGAATTTGACAACATCATCATCATTATCCTAAGAATGTCCACTGCTGAACATAGGCCTCCCCCACGGCTTTCCACAGCGACCGATCACTAGCAATATGCATCCAGTTTGATCCTGCGATCTTTTTAAGGTCGTCTGTCCATCTTGTTGGTGGACGTCCTACGCTACGTCTTTGGTCGAAGGGTCTCCAATCTAGAACTTTCCTGCCCCAACGGCCATCAGTTCGTCGCGCTATGTGCCCGGCCCATTGCCACTTGAGCTTACTGATTCTCAGGGCTATATCCGTTACCTTAGTTCTCCTACGTATCTCCTCATTTCTGATTCGATCCCGTAGAGAAACACCCAGCATAGCCCTCTCCATCACTCGTTGTGTGATTTTGAGCTTCTTTATGAGGCCCATAGTTAGAGACCATGTTTCGGATCCGTATGTCATCACTGGTAACACACACTGGTTGAAGACTTTCGTCTTTAGACACTGAGGTAGATGAGATGAGAAGACACTCTTGCGTAATTTCCCGAACGCTGCCCAGCCGAGTTGGATTCGTCGATTGACCTCATTCTCAAAGTTGGACCTACCCAATTGGATCACTTGTCCCAGGTAGACGTACTCGTCGACAACTTTGACAACATTTCTGACATAATGACATCTTTGCCACGAAATATGATGGATAGTAACTGTCTATATTTTGTGTCTTTACTAATTTTGTTTTATGGACAGTACAATTTTGAGGTATCCAAGTGTGACAGGCCTGCATTGGGCTGGAGGCAGTAAGTTTAACTTGGATAGTTAAATTTTAACAGTCTACTTGGCTAGTGTTTCGTCTTAAAATTTCGCTCGGGACTGGCAGGTCTACTATTCTCATTAAGACACACATAACTACTTCCTTAATGATTAAGAATTTATGGTTTTTTGATTCGTAGGAAGTTAAACTTTTTGTAATTATAGCATTTTAAACTACCATTGTTTCAAGTAGGCAAAGGCAAACGTAAAATTAAGTACAAATAGTTTATAATGTTTTAAACACTCAGTGTCATATTTTGTACTCTTAAAATGAAAGAAGAAATAAAAAATTGCGTACGCCAGGACTCAAACCTGCAACTTCTGGATAACCGGGCCATACGCTCTTCCCATTGAGCTACATAACATTTTAGCTTTAGCACGGTAGCTCAATTGGAAGACCATTTGACGCAGTTCGGCCCAAATGTATATTCCAATTGAGCTACATACATTGAAATTCCTGATATATGATGGATACGTCATTACGCGTGACGTCAACGCTCTCTACCCGTCAGTTTATGCAACAGTAACCATTTTTTTTATTGGAACAACAATCTATAGACAACATTCTAGAAAATGTTTTTGATATTGCTCTCTAGCAAGAACCTGAATTACGACTTTTTGATTTAACTTATATTAATTGAAGTTTATGGTAACAAATAGAAATGGTGCACAGGTACATAAAACTAAGAATGATAAAAGCTTCTCACAGTATGAATCGCTCTATTAATCCATTCACAATTTAAACGATAAATATCTATCAATGTAGGAACTCAATTAAAAAACCGCTTCAAATACGTATTAGCCTTTGAAAGGATTTTTTTTAGTGCAAACATTCCAACTGAAAGTAAGGGCGTAATTTTCTCAAACCTCTCACATTTTTCCATTTCAATTTTGAATCGTACAACTTGAGTTTTAAAGTCGTGAATTAGTTATTCGAAACCGTATGTAGAAGTTAATTAAAGGCAAATATAAAGTAGGTGCTTTGCGTTTCTCATATTGGTATGTTGGCGAAAGTTTTAAATGAAAATTGTAATTAGTTTGAGTATTTATTTTGAACATTTGGGCATTGAGGTTTTGGTTGTGTATTTAGGTGAAGAAACACTGATTTTACTATGAAAACTAATAGGTTGGATAGTTTTATAATCAGCTTAGATACTTCTGTGATAACTAGGCTCAGTAACGAACAAGAAAAAAATAAATTCAGAAATGCAACATAAAAATGAACTTTAAACCTAGCTATTGGAAAATCAATTTTCTTGCGGAAAGGAAGCTATAATGCAGGCTGTGCGTTGCCGCGTTCGTTAGCTTTGTTAGTTGTCCCTACTTTTACCTACCTTACATTAAATAATAAATAAATATACGCCAGACAAGTCTGGGATTTGTAATTAAGAATTTTCTTCCTTGTTATATACAAAGTAATAGACAAGAATTACGGCGGGCATCACCCATAAATAATAAAATATACAGTAACATCTTAGACTAAGGTATAAATTATGTTCGTGCTCACCAGCATCGCACAAACTTTTGCCCCTTAAAGGATTCGAGCCCGCGACCACTGGTTCAGGGGCTTTAACCACTGCACCAGACATGCAAATATAAAATAAAATAAAATATCCTTTGGACATTCCCACACATCGCCATCTAGTCCCAAAGTAAGCTACTCAAAGCTTGTGTTATGGGTGCCAGACAACGGATATAATAATTAAATACTTTTTGTTTGTAAATACATACATGATATACATAGTCAACTTTTTGTCATGAGACAGTTTATTTAGAGTTTGAGATTAACAGTTTGAGGTTATGTAATTTTAAGATGAGATGTTTAGCAAATTTTAAGAGGTTGTGTGGAATATAAGATTTTAAACTTTCGCGATGTATTGCAATAAGTATTAGACATATGTTGGCTCGTGAGCACGGCAGTTAAAACACAGCCGAAACTTCGAGCAGGGAGTAATAGCACTACTCATCAGTTTTTATTTGCGATTAGACCAGTCATGTCTAATTCTAATTAGGGTGCGTGGAAAGCGTAAATCTTCATAAGAAGTGATTATAGTGTAGTGGCCTACATGTGAACCCATGTGAAGCCAAATTGACTGTTCCATACATAAAATTAACTTTAAAAAAAGTAAAGACCGACTTCAAAACCAGAATGCACTAAAAAGTATTAAATAAACTCTTGACCCTTGAAAGGTGATGGCAACGACACAAAATAGATTTTTTTTTGCCTGAAATAGCTTCCTTTTTTCATTCAAGGGTCATGAGTCTATTTAATACTTTTTAGTGCATTTTGGTTTTGAAGTCGGTTTTATCTTATATAAATGTTATTTCTGTATTTTTAGTGATTACAAGAGAGGGAGAGGGGGAGTTGTACCTTAAGGCTGTTCTTTAAGAATTTACTGAACTCCTAAGCGTTATGAAGATCTACCATCAGCTCAGCTCCACACGATATTGTTTAACAGACGTTACAAAACGTCAACACTCCAGAATCTTAAATTCTAGTAAAAAAACACTATGCATGCCTTTAGGAGAAATTTATTTTGCAATCAGTCAACAAATGACTGAGATATGAGGTAACAAAGATCCATAAAACAACATACAGTCAAATTGATAACCTCCTCATTTTTGAAGTCAGTTAAAAATGCTTTAGAATGTTTTAAAAGGTTGCTGGTTCAAGTCCCGCCCGTGCGCAAGTTTTTGGTTTCTTATGTCATCTTTATGAATCAGTTAAAAATGATCAATCGACTTTGTCAATTTGTATGAAAATAGTATAAATCCATCTAATAACGTAAAATCGATTTTATGATAAGAACCTTGTTCAAGCTTATATTGTACCAACAATTTTGTGTTATTATTTTATTTCCAAACAAGTGAACCAATAAAAGTAATCTGTAGCGTCGTAAGTAATGAATAACATCACACCAAAATATCACACGTTAGAACAATTGCTTGTAAAAACCCACCTCAGGCAAATTAAATTATTATAGCAGAAAACGTATATGTTATTATTTTTTCACCAAATATTTAACGCCCGAAAAACCTTAGCTCTCAGGAGGGTGGGTGAAATATACGTCTTTCAAGAGATGAAGATTATTTATGATAACTTTTAACCGGGCCGATTTTCCAAGTCTGTTTTTTTTCTTCAGTTTTCTTAACTGTTAAGATGTGTAAGGATCACGGTCTTTCCAATGAACGTAAAATAACAGTAACAAGCCTAGTAAATACAGTAAAGTAAAGTAAAGTAAGCCTGTAATGTCCCACTGCTGGGGCAAAGCCTTACTTCAACAATGAGGTAGTTTGGGTCATACTCCACCACGCGGGCTCAGTGCGATTTGCCGGGTGTTTGCAAGGCAAGCGACTAACCAAGAGAAAATACAGAGAGATGAATTTTGTTTAAACATCTTCTAGAGACAATTTTAACACCCCCTATTAATTACATATTATTATGGGACATCACATCAACAATCACAAATGACTATGGGATTACAAAAAAACATAGTTATAATTCTATAATATAGTCGGATGAAGAAACAAATGCTGTGTGAAGATGAGTTCACAAACTGATATAAAGTAGCCACTTGAAAACCCAATCCCCCGTTACAAAAAAATAGAGTAATTCATAAATATATTTTTATTAGTTGAAAACAGTCTCAATTAGTTGAAAATTGTCATTGCTCAAAGTCAGAAATGATGAACTAATAATACTTACAGCTTACTAGGTAACCTTTGCTAATCCTCCTGCACTAGATCACCCTTAAAAATACATCAGATCTACACGGGGCGGTTAGCGCCGATTATCGAAACAGTTAAGACAGATTTATCTTGACAATAAAAGTAAACACCGTTCTCTCCCAAGCACCATTAGTGCGGGAGATGCTCTGTAGAGGGCAGCACAAGGTGTGAGCAGAAGCGAATTGAAATTTAAAAAAAAACTAACAGTTTCCTTGGGGCTCTGTTACACTAGGTGCGGCATACATGAAAAATATTAAATCTATCACGGTTATGATCGGCAAACAAATTATAGAATTGTAGTCCATAAACTGAAAGCAAAATAATCAACATGTGAACTTTATTTTATAAGTGTTTACTATAAAAACGCGTTATTATATGAAACTGAAACTAAAGTAAAATATTGGTTTTGATGGTCTCTTTTAGCTGTAAAATATTACGTGTATTTATGTTTTCAATTTTTCATTATCATTATGTCAGTCAAAAACATCCTGCATTCTTCCAGTCTAACGTTATTAATTTTCTATAATAAACAAACAAAAGCACGACCGTCGTTCTGCAACGTGTCTGGATTTTTTTTAACTAGTTTTTGTGAATGACAGATCGATCATATTTTAACCCTTATCTTCTTTTAAATATACAGTAGTCTTCCTTCGGCCGGACATTATAAGCCAGACGGCATGCCAATTAAACACTGATCAATTATAAAGTTTGGGAGTTTTAGCTATTACAAATATGTGCATTGTAACTATCTTCACCGCGTGCAGGTGCTTCAGCGTATGTTACTTAGGTATTGTTGTTATAAGAAATCCACTGACCCGAAATGTGCCAATTAAATCTTCAATGAAAGCTTATTAAAATAACTACAAATTTATTTTCAAAATATTTGACAAGGGATGCGTATTTTAGAGAATATTTCACAAAACAAGTTAACATTTCGATAAAAACACGTATCTTGGGAACTAACGGCTGTAAAGAGCTGACTTTTTTCAAAAATTGAAGCAAATTAAGTCTTATTTAAATTATTATAATGACTATACCCGTCAGTACCTTTCTTTACTAATTATCTTTACAAACTGAATAAAGACCGAAAATTGTATAGCTTTTTGTGCACAACTCTGCTCGCACAGCACTGTAGAAGTTGTAAATTTGGTATTAAAATATTGATTTGATCATAACATCATATATCAATGTAGAAATCATATTGTCCCCGGTCTGGGTGTTGTGGTACCACCGTTGAGTCTGATTTCTATAACACAAGTGCATTGGCTAATTTATTTGGGACCAGAGCAATGTATGTGATTGGCGTCCAATATAAAAAAATCAGAGTGACCTGACCTTTGCAAGCACGACCCTATTTTAATGCCTTATTTGACTGCACTATGGGCAGTCATGGAAAACTACATCAAGTGATTAATAAATGGTCCCCAAGTAAAAACGCTTCTCCTTGCTACTTGGACCCAAAACGTATTAGTTGATGGGAGGACTGGAGTTCGGCAAATGTTTTCAACTACCCCCGAAAGCTACCGTTCTGATTGTCCGGAGTAGTGGAACAAAGTGCTCCCGGGCGGTGGCGGGTCATCACTAGTATTTCCATGTGGTTATACTTGTACAAATCTATATTATATGATTGCTGTGCGCTTCAAAAACTTGTTCCATGTATTAGTGTGTTGCCATAACGAGATTGAATTGGGAAATAACGAGTATGTAATTACTTACATAAAAATATATCTAAAATATTTCCTCCGGATGTTGTGAGGGCAATCTTGCAAAATTGATGACGTCACACAGCATACGCGTTAAAGAATGCACTTGTAAAATTCAATAGACTTGCCAATGTGCAGGTGGCCGAGGGGTATAGGCATGCACACGGAAGCGTAAGACACAGGGATCGATTCCTTGACTAACACGGTTGCTTTATACAAGTGGCATTTATGTTGTTAAGTTTGTAAGAGACAAATCAGTATGAAAACGAGAAATAAAATTATATTTTGGCTTACTTTCTCGAATCTTAAGCGATTGTTAAATATATTTGAGGGAGAAATGTCGCAACATTGATGACGACACGCAGCCTACGTGTTATGGCGCTACCCGGATTTTTAACGCGCACACTAGCGCCACTTTAGTAGAAAAAACATAACTCGTTAAATAAAAGACCAATCAAAAATCTGGAACTTGTATTACAATCTTGTTTACCAGATTTTTGATTGGTCTTTTATTTAACGAGTTATGATTTTTCTACTTAAGTGGCGTTAGAGATCGCGTTAAAAATCCTGGTATCTCCTTAAAGAATACAGTTGCAAAACTCAATAGGCTTGCCAATGTGTCAGTGGCCGAGTGGTATGGGCATGCACTCGGAAGCGTAAGAAACAGGGTTCGATTCCTTGTTTGACACAGTTCCTTTTAAAAAATATATAAAGTTTATAAGTGCAGTTTATGATAACAATGATCTTGTTGGCAATAAAATATATGTGTTTTATTTTTGGATAAATATTTATATCTGACATAAATATTTAACAATATGTTTTAATGAAGAATGTAAGCAATTATAACAACAATTGCTACATAATTTTGTTGCATGGAAGCTCACACTCACAGAGCTTTGAACCTAGTGGTTCTAAATCTTCCGTCCACTCTAGTTCTATCCTAATGATAGAACTATCACCTATATTGTCGATCTCATCACAAATTCTGCGGTCCCCTTAAACCATTGAAATTAAAACACAACGGATTAATTTTACGCACATTTATTTGATCCGTAAAGTGTTTTTATTCCAATGAGTAGTGTTCGCGTAAGCTTCAGAACCAAACTCCTTAAACCATTTACGCGTCTATAAATCCCGCGTACAAAGCGTATCGGCGCACATAAGGGCGCTTACACAATGCGCGACAAATGAAAACGGTGCGGATCCGAGCACAAAAGGCGACTCGTAAAACAACCGGATTAGGGGGCTGACACATGTATGGGCGATAGGCGGGCCAGAGAAAAAGCGGGCAGGATGTATTGCACCTTTTTATAAAGTTTGTAAGAGACAAAACACTATGAACACAAGAAATAAAATTATAATTTGGCTTACTTTCACCTTAAGGGGTTGGTAAATATTTGTAAAAATATATCCTTCCTTAGACATTGACATTTAACAATATGTTTTAATGAAGAATGTAAACATTTATGACAATGATTGGTTTTACATACAAAAGCCTACATAATTTGTTTGCCATTAAAGCTCATACTCACAGAGCTTTGAACCTTTGCTTGAGTGTTTCTCAATCTACTCCACGGTTAATAGAACTATCACCTATATTGAGGATCCCATAACAATTAATGCAGTTTTCTTTGAAATAAAAACACTTTACGGATTAATTTCACGCACATTTATTTCATCCGTAAAGTGTTTTTATACCAATGAGTAGTGTTTGTGTAAGCCTCAGAATCAAACTCCTTAAACCATTTACGCGTCTATAAATCCCGCGTACAAAGCGTATCGGCGCACATAAGGGCGCTTACACAATGCGCGACAAATGAAAACGGTGCGGATCCGCGGCACAAAAGGCGACTCGTAAAACAACCGGATTAGGGGGCTGACACATGTATGGGCGATAGGCGGGTCAGAGAAACAGCGGGCGGGATACAATGCATCCTGCATTGTATCTTTTTACCCAACTGCCAAAGAGTCCCAATTTCGAGAATGATTTTTTATTCAGAGAGAAAATTAATTACTGAAGTTTGGGCCTACTTCTCTGTGAAGATGTCTTGTACACTTCGTTTGTACATTTTTTTTATTGAATAATTATGTTGTCTGTATCTTCGACCCCTTTCTTGTCACTTTCAGTACCGGTACCTTGAGTTTACTTGCTAGCAACGACGGTTTTACTCGCTAGCGACAACGTCACTTTTTGTATGGAAATTTTAGTTCTGTCAGTGACCACTAGAGGTGCTGTACAATTTTCCATTGACTTTTTTGCGTCATCGCTAGCGAGTAAAACTGTCGATTCGCTTATAATCGTTATTTATCAATTGCCCGGTATTCAGTAGGAACAAATCACAATTAGTCTACATTCGTTCCTAAGACACAGTAGCGCAAAACAGGGTGATAGTAGACGCCTTGTTAAAAAATGTGCATAAAATTTGAATACTCGTTTTGTCTTATCGTTTATTACGTGAAAAAAAAATGAAGGCATTAAAACGATATGTCACGCGTGTACAACAACGGAGTTGCACCGCTCTGACATCTCAGCGGCATTACAACGCATCGAAGTCCCCAATGTAGCTGCGATCTTACTAGACTAATCAAATTCAGTCAGTTTCAGACACTTATCAGACATATTAAATAGGTAGACAAACTTAAACGTATTATCGCCTTTTTCATGGCCCTCACCTAATTTCCAAAAGCTCGCGAGCAGCGCTCAACGTCGCGGTCGAAATTGGAACTACTCGCATAAACGCGTCCGTAATAAAATCTCTCCTTCAGCATACATCACTAATGATTTCGACAACCATCGACGGTTTACTACGTAGACCCTGCAGTAACACCTTTATGGGTTCGCAATGAATGCTATATGGGGTTCTTGTACAGTCGAATGATTAAATAGACTGTAATTTATTTGTATACTTCATTTGATCGTCCATAAAACTAACAATAAAATCTACATAGAGTCCTGGCTTGGTATTGTCAGCAAGATTGCATTATAATAAATGAGGCTTAGCGTTAAGGCAGAAAAATTATATATTGGAGACTATTCGACTAAAGGCGCAGCGTAGGATGTCCACCGACAAGATGGACAGACGACCTTGTAAAGATCGCAGGATCATACTGGATGCCGACCGCTCAATAACGGTCTATGTAAAAACCGAAGGGGAGGCCTATGTTCATCAGTGATAGAGTTATTTTCGCTGATAAATGATGTTTTTACTGAATCTTGACTGAATTTTAGATAAAATCTTATCAAACTTTTTAGACTGTAAAGAGAACCTTATACGTGGACGTAAGAAACCTTTCAAATTAACAAATGTGCTACACAACACATCAATTGTCTGGTAAGGTACCAGACAAATATTGTTTTTTTTTTTTTAAATGTAAGCAGTTTTTTTTATAATATCGGACACCGATCACATACATTGCTCTGATCCCAAAGTAAGTAGCTTATGCACTTATGTTACGAAAATCAGACACAACGGTGATACCACAACACACAGACCCGAGACAATATCGAAAATTTTGATTTGAACATTGACCCGACCGGGAATCGAACCCGGAACCTCAGGGCGGCGACGCCTTGAAACCAGCGTGCTTAGCCACTACACCGCGGAGAGCGTTTATTGATCTATTTCATTTCATCTAGCATTGGATAAGACTATCTACCGAAGGTTCTTAGAAATCGATATCAATCGGCTTTTGTTGGTACTTTTTTGTATATTTTTATTGTAGTGCTATTTATTTAAACGTTCGTAAACTGAATATTCATATAACGTTTCTTCAGCTGACTGTACCGGGTTATAATAACTTTTTTATAGTTTCCCCGCCCGTTTGGATAGGTGCAAAATATTTGATACGCCATTTCCCTCTTTTATGCACGCGTGGATAATTATTTGCTCGCTATTGTTTTCTATGGTTAAAACGTTTTTACGAGTTAGGTTTATACTCTCCAACTTTGTCGGTTTCAGTAGGTTATTAAATTTAACTGACTGTGCCTTTTGTGAAGGTTTTAATGGTGTATGGGATAGGAGATAATCGCTCTTTTCATTCAAGTAAGTCTAGTAATTATGACGGGACTATTATTTTTTTATGTTCAAACTTATATAATGATAGTGTGCAAAGGTGCTATGAAATAATAATTCTCAGCCAGTCAAATCGTGAGGAAAAGTTCGCGCTTGCTTGGACGTATGGGTTGTGTTACTGACAGATATATATGTCTCTCTCCATAAGGAAATTAATAAAGGCTCTTAAAGAGTTTTCTTAAAAACAAAGCCAATGATGTCGTAAAAGTACAGAAAAACCGGCCAAGTGCGAGTCGGACTCGCGCACTGAGGGTTCCATGCCAACTTTAACTGCATTACGGAATCCACTTAGAAAAATACCACAATATTTTGTTGACAGCAAACATAACTTTGTTTTTCATAGTGTTTGTATGATGTACAAAGTTATGTTTGCGGTTGTTGAAAATGTGCTATATCTCAAAAACTTCTCGTTCGATCTCGTCCAAACCAATTTTGGTTGGAAGTATATGTGAAGGTCTACATTATATATTTTTTTCAAAATTTACGCTCGCTTAGTTTAGAAGTTAGATGGGGGGACGCCCATTTTTCCACTTTGGAAGCGTCTAGCTATGAAACGTTAGACTGTAAAATAAAATGGTTTTAGGAACCTCGGTGTCATTTCAAAAGATGCATAGTTTTGACTAAAAAAATTTTTGGTATTAGTTTCATGTATGGGAGCGCCCCCTTAAATGTCATTATTTTTATTTTTTACTAGCGGTCCCCCGCGACTTCGTCCGCGCGTTTTGAGTTTGCTCCCTCCCCTCCCGTCGCAGTGTGATGTTTTATATCGTAAAGCCTTTCTCTTTCAACACAAAAATATTTTTTCAAATCGGTCCAGCAGTTCCTGAGATAAGCACGTTCAAACAAACAAACTCTTCAGCTTTATAATATTTTAGCGCAAGCGCACGTTCAAGCGCACGTTGTACTTAAACTGCGAACATTATTTGGTGCGGAGTTATGTTAAAACTGTGATAGCTCCTAAGATATTTATTGAAATCATATGATATAAGGGCAACTTTGTTTTCAATGAAATGCTCCTGATGATAAATGTATTTGTTTTGATAAGAATAAATACCTGTGTGTATAATACACCTCTAAAAATAATGCATTATTTTTTTACAAATTTATTAACATAAAAAAGGTTGTAGTAAGTCAACCATAAAAGATAGACATATGCTGTCGCGGACTTTATTATAGAAATCTTAATGCTGAACAATCCTGTCATACATGATTTTTGTGTAACTTAAGCGGTTTCCGCAGCGTACGCAGCGGAAGCTCTCAAAAGGAATATCTTTCTCCCGTTTTCGCAACATTTTTCATTGCTGCTGTGGTCTTATGAGTCGTATCTTTATGTTATATAGCCTAAAGCCTTCCTCGATAAATGGACTATTCAACGTAAAAAAGATTTTTCAAATCGGGCCAGTAGTTTCTGAGATTAGCGCGTTCAAACAAACAAACAAACAAACAAACAAACAAACTCTTCAGCTTTATAATATTAGTATAGATATACAAATCGTAAAGCGGTTAACAGGATACAACTTCTTACCAAATTTCAACAGTGTGATGCTTATAGTTACAGATTAAAATGGCTGTGACATACGGACGGACAGACAGACAGACAGACAGACTTGACGAAACTATAAGGGTTTCGTAGCCGAATGGCAAAAAACGGAAATAAAAAATACCGTCTTGAGTACTGTTGTCCTAGTAAGGCCTCCTCAAAAGTAATGCTGAACTGTTATCACCAGCGAATGAATATTTTGTGTTTTGAATAATAAATAACTTAACCAATGGCCATTAAAATAGCCATTCCGACATGTGGTCTAGGTTTTTATTTCAAATCACACATGATCGTTAATATCCAATAGCTGGTAATCACATTTCATCATTACTATCGATGAGAAAATTAGGCCTGAATACTCTATTCTAGGTACACTCTTCCTTTAGGATTGTATTTAAAAAATATATATTCTTATCGGTTTAATCAGAGGTGGAATTGTGTACGGCAATTATTTTCATTTGACAGTTCAAAATGTACGGTATGATCTGTCAAAGGGTAAAGAACAAAGCGTTCGACAGATCATAACGTACGTTTTGAACTGTCAAATGAGTACGATTGTTGACACAATGCCTCCATTTCTGAGGTGGAATTCACCTCAGATCTCCTGATAACATTAAAATATGGTGTCCATTAATCATCAAGTGTTATTTTCATCATAAAGAATCGTAAACAGTACTTTCAGTTTAAACAAAATAGTCGTTTCTTAAACCCTCAAACGGCTTTGATCCGCCATAATTAAATTTCATACTCGTTTCGGGCAGCGAATAATTAAATTCGATATTGTTGTGATTTACAGGGACTCCTATTTTGTGTTTGTTGACGCGAACGCACCGCTGATTGATTTAGTTACGTAAATGTAATTTTGGATGACATACAAAGTTAATAAATAATAGGGTAAAATAGATGTTTATGTTAAAATTTGTAAATATTAGGAAAACAATTTACTAAGTACAAATGTCAAAAGACAAACGGTAAAGACCTTTTTGAATCTAAAAATGGTTTGATAGTATTCAAAAGGGTTATCGGTGACGAATAAGACAATTATCTTGATTATAAAAAAAACTAAACTATTAATTTCATAAGTGTTCATTCCTTCACATATTCTCGGTTGACTGTTACATTTTATATAGAGTGCTTTTACCATTTACCAAATAAAATAAACCGCAAACGGCTGCAACAGTGTTACATTAACCGTTCGTAGCCGTCGTAAATATCTGTAAACGATAAATCTTTCGTTGCGGGATAGGTGCTACCTCTGTCCGAGACACACTTTATTCGGACATTTACATTCGGATCGCCACTGAAAGGGTTAAATTAGTTTTCGAGATTGCCTTATTTGCAAAATGGGGACATTGAGTTGCGGATATTTTCTATGTGCGAAAGGAAGACGCTCGGTGCTAGGGTTAACATTTAGAAATATTTAGTAAGAGGGACGCGTTCGTTTTGTGATTTATTTGGGTGTATGACTCAAAAAAATTATAAAAAGTCATTTATTTATGCAAATAGCCCCACTTACAACACAAAATTATACAAATATAAAAGATTATACAAATACAAATTATAAAAGTGCCCCTAATTGTGGGATAGTGCTGAGAAGAAGCTGCGCAATAAACTCAGTCACTATTGTCAATGCCTCTTTTCAAAAAGTTTACAATGCTTATAGTGATCATGCAATGTTTTAAATCATTATCTACCTTATAATACCCTTTCGTCATTAGGGTTTCTTTAATAACAGTTTTAAATTTATTAAACGGTAAGTTTACAATGTGTTCTGGTAGTTTATTAAAAAAAAACTCTTTCCCCATGAAAGAATTACCTACCTTTCGAAGCCTAAATTGTGAAATAGCAAGCTTATTCTTATTCCCAGTATTATAATTGTGTATATCACTTTTTTCTTAAATAAATGTAAATTTTTGCGTACATAGATAAAATTTTCACAAATGTACTGAGAGGCTACAGTTAATATAATAATATATTTAAACACCTCTCCTTAGGAATCTTGAGGTTTAAAATTCGTATTGATGTAAGTAATGTGTTTTATTTGATGAGTTTATTTTTTGGTATTTCATTTCATTTTATTTATTTTAGAATAAAAATACTGTAAGTCATTACAGTCGCCCAAACAGTCAGTAAGGTTTAAATAAATAATAAATAAATAAATATCCTTTGGACATTCCCACACATCGCCATCTAGTCCCAAAGTAAGCTACTTAAAGCTTGTGTTATGGGTGTTGGATGTTTGATAAGCTGTTGCAAAGTGATTAAAGCTTAATACACCTGTGCCTTTACAATTTCGACAAGAATCGCTAGCAACAATTGGGATTCTATAAAACGATAAATTATTATCCAAATTCCGATTCGATTCCGTGCTTTTTTAACGCGTAGGCGTGTCATCATCAATGTTGCGAGATTTCTTTCACAATATTTGAAGGAGATATTTGTAAAAATTTCAAAAGAAAGCATTTGCAATATTCAACAGGCTTGCTAATGTGACGGTGGCCGTGTGGTATAGGCATACGCCCGGACAGCGTAAGACACGGGGTTCGATTCCTCGTCTGTCACAGCCAAAGTTGCTGAATAAGTAAAATATCACATGGATGTGATTTAAAAAAGATAACTAAATTTTTGAGTACTAACGTGTATATACACGTTAGTACTCAAATATTCGCGTGATTTCCATGTAAATTTCATTCGTTTTAGATCATAAATCACTTGGTCGATGTGTGATGCTCGTTCAGAAACTAGTAAAAAATCTAAGAAAATCACGCAAAATACAGAAATAGTAGAGTATTCACAAAACTGAGCTATCTTTTTTCAAATACCTTCCGCATCAATAGATTTTCATTAGAAAATCAGACATTAATCAATGAATATTATACGCCATCTTACCGCGAGTTATTCAGAAATAGTGGCGCTGCACTGCCATTTCAGTTGTCAGTCGAGTCAAAAACATTTATTTTAAGATGATTTTGTTAATCAACATGCAAATAAAAAATATCTAAGCATCAGACACGTAGATCTTTTACACACCGTGACATTTAGCATCGATGCAGTAGCGCGTTTTGAAAACACGCTTCAGCATCGCGACTCACGCAATGAACAGATTTAATTAGCATCGATGCGATCGCGCGTTAGTATCGATGCAGTCGCCAAAATTCAGTACATAGTTTGAAAATTTCAGCTTCTGCATCACGACTGTATCGATGCTAACGCACGTAAGCATCGTGACTGCATCGATGCTAAAAGTAGCGCTGTGTGTAAAGGTTGACATTTCGCGACTGCATCGACGCTAACGCGCGTTAGCTTCGCGACTGCATCGCTGCTAAAAGTCGCAGTGTGTAAAGGGTTTTCAAATTCAAATAAAAACCACGACTCTGCAAGCCACTCATCATCAGACTGCAAAGCAAGTATTTTCACCCATTTGTATGTCTGATTACGAACCATAAATAAGAGAAAGCGTTATGTCAAAACTATGGCGAAAATTCAGTGCAAACTACCAACGCCAACGATTTCATAGTTTCATAGAATTAACTCGTATAAAACTTGTAGCATAAAATCAAAAGATGTAATCTAGCATAGACATTCGCGTGATATTCATAAAGAAACAACACAATTGGTATTTTAAGAAGTAAGATCACTCCGATTAGTTCTAGCTGTGGTATTCAAGTTTACAAATAAAACAATTGAAATAAGATAAAAACCGATAAGAACCGCCTTCAAAAACAAACACTAAATAATGCTAATAGGAGAAACAAACTCATTTGAAGTCGGTGCATGATGTGCGTACGTAGATTGCTGCTGTCTGATAAGGTTGACATCATGTTTGTTTTTGAAAGAGGTTCAATTTATAAAAAAAGGAAAAAAAAAAAGTTATTGTTTAAGTTACTATGGATTTGATTGACCTAAACTAGTTATTAAAACCTTCTACTTAGTGTAACAAATACTTTAGTAAAAACCGGATCGAAATCAGTTAAGCAGAACACGAGATAATCTCGGACATACATACATGTATCTAGAGTGGATTGAAGTATCTTGTACATCATACAATGTAGAGAAAGATCTATTTTCTAGTCATTAAAAAGTCGAAATTTGACGTTAAGTGGTCTCTAACTATGGGCCTCATATAGAAGCTCAAAATCACACAACGAGCGATGGATGGCTATGCTCGGTGTTTCTCTACAAGATCGAAACAGAAACGAGGAGATACGTAGAAGAACTAAGGTACGAACGAATCTCTACGAATTAGTAAGCTCAAGTGGCAGTGGGTAGGGCACATAGCGCGAAGAACTGATGGCCGTTGGGGCAGAAAAGATCTAGATTGGAGACCTTTCGATCAAAAGCGCAGCGTGGGACGTCCACCGACAACATCTTGACGGACGACCTTGTTAAGATTGCGGGATCACACTGGATGCAGACCGCTTGTGATCGGTCGCAGTGGAACACTGTGGGGGAGGCCTATGTTCAGCAGTGGACGTCCTTTGGCTGATAATGATGATGAGTTAAGTGATAATTAAGTGCCAGTGAAAATACATTCTCTTCCCAGAGTCCAAACTATGCAAATGAATACAACTTTACTGAATATGTGCCTACTGATAAACCTTTATTGTAACATAAAGAAGCATTGTTTAGTTCTCATTAACATCCAGTCCTTATTTTAGAGGCGAATAAAAAACATAAACTTATGCCATTAAAACAACAGTTCACTGACATCTTATTTACATGGGGGCAGAGGTTACATTCGCTTGTAGTTTCGTTTAGTGCAAAGACCTAGTAAAAGTTGAACAGTAAACCGATTATTATACTTTTTGATATGAATCAGCTAAAAATAACAAACCGCAAGAAAATTTCACACAAAACAAAACTATAGTGTAGTCTTCAGTCAGTTATGGTATATTTTTTTTTGAAAGCACGATGGTTTTTAAAGTATTTCAGTATTACTATTAGTCACCTGTTCACAAGGATAGGTGAATTCATATTATGATGTTAAAAATTAACAGAAAACAAAGATATAAGAAATTCAGCGTCTATTTAGTTAGCGTCATGAAACCGCGTCATGTTTTGTCCCATAATTTCGGATATTTTGTTATTTCAAGGGAATCAAAACCTTATAAGGCAATCTTGATAATGTTACTCAGGTTATAAATATTTATTTTTAATTTTATTTATTTATTCAAATCAGGCAGCGGATTACAAAATGCAATACAGAATTACAGACCCATATCAATAAATACCCTACAAACTAACATACATACAAAATAATCTATTAAAACAATTTTTATAAAAAAATAAAAAATAAAAATTACACGCAATTTCACTGGCGTGTTGCTCGTAGTGCCGCGTATAATTCTGCGGAACCGCCGGAACACAACACCCTTCGGCCAGAAACCTTCGTTCATGAAGGATGACAAAAAAAATATTAGGGCAATCAAGGTTTTTACATACATAATAGATACGGACCCCTTCCTGCGCTAATCCGAGGCCATAACGGATTTTAAAAGCAAAAGCGGCTTTAACACAAAGTGGTCTAGCCTTTCTCATTTCTCTACTAAGGGGCGTCGTGTAGTTCGATCATTAATCTTAGCGCTATAGTCCGGGTGACGACCTTTTGAATTAATTCTGCATAAAAATGCAACCGTTCGTGCTAATATACCGTAATTAGCCGGTCGGACACATCGGGGTAACATTTTTTATTCAAATTCCCCTCAAAATGTACTTTGTGAGAATCGATAAAAAACACTAGGACTTTTTAAGTTGTTTAAGTTGCGCTAATTAATTAGTTAGAAACAGTTTTTAATATTTATGTTGTAGATTATGAGATAACATTCAGTTGAAGTGCTTTTCGTGATCACGTCTTGCTTCGTAGTATCTTATAATCTGCTTAGGTGTATAAATTAAAACGAGTTGCCAACCCATTCATTGAATTTGAGAAATTAAGTGTTAGCGACAGACCTCCACAAGTAACAAAAGTTTGCCGAAAATGCTCTTAAAACTTTTTATCACATCCCATTTCAATGAATAAAAATGCGCCAGACAACACACCAATTATTTGGTTTCGTGCTAAGGAAATTTCTTCCTTGTGTTACAAAGTACCAGACAATGTTTATGGCGGGGGTGTCTCCCATAAATACTTAAATACAAATAACTATATAATATATAATATCCATGACTTAGGTACAAATGTTAGTGCTCATCACACAAACATTTGCCCGCGGGATTCAAACTCGCGACCGCTGGTTTAGTAGTTAGGATGGCTAGCGATTGTAATTTGCTGTCGGCAGTGCATTTTTCTAGTAACTACATTTAGGACGCTTTTAATCCCTCAAGCGTATGTGAACGAGACACAATGCAAATTCTATTGTTTTGCGGTTGCCTGCAACCGCTCGGGTGTTGAAGCATTAAGAAGAGAATGAAAAGGCAGTTTCTAATTAGACATGGTTAATTATATGCCACATTGTCATTAACTATACCGTGTAATCGTGGTTAAATGTTACTGGGCTATCTACGTTAAAAAATATATACCTAACATTTCCATTTGACGACCTCCGTGGTGTAGTTTCTAAGCACGCTGGTTTCAAGGCGTCGCCACTCCGAAGTCCCGGGTTTGATTCCCGGTCGGATCAATATAGAAATCAAAATTTTCTATATTCCCTCGGGTTTGGGTGTTGTGGTACCACCGTTGTGTCCGATTTCCATAACACAAGTGCATTAGCTACTTGCTTTGGGATCAGAACAGTTTAGCATATCCGCTAATTATACAGGGTGACTTTTTTATCTGTACCGATATTTTGTGTAAAGACTCCACTGATGAATATGAACAACTTTTACTATGGGGGCAATTGTGAAATCGAGAAAAAAAATCAGTTGTTCCATACAAAAGTTCAATTGGCGCGCGGTCAAAATGTATGGAACAGCTGATTTTTTTTTCTCGATTTCACTATTGCCCCCATAGTAAAAGTTGTTCATATTCATCAGTGGAGTCTTTACACAAAATTTCGGTACTGATAAAAAAGTCAGCCTGTATAACTGTCTATGCCTGCAGTTGTATTTAATTTACCCCACTTCAACTCTTCTTCTATCAGCTTATGTAAACCTTCATCTTCTATAAAACATACATATTCAGCTAATTCTATTCCCATGTTTACTACCAAAGTTCAAATTGGTTGCCTGTAAAGTCGGTATACGGGCGAAAGTTTTACGTGACAACGACTTTTTATGTCTGTCTCTCTCGTTCTTACGCGTGCCTCTCACTCGCTCTCAGTGCTGCGCGCGCGGCAGACCGATCATAGTTGAGTGGGAGAGCGACGCAAGGCATTCGGCGGGCCTCTCTCTCGTTCGGTGACTCATCGTAACGTTACCGAGCGTTACACTTTTTCATAAGTGACTCCCAGCCGCAACCTAATTTAAGACGTTGTCACGTCAAAAATGCACTACAATACAACCCAAGACAAACGTACTAAAAAATCTTGAAGTTTAAAATGAAAAGCCAACAAATCTCGTGTTTGTCTGTAAAATGCGAAATATTTTAATATTCAATGACGGAAAAGTCGCCTGCCCGGGCGACGGAGCCGCGAATTCGCCGCTAAGCGGGAGGTATAAGGGAAATGCCGAGACATGGTCGCGGAGGTACGAAGTTAATGGGCAATTATGGAGGTTCCTTTAGTAATATTAGTTTTTCCTGTCCCTTTTATGGTGCTTTTACAAGGCAAGCTGGTTTTCGAAGGCTGTGATTACCTTTGGACCGAGTCTGGGAAGTAGTAACTTTGAATATGTACGGATAACAGCACGTCGAGGTAAGCACTGCGGTATCTTATGTTGTTGTGATAAGGGCTAGTTTTCGATAAAAATGTGTAACCTGATGTGCTGGCGACTGTACAACGACAGTATTGAAATTTGAAGAACTCTGTGAAGACGTTAAGACCGTCATTGTTTTTGACAGACATTTCACAAGCCGGTTTTTGACTCTTTTTATCACGGACAACAAAGAATTACATTATTGTTTATTTTTTTTAGAAATTAGTTATAATGTAACGAGCACCGATGTCCACAAATACATTATAGATATTAAAGATTAAATCATGCGACCTTTGGGCAAACAGATCATTTATGGTGTGACTTAAGAAATTTGTTATATAACACTTTATTATTGACTACAGGCAGGCTGAGTCAATTTTCCGACGATCTTTCCTTCGATGTGTAGACTGTAGATTCCAAATAAAACTCTTCTTTTTGAGATCGGTGACCGTGAGAGCGCGTACGATCTGGCCCGCTCACGGCCCTTTATTTAACCAAAAATACATGTCTGACTTATCGACTAATACAGATTAGTTACAAACAAGGACGGACACATAACATCATCTGCGTATTCCTTCTAACGTTTTTGTAACCTACCTACATTAATTGTGATAAAATTCCCATTCGCAACAATCCACTCTATGGGTTTCCTACCTACCCTCAGAAAGCGCGATATGGGGGACAGGAAATTCGAAGGCTTTACCGGCCTCGCTCCACCTGAGCGAGACAGCCTACTAGGGTCTCCCTCGCCCCTGTACCAAACTACCTACATATTTCTTAATATTTCCTAGCTAGTTAATTGTTACCCTACCTGCCTACCTAATTTGCAAATGGGAATTCCTAACTAACAGGTTTCTTATTATTGAAATAAAACGAGCCCTAAGCTAATTACAATGCTTACTCGCTATGGCCCTAACAGAAAATTATATTTATTATCATCAAAAATCCTTACAAATAAATATAACTAAACTTATTACTAAACATGATTGGGTGTCCGTAACAGTCTCCCCCCGGTGAAGCGCTGCGAAGTGCGAACCTCTTCTTATTCCACCGGCAGGACAGCCAATCTCGACGCCGGTCGACGAAACACGCCGCCCTCGGTCCGAATCTCGACGTTCCTCACTGCTCCGTCAGGTCCAGGATGTACTTCTGTGACAACGCCTCGTGGCCACACGTTTCTAGGCAGTGTGTGGTCCACCACGACGACTAGATCACCGGGCTTGATAGCAACCTCGGCGACATCTCGGGCTCCTCTTCTCGGCACCAGGTCCGGTAGGTATTCTTTAAGCCAGCGGCGCCAATACTCGTCGGCTAGCGCTTGCGCCGCCCTCCACGTCTTCCTCGACGCTGGTTCGCACGGCCCGATGATGGGTAGGCCGCGCGGTCCCCCTAGTAGGAAGTGGTTCGGGGTGAGCGCCTCCGGGTCGTCAGCGCTGACCGGCACGTGTGTTAGCGGTCGCGCGTTCATGGTGTGCTCGACCTCCGCCAGTAGAGTTTGCAGTACCTCTTCTCTCGGTGCCTTTTCATGTAGAGTGACTCGTAGAGCGTTCTTGACAGAGCGAATGAGACGCTCCCACGCTCCCCCCTGATGCGGTGCCCCTGGTGCTATGTAGCGCCAGTCGATGCGCTGGGTGAGCGCATAGTCTCGTAGAGCTGGCTCCCATTCTTCATTCGCTGCTCGTAGCTCCTTGTCTGCGCCTTTGAAGTTCGTCGCGTTGTCTGAGTACATTTTCTGTGGCCACCCTCGTCGCGATCCCATACGCCGCAACGCCATGATAGCCGAGTCAGTCGACAGGCTCGCTACCAACTCTATATGCACGGCTCTCGTAGTGAGGCATGTGAATAACGCTCCCCACCGTTTTTCGTGACGACGGCCCACAGTTATGATCATGGGACCAAAGAAATCTAGACCACAGTTAGAGAATGGTCTGGTGAAAGCCTCTACTCGAGCGCGTGGCAAGTCTCCCAGCACAGGTGTCACAGGTCTCGCCTTTCTCATACGACAAAAGGCGCACTTATGGGCCACGGCCCGAACAGTAGGTCGCAATCGCAGTATCCAGTATCTCTGTCGTACATCGTTGACGACGCGTTCGTTGTGCGAGTGATGGGCACAACAACCGCGCGTACGGGTGGCCGCCGTCCAATATTACGGGCGTAGTATCGGGGGCAGACACACCCGCTGCCCCCGTCCTTCCTCTCGCCCGCAACACGCCCTCCTCGTCGATGAATGGATCAAGTCTTCGGATGCGACTCCCCGCCTTCAAGTTCTGACCTCTTTCTAGGCGCTCTATGTCTTCTCGAAATGAGTCTGCCTGCGCTCGCCTCATCAGCCATCTTTCCGCTCTATCTATGTGTTCTTTGGTCAAAACAGTTGCGCGCTTGCGACATTTATCTATAAATAGAAGCACATACGCCATCGCCCTCACTAGGCGCTCGTAGTTGGAAAAACGCCCGGCGTCTGGCACGCTCCATTTGTCCTCTGTCGCGACGCTAAATACAGTCTCCTCGCTGCTCTCTGTGCAGCCTGCTTGAGACGGCCATGTATTCTCCGGTTCGTATAAAAACGATGGCCCAGTAAACCATCTGTCTTCATTTGATTTCATCTCTGTGACGACTCTAGTCGCGTCGTCCGCTACGTTGTCTTGCGTCGGCACCCACCGCCACTGATCGGGTCTCAAAAACTCACATATCTCTCTCAAGCGGTGCGCTACGTATGGCGTGTAACGCACTCTATCGTTCCCAATCCAGTGCAGAACGGTCGTAGAGTCTGTCCAATACGTAACTCTATCGGGCTGCCATATGTGCTCCTCCATTACTGTCGACGCAAGTCTCGTTCCGATAAGACACGCTTGTAACTCCAGACGTGGTATCGTCTGCGTCTTCATCGGGGCAACTCTTGCCTTTGCTGCCGCTAATACCACACGACGTGATCCATCCTCGTACTCTACAAGCCAATAGACTGCTGTCGCGTAAGCAGACTCGCTAGCGTCGCAGAACACGTGCAGCTGCTTTCCAGTCACTCCCCCCGTCAAAGTGTAGAGGCGGGGTAGACGCAGACTGCTAAGTGTATCTACGTTCCGCAGGCTCTGTGTGTCGGCTTCTCGGCATTCCTCTGCGTAGCCTTTTCTAAACATACTCTCGATCTGGGCTGGGTACTTTGCTTTAAAGTCTTCAGATGCGTCCATCTTCCTTTCTATTGACGTGAGCCTCCGCCTCGCAGCCTCGTAGCTCGGCGGCATAACTGTGTTAACCTTGCGCCACGGCAATCCAACTTCATATCGCTGTTTGACACATCTCACTGTTGACTCAAAGGCTTCTAAGGCGCGCACATCATCAGGGTTCTCGCGTTCCTTTTTCTGAATGCCCAGCGAATCGATGTCGAAGTATGACTTCACCATGTTGTGTAATTCTTCGTCAGGTTGCGTAGACCGAGCTCTCCCATGGTCGTCGACGAACAACACCGTATCTCTCTCCCTTATGACTCGGGACGGCGCTCGACCATGTATCACCCACCCCAGTCTGGTGAGCGATGCTGCTGGCTCGTGGCGTTTGCCTGTCAACAGCTTCCTGCTTACTATCAGATGCCAATTGTCCGCGCCTATGAGGACACGCGGCTTGGCGTTTACATAACACACGTCACTCTCGTTCAGGTTACGCATGTGTCCATACTCTAAACAGCTCCGACCCACCGTTTGAGTATTCAAGCGGAGATTCTTCATTGTTCTCGCTTTCACCAAATGTTTCTCGTTGTTACTGGCGATTATTTGAAGCTCCACCTCTCTGCTTGTGTGTGGTACGCTCTGTGTATTCACACTGCATATGTGTAAGTCTCGAAGCGGGCCTTCTGCACCGACGTATTCCGCCACGTCCTGATCGATCAACGTAACCGTAGACCCTTCGTCAAGTAGAGCGTGTGTGTTTACTCTACCCCGTGGCCCCTCAATGACGATCGGACATACCTTCAACAACACCTTGGATGCCCCCACAGTATGGCTAACTGAGGCTACCACTTCTTGGTTGTGTTGACTTTCGCTGTTTTCACGCTCTGTGTGTAACAGCCTGTGACGACGTCGGTTACAGCCATTCTCATTACACATCGGTGCTTTACATTTGATTCGCCTGTGCTTATTGTTCAAGCATAGAAAGCATATCTTTTCTTCTTTCAACCAATCCCATCTTTGCTTTACTGTCATGGTTTTAAACTTTGTGCACTTCGACACTTCGTGGTCCCCGCCGCAACATAAACACGTCTTATTTTGTGCCGTCGTAGCTTTTTCCTCGGCTGTGGCGTACACACCAGTGTTTCGCTTCTTTGAGTTAGCCTTCTGCTTAGCTTGCACTTCTTTCTTCGCTGCACTGTTGCTAGGTTGCGACACGTATGCGAATCGAATCGCCTTATTCGCTTCCTCCATCAAAAACTGCGATAATGTCACGATCTCTGGCTCCGAGTAGCTTGCGTACCGCGCTGCGTAGTCGCACCATCTTGTTTTCAAGTGTGGGCTCAGCTTATCGACCACCTCTCGGGTCATCATCGGATTTCTGAGGTAGCTTTTATTATCTATGGAGTCCAGTGTATACGCGATGTTCTGTACCTTAATCGCGAACGAATTCAGTTCACTGGCTGTCGTTCCAACTCGCGGCAGGTTCTTGAGGTCGTCCAGTGCCCGATCAATGATCACTTCTGGCCTTCCATAGCATTGTTCTAGCGTTCGCATGATCTTGTCCGGATCGGTGGCACGGTATAACAACGCCGCTACTGCCTCCTTGGCTTCTCCTTTTAGACATTTCTCAATCTAGCCAGGTTCTCGGATTTACTGTAGTTGCATGATCGCGTTGAATAATAATAAATAAAATAAATAATGTATTTATTTCTCACCACAAACAAGCAGGTTTTAAAAGTTAACAATCAATTTCGTGTTTATGTTGACAATCACTTGTTTGTGGAGACTGGTGACCTATGGTAAGTAAGAAATACTTGTGTTACAGACCACCAGGTCTCCACCCCCAAATCTAATGTGAAAAAAATTTACAGTTATTCACTAACTTAGTTAATACCTTAATAATTATAACAGCTCGCTTTACAATGTCTGGTTAGCGTTATCTGCACAAAAGCAACATACAGGATGACGTTGTGTAATACATTCTGGCGAAAGTGAAAAAAAAAAAAACCTCAAATTATCATAAACTACCTATATCTTAAATGCCAAAAAAATAAAATAAAAAAAAAATACAAATTCAGTACACATTAAGTATAGTTATTATGTAGTACATAACCTCGTAACGCCCAGATACCTACTAAAAGGTATGTAGCTCAAAAGTGGTACGGGCCCAAGACGTTGTCATAATTCATGATATAAACGCCCACACTACCTTTTAAAAGGTATCTGATTTGAACGCACCATAACATTTAAAATTACGCGGCAAATCTGTTAACGTTTTTAATTCGGATACTGGAAAGTCTGATTTTGTATATGGTTATGCAAAAGTGCCGACAGAAAAATAAAATATCTGTAATTTTCGGTGAAATGTCCGTCAAGACGGACAGACGTAGATGACGTGGTAAGTAAATCCATGATTATTGATGTAATCTTAGGTTTTTTCGCTGAAAGTATGTTACTCTGCTTGTTGAAAAATATGTAAATATTACAACTTCATAAAGATTTACGCGAAAATAAAGCACTAACATGTAAAATAACTTCCGTTAAATCCGGTCACCTTTTAAAAGGTAAAAGAGTATTTACATATTCATAGATTTTAAAAGGTATAAGGGAATATACCACTAATCAATTAAATTTGTTTTTGCATTGTATGACTTTGACCGTTTTCTCCTTTATTATGTAGTCCATAAGTCCATTATTTAGTCTGGTACAGAATATTTATCAGTAATCTATCCTTTTAAGGTAACCTAATGCGAGATCAGCAAATCGAAGAAGCTTAAGAAGTATTAAGTCAATCAGATATAGAAGAGGATGATCCATTTGGAGATGATGATGTTGCCGATTTAAGATGTTTATAAAGCCTTATTCCTACAATAAACGACTTCATAATGGTACATTCAGTTTTTCATTAATATTTGCTCGTATTCTAAAAATATTTAATTTATCTATAAGAATATCTCCATTTGCTATAGTGTTGATTTTAAAAGGCATATGGGTTGATATAGTGATTTTAGGTCCCGATTTAGAAACTTGTCAATTTATGCTTTTGTTCTTTGTTGGACATGGATTTCTTCCGATGGAACTCTTAAAACATGGTGATAAACGAGCGACAAAAAATAAATAGTACAGGAAATAATGATCATTTTGTCCAAAAATTGATATTTTCTTGTCATAGTGCTAGTGTTAAATATGTTTTTGGCCATTTAAATTTTGGAAGTCATGTTTTATTCCAAATATCTATGTCATTGTCTTTTGTAATATAAAATAAACCCAGTATTGTCTACTGTTACTGCAAAACTTTAAAAATATGAATTTTGCAAAAAGCGGGTTTTGTATATATTGAAGCCCATATGCCTAAATAAAGGATAACGAATTTGGGGTTATTTAGGGTCACAAACCCTTCCACTGACATACTTTTACATGCAGAAATAATCCCACGCTCATACGGAGATCATAAAACACTTTTTTTAATTTTCATCACCCCCGGGTTCGCACCATGTGAACCTTTAAAAAGGCATCTGGGCTGTAAGCTTATGTTTTGTAAAAATGGCCTGGGCGTTACGAGGTTAACATGAGACCTTCAGTTTCATCATATGATAGAGAATTAAGCCAATCGGTTAGAATATTTTTACATACATGTTTATTTTTAGGGTAGATATTTAGTTTTGCATTAGATTTATTGTATAATTTTGGTCCTTGAGCACAGAAAAACCTAGTGGCAAACGCTGTGTTTAACACTTCATAAGAACACACATTTTTATATCTGCATTTTCTATAAACAGTTTGTGGTTCTATGTATGGAGTCACGTTATGTTGCTTTAAAATAGTATTTAATATAAATAGTTGACGTACAGTCAACACTTGACAATCTTGATACAATGTTGAGGTTGGATATAACATCGGTTTGCAATGACAAATTTTGAGGATTAATCTTTGCGCCCTTTCCAATTTAATCATGTGACTTTTAGCTGCACCTCCCCAAGTTGTGATGCAATACAATATTATAGATTGGCATAACGCTGTGTAAATATATTTTAATTTCTTTTTATCGGCGACTTGTCTCAGTTGTTTAAAAATGTAAATAAGTTTTCTAATTTTTTGAGTTAGTCCAATTATATGTTTCTCAAAGGTAAGAGTTTCATCAAGAATGATTCCCAAATACGTAATGCTTTGTACTTTCTCCAGTCTTTTACAAGAACAACTATTTAGCGGGGGGTATGCACATTTATGAGCAATTATTTGGAGACCAGATGAGAATTTAAAAGTCCGTCGCATTGCAAATGTTATATATTTAGTTTTATCAATATTTAGGGTCAGAAAATTTGAAGCAAGCCAGTAACAGACTGTATTAAAACCCTCTTGTGCGTTGCGATAAACCTCTTCCCAGGTGTCTCCATAAAACGTTAGTGATGTGTCATCAGCATATGCTATGATTTTACAGTTTTTGAGCTCCAGAAAACACAAATCGTTAACATAGCAAAGAAACAGTGTTGGTCCCAGCACACTGCCCTGGGGCACGCCAAATGTAATTGGGATTTCCTCGCTAAGGAAGTTACCGATTTTCACTTTCTGACTCCTATTATTAAGATAATCGCTAAGTAAATGGTGAGGCAGTCCCCGTATACCCAGGGCCTCAAGTTTCATCAAGAGCGTAGATACAGAAACAGTATCAAACGCTTTCCTGAGGTCTAGGAAAATCGTAAGACAATGCTTTCCTCTATCTAAATTACGAACAATAAAGTCGGTTAAGTCGTGTACTGCATCGTTGGTTGCTTTGCCTCTTCTAAAACCATATTGGGACTCTGCCAGTAAGTTATGGTTCTCCAGATATGAGCAAAGTCTCGAATTTAGAATCTTTTCAAAAATTTTAGAAAAAGTGGTTAGTATAGCAATTGGGCGGTAATTGTCTACACAGTCCTTGTTTCCAGATTTATGTATAGGCACGAGAATAGCTTGTTTAAGAGTGTCAGGAAAAACACCACCGGAGATACAAGTATTAATTATGTGTGTTAAGTAGGGGACTATTATAGGCTGTAGTATTTTAATTGTTTTAACTGATATGCCATCACAACCTGCGGAAGATTCTGTCTTTAAATTATTGATAATAGTGGCTACTTCATCACAGTTTGTAGAACTCATAGTAAAAGAATGACACGGAGATCTCGTTTTCGGGTTATAGAAGGGTGTTTCGGGGAAAATTATTTTTTCAGCAAGTTCTTTACCAATAGATGCAAAGTATATGTTAACAGAGTTCACTGAGTTTGATTTTGTGTCACATATATTTAGCAGTTCGATTGAGGGAGCTTGATTATTGATACGATTTGTAATTGAATTTATCGATTTCCATAACTGCTTATTATTGTTACCCGCCACATTTAAGAGCCGGCTTTCATATTGCCTCTTCACTGTTTTAATCAAGTTACTACAGTAATTTCTGTAACGCTTATAGGTAATTTTTAAAATTTCGTCATTTTGATCTTTTTTTAGTTTTTTGTACATCTGATCTCTATTTCGCAAACAACGCAATAAACCGACGGTCATCCAAGGTTTTAAAGTTGTTTTTCTACAAGAAGAAGTAAAAGTTAAAGTATTTTTTAAGACTATATCTGATTAGTGTTGAATAAAAAGTTTTGTGATTTTATTAATATTGTTACATTTGTCAAACACATATTCAAAGTTTTCATTTTTACAATCGGCGAGTATTTTTTCTTGGTTTATTTTCTGCTGTATTTTGTTACTTACAAATGTAGGCGTCTTAGTTTTTAAACAAAATAAAGTTGCTTCGTGATCAGTTAGAGCAGTTTCCAATATCAATGTGTGAGATCGATATTTTGATTTTATAACGACATGATCCATACAACTTTTCTTGCGTGTAGGGAGGAAATGCGTTGGAATGAGACCATTGCCGGCTATTATTTCAAGATACTCTGAGGTGTCTTCATCAGTTTTGATGATATTAATATTCATGTCACCTACAAGAATGATATTTTCATACGATTTTAACGACTGCAATAAATCATTAAGCGATGATAGAAAAGGACCTATTTTTTTAAATTCCCATGGTCTGTAGATAGCAACTATAACCGTTTTAGTATTTATTTTTATAAGTAAACAATTATATTCACAGACTTTCGGTTCTTCGATTTTGCACTTAATCTTTTGACTAACTAATACTATCACTCCATCATTTTGATTGTAATTATTTATTGTACAGAATGAGTTATATCCATCCAGAGTTGGGAGCGATACAACATGTGAGAGCCAGCATTCTGAAAGAACTATTATATCACATAATAGGTCCAGACGCTGTAAAATTAGGCAGAATTCGTTGAAATTTTTATTTACACTTCTGATATTTTGCTGTATAATTTTTATATAGTTCGCTAGTTTACCAATAGTATTTAAACATTGTTCGGGTTGGCATACATGGACCTTGGAAAAATTGAAATCATTGAGTTCCTTTAATAATCTATTTGTGTCAGCGAATTTTATTTTTATGAAGTACTTTAAGGAATTTGCATAATTTATGGTTACTGCGATGGTTAGCCGATATGTGAATTGTGAGTTCAATAACAATAATTATTTTATTGTTAGACATCCTACAGTTCGTCCTCAGCGACGATAGTAAATCAACTGCAAAACAGATTGCACAAATATCTATAAAGTGTTCTTCTTTAGAAATTCGACGGCAACTATTCCTGTTTGCAAATGTGTTAGAAACTTGAGTAAAGTAACATACATATAACATATTTTGCGCAACTAAAAAGGTGCAGAATAAAAATACACGTAAGTAAGTAAAATTTCCAATAAGGCTAAGAGTTGAGGCATTTACAGACCCCTGAAGAAAATCAGATATACCATACTGCATTAACATGATACATAGAAACATCAGTATGTTAAGTAATGGGTTAACAAACATTATTCTTAAGACACAGCCTAAAACTAGTCATTGTTGCTTAGGCAGAGCATTCAAACAATTTTCAGATTTAATTGTAATAACTCCAGTGCTGGTTTTATCCTTACGTAGTAAGATTTTCCCATTTGAGAATCTTCCATTGCAGCTTTAAATGGTAACCAGTCGTTCGTGTTTCCATTAAAAATCGGTAACTCAATAGCTTGACGTGGGGCCGGTCGCTTCGACATAATCCTCTCCAATGTGTAAGCAAGTCGTTCCGCCCCGTCCGTATACTCTTGGGGTCTCGCTGTACAATCATTGTTTGACTCGACCTGTCGCTGCACATCTTGTTGAATGTTGTTTACATCTTCATTTAATTCTATGCTCGGCGAATTCAAATGTCGGTTTCTATCCACTTCTATATTACGCGCATCTTTTTCCTTGCGTCGCGTAAACAAATGTCTATTTCTTTCATTCCTCTCTTCACGTAGGGTAGGAACGTTACAAGACATCTCGGTTGTGGGTAGTTGCATGTTTACATCTTGACGCCGGGACTGGGCTTGATCCAACCAGTCATCCACCCTCGCTAGGGTCTCACCGGCGGGTAGGCTCTCACGGTCATCTTCATCTGTTGTATCCATTATCGTAGCGATCTCAAATTCTAATCTCTTCTGAATTAGATTCTTTTCAATAGCCGCCAACTGCTCGGCTGCTCTCAACTCGGCTTGCTTTAAACGAGCGGCGACGCTTGACCTATTTGAAGACGGCGGCGGCCTTATCCTAGGCGCGTCGGCGTTAGCGTCGTGACGTCTCTCTGCTGCCGTTTCCATTCGTCCGCCTTCTGCGGGTAGTTCAGTCTGTCGTAACGTACTCGCGGTGGCTTGCACAGACGGTGATGCGGGTGGTTCTTCAAAGTTGCGTAGTCTTGAGTCTTCGGCTTCCATTTTCCCAGCTTGGCTGCGCGTAGTCGGCATCTTCTTACTTGCTGCCCCTACTCCTATCAATCCCAAACAGGTACACTACCAAGGGGAGCCTGTCTGGGGATGGATGTTCGTGCAGGATCGGAAGGGAGGTACCGCCCGGCAGAGAGTGTACGCATCCGTGGGGTGCTCAGTTCTGGCTGGAATGTCCAGAACCCTCCGCAGTGCCTACAGTCCGGCCCCCACGCTTACGCACACCGTACCGGCGCCGGTCGGACTTGTTCACAATCGCTGGCGCGATATGTGGCAGCTCGCCCGAAAACTGCACCGCCTGGGAATCGGCGTTAAACCCGAGACAGACACCGTTTGGCACCGTTAGGTGGTGAATGCCCGAGCCACGGAACACCCGTGTAAATGTGATCGTCTCTCCACAGGAGTATAGGCCGATTCGCGGCTCCTGGTTACACTGTGCTTCGGCGTAGATCCCTCGGCGTATGTGCTAACCAAAGCACAAGTCGATGCCGCGTTGCTGATTTCTTCTTATATCCGGATCGCAACGGACCAGACGTTATCCGGATCGCAAGGACCAGACGATATTGACTACAGGCAGGCTGAGTCAATTTTCCGACGATCTTTCCTTCGATGTGTAGACTGTAGATTCCAAATAAAACTCTTCTTTTTGAGATCGGTGACCGTGAGAGCGCGTACGATCTGGCCCGCTCACGGCCCTTTATTTAACCAAAAATACATGTCTGACTTATCGACTAATACAGATTAGTTACAAACAAGGACGGACACATAACATCATCTGCGTATTCCTTCTAACGTTTTTGTAACCTACCTACATTAATCGTGATAAAATTCCCATTCGCAACAATCCACTCTATGGGTTTCCTACCTACCCTCAGAAAGCGCGATATGGGGGACAGGAAATTCGAAGGCTTTACCGGCCTCGCTCCACCTGAGCGAGACAGCCTACTAGGGTCTCCCTCGCCCCTGTACCAAACTACCTACATATTTCTTAATATTTCCTAGCTAGTTAATTGTTACCCTACCTGCCTACCTAATTTGCAAATGGGAATTCCTAACTAACAGGTTTCTTATTATTGAAATAAAACGAGCCCTAAGCTAATTACAATGCTTACTCGCTATGGCCCTAACAGAAAATTATATTTATTATCATCAAAAATCCTTACAAATAAATATAACTAAACTTATTACTAAACATGATTGGGTGTCCGTAACAATAGATACTCTGTGAATTCTATCATATCCAAGAATAGGTGAAGTAATTCATGTTAAGTAATTTAAAAGCGACAATTTACTGACTTTTATCTGGTAACTTGGCTTCCTGGGGCCTTGAAAATCAGTATTTGTCCCTCTAGCCGATTTCGACTACGGTGACCCGTCACAACCACTAACCGACTTCGCGGGACACATTTTAGTGCACAGGTGTGTGCGCAAACACAGGTGCACTCTCTATTCCTTTCACTTTCATAGCCCGATGGGTCAGCAATCTTACACGACCGAAGAGTGATCAGGCGCAGGACAAACGGCTTTGCGTGCTTTTCCGAGGCACGAGAGTGAAACACCGTCAACTTCCAAATTCTGTGCAAACCTAAGAATTTCTGAAAAGAAAACTGCCTGTTTTTTTCTGTTCAGAAATTCTTAGGTTTTTGGCCCAACCCTTGGATCGATCCCGGGACCTCTGGCGCAGCCATCGCTTTAAAGTGCGACTCTCTTACTACTGCGCCACTGAGGCAGTTAAAGTTAGTGCCTTTGATATATTGTATAGATAAAAATACATTATTTGATCAGAAATCGATTGACACTATAGATCTTAAGATTATTTTTTGTGCATGATATCTGGCTTTATGACTTAAGAAATTTGTTAAATAAAGTGTTACGGACACCCAATCATGTTTAGTAATAAGTTTAGTTATATTTATTTGTAAGGATTTTTGATGATAAAAAATATAATTTTCTGTTAGGGCCATAGCGAGTAAGCATTGTAATTAGCTTAGGGCTCGTTTTATTTCAATAATAAGAAACCTGTTAGTTAGGAATTCCCATTTGCAAATTAGGTAGGCAGGTAGGGTAACAATTAACTAGCTAGGAAATATTAAGAAATATGTAGGTAGTTTGGTACAGGGGCGAGGGAGACCCTAGTAGGCTGTCTCGCTCAGGTGGAGCGAGGCCGGTAAAGCCTTCGAATTTCCTGTCCCCCATATCGCGCTTTCTGAGGGTAGGTAGGAAACCCATAGAGTGGATTGTTGCGAATGGGAATTTTATCACGATTAATGTAGGTAGGTTACAAAAACGTTAGAAGGAATACGCAGATGATGTTATGTGTCCGTCCTTGTTTGTAACTAATCTGTATTAGTCGATAAGTCAGACATGTATTTTTGGTTAAATAAAGGGCCGTGAGCGGGCCAGATCGTACGCGCTCTCACGGTCACCGATCTCAAAAAGAAGAGTTTTATTTGGAATCTACAGTCTACACATCGAAGGAAAGATCGTCGGAAAATTGACTCAGCCTGCCTGTAGTCAATATCGTCTGGTCCTTGCGATCCGGATAACGTCTGGTCCGTTGCGATCCGGATATAAGAAGAAATCAGCAACGCGGCATCGACTTGTGCTTTGGTTAGCACATACGCCGAGGGATCTACGCCGAAGCACAGTGTAACCAGGAGCCGCGAATCGGCCTATACTCCTGTGGAGAGACGATCACATTTACACGGGTGTTCCGTGGCTCGGGCATTAACCAACCTAACGGTGCCAAACGGTGTCTGTCTCGGGTTTAACGCCGATTCCCAGGCGGTGCAGTTTTCGGGCGAGCTGCCACATATCGCGCCAGCGATTGTGAACAAGTCCGACCGGCGCCGGTATGGTGTGCGTAAGCGTGGGGGCCGGACTGTAGGCACTGCGGAGGGTTCTGGACATTCCAGCCAGAACTGAGCACCCCACGGATGCGTACACTCTCTGCCGGGCGGTACCTCCCTTCCGATCCTGCACGAACATCCATCCCCAGACAGGCTCCCCTTGGTAGTGTACCTGTTTGGGATTGATAGGAGTAGGGGCAGCAAGTAAGAAGATGCCGACTACGCGCAGCCAAGCTGGGAAAATGGAAGCCGAAGACTCAAGACTACGCAACTTTGAAGAGCCACCCGCATCACCGTCTGTGCAAGCCACCGCGAGTACGTTACGACAGACTGAACTACCCGCAGAAGGCGGACGAATGGAAACGGCAGCAGAGAGACGTCACGACGCTAACGCCGACGCGCCTAGGATAAGGCCGCCGCCGTCGTCAAATAGGTCAAGCGTCGCCGCTCGTTTAAAGCAAGCCGAGTTGAGAGCAGCCGAGCAGTTGGCGGCTATTGAAAAGAATCTAATTCAGAAGAGATTAGAATTTGAGATCGCTACGATAATGGATACAACAGATGAAGATGACCGTGAGAGCCTACCCGCCGGTGAGACCCTAGCGAGGGTGGATGACTGGTTGGATCAAGCCCAGTCCCGGCGTCAAGATGTAAACATGCAACTACCCACAACCGAGATGTCTTGTAACGTTCCTACCCTACGTGAAGAGAGGAATGAAAGAAATAGACATTTGTTTACGCGACGCAAGGAAAAAGATGCGCGTAATATAGAAGTGGATAGAAACCGACATTTGAATTCGCCGAGCATAGAATTAAATGAAGATGTAAACAACATTCAACAAGATGTGCAGCGACAGGTCGAGTCAAACAATGATTGTACAGCGAGACCCCAAGAGTATACGGACGGGGCGGAACGACTTGCTTACACATTGGAGAGGATTATGTCGAAGCGACCGGCCCCACGTCAAGCTATTGAGTTACCGATTTTTAATGGAAACACGAACGACTGGTTACCATTTAAAGCTGCAATGGAAGATTAAACGCGATCATGCAACTACAGTAAATCCGAGAACCTGGCTAGATTGAGGAATTGTCTAAAAGGAGAAGCCAAGGAGGCAGTAGCGGCGTTGTTATACCGTGCCACCGATCCGGACAAGATCATGCGAACGCTAGAACAATGCTATGGAAGGCCAGAAGTGATCATTGATCGGGCACTGGACGACCTCAAGAACCTGCCGCGAGTTGGAACGACAGCCAGTGAACTGAATTCGTTCGCGATTAAGGTACAGAACATCGCGTATACACTGGACTCCATAGATAATAAAAGCTACCTCAGAAATCCGATGATGACCCGAGAGGTGGTCGATAAGCTGAGCCCACACTTGAAAACAAGATGGTGCGACTACGCAGCGCGGTACGCAAGCTACTCGGAGCCAGAGATCGTGACATTATCGCAGTTTTTGATGGAGGAAGCGAATAAGGCGATTCGATTCGCATACGTGTCGCAACCTAGCAACAGTGCAGCGAAGAAAGAAGTGCAAGCTAAGCAGAAGGCTAACTCAAAGAAGCGAAACACTGGTGTGTACGCCACAGCCGAGGAAAAAGCTACGACGGCTCAAAATAAGACGTGTTTATGTTGCGGCGGGGACCACGAAGTGTCGAAGTGCACAAAGTTTAAAACCATGACAGTAAAGCAAAGATGGGATTGGTTGAAAGAAGAAAAGATATGCTTTCTATGCTTGAACAATAAGCACAGGCGAATCAAATGTAAAGCACCGATGTGTAATGAGAATGGCTGTAACCGACGTCATCACAGGCTGTTACACACAGAGCGTGAAAACAGCGAAAGTCAACACAACCAAGAAGTGGTAGCCTCAGTTAGCCATACTGTGGGGGCATCCAAGGTGTTGTTGAAGGTATGTCCGATCGTCATTGAGGGGCCACGGGGTAGAGTAAACACACACGCTCTACTTGACGAAGGGTCTACGGTTACGTTGATCGATCAGGACGTGGCGGAATACGTCGGTGCAGAAGGCCCGCTTCGAGACTTACACATATGCAGTGTGAATACACAGAGCGTACCACACACAAGCAGAGAGGTGGAGCTTCAAATAATCGCCAGTAACAACGAGAAACATTTGGTGAAAGCGAGAACAATGAAGAATCTCCGCTTAAATACTCAAACGGTGGGTCGGAGCTGTTTAGAGTATGGACACATGCGTAACCTGAACGAGAGTGACGTGTGTTATGTAAACGCCAAGCCGCGTGTCCTCATAGGCGCGGACAATTGGCATCTGATAGTAAGCAGGAAGCTGTTGACAGGCAAACGCCACGAGCCAGCAGCATCGCTCACCAGACTGGGGTGGGTGATACATGGTCGAGCGCCGTCCCGAGTCATAAGGGAGAGAGATACGGTGTTGTTCGTCGACGACCATGGGAGAGCTCGGTCTACGCAACCTGACGAAGAATTACACAACATGGTGAAGTCATACTTCGACATCGATTCGCTGGGCATTCAGAAAAAGGAACAACAGTGAGATGTGTCAAACAGCGATATGAAGTTGGATTGCCGTGGCGCAAGGTTAACACAGTTATGCCGCCGAGCTACGAGGCTGCGAGGCGGAGGCTCACGTCAATAGAAAGGAAGATGGACGCATCTGAAGACTTCAAAGCAAAGTACACAACCCAGATCGAGAGTATGTTTAGAAAAGGCTACGCAGAGGAATGCCGAGAAGCCGACACACAGAGCCCGCGTCTCTGGTATTTACCACACTTTGCCGTAGTAAATGTTAACAAGCGACAGAAGATTAGACTAGTTTTTGACGCCGCGGCCAAAAGCAACGGAGTGTGCTTAAACGACGCGCTACTAGAAGGCCCCGATCTGCTGAGGGACTTGGCTGGAATCCTGTTTAGATTTCGAGAGCGAGCTATCGCCGTAACAGCGGACATCAGGGAGATGTTTCTGCAAATTAAGATTGCTCAAGAGGACCAACCGGCGCAAATGTTTTTATGGAGAGGCGAGGACAGAGCAGCGCAGCCTAAAAAGTATAAGATGACATCAATGATTTTTGACACAAAGAGCTCACCGTTTCTGGCGCACAGTGTTAGAGACCACAATGCGAAGCAACATGCAGCAGAGTACCCGAAGGCGTACGAAGCTATCACGAAGAACCACTACATGGACGATTGGGTAGATTGTTTCGATACACAAGAAGAAGCAAGCAACGCCGTCAGAGACGTCACGCACGTACACGCGCAGGCGGGATTTACGCTCGCAGCGTTCAACTCCAATGGAGCGCAAGTCATGCGTAAGCTGCCACTAGAATGCCGTGCTGCGGACGCGTCGAAACAGCTCTGCTCAAGTGGAGAACAGCAGGGGCGTACCCTAGGCCTCGTGTGGAATGCCAGTACAGATGAATTGGGTTTTAACACTGACTTAGTTAGAGTGCCGCGTAAGGTGAAAACGCTAGAGCAAGCGCCGACCAAGCGAGAGGCGTTGAGCGCGGTTATGTCAATATTTGATCCGCTGGGACTGCTCAGTTACTACACGATAAGAGCGAAAATTCTTATGCAAGAAGTGTGGCGCCTACAAACCGGCTGGGACGAGATTCTGCCTGAAGAAATAGCGAAGGAATTCAGCGTTTGGCTGCGGAACGTAGAGACACTTAGCAGTCTGCGTCTACCCCGCCTCTACACTTTGACGGGGGGAGTGACTGGAAAGCAGCTGCACGTGTTCTGCGACGCTAGCGAGTCTGCTTACGCGACAGCAGTCTATTGGCTTGTAGAGTACGAGGATGGATCACGTCGTGTGGTATTAGCGGCAGCAAAGGCAAGAGTAGCCCCGATGAAGACGCAGACGATACCACGTCTGGAGTTACAAGCGTGTCTTATCGGAACGAGACTTGCGTCGACAGTAATGGAGGAGCACAGATGGCAGCCCGATAGAGTTACGTATTGGACAGACTCTACGACCGTTCTGCACTGGATTGGGAACGATAGAGTGCGTTACACGCCATACGTAGCGCACCGCTTGAGAGAGATATGTGAGTTTTCAAGACCCGATCAGTGGCGGTGGATGCCGACGCAAGACAACGTAGCGGACGACGCGACTAGAGTCGTCACAGAGATGAAATCAAATGAAGACAGATGGTTTACTGGGCCATCGTTTTTATACGAACCGGAGAATACATGGCCGTCTCAAGCAGGCTGCACAGAGAGCAGCGAGGAGACTGTATTTAGCGTCGCGACAGAGGACAAATGGAGCGTGCCAGACGCCGGGCGTTTTTCCAACTACGAGCGCCTAGTGAGGGCGATGGCGTATGTGCTTCTATTTATAGATAAATGTCGCAAGCGCGCAACTGTTTTGACCAAAGAACACATAGATAGAGCGGAAAGATGGCTGATGAGGCGAGCGCAGGCAGACTCATTTCGAGAAGACATAGAGCGCCTAGAAAGAGGTCAGAACTTGAAGGCGGGGAGTCGCATCCGAAGACTTGATCCATTCATCGACGAGGAGGGCGTGTTGCGGGCGAGAGGAAGGACGAGGGCAGCGGGTGTGTCTGCCCCCGATACTACGCCCGTAATATTGGACGGCGGCCACCCGTACGCGCGGTTGTTGTGCAATAGGGAACACCGTCGCGCCCATCACTCGCACAACGAACGCGTCGTCAACGATGTACGACAGAGATACTGGATACTGCGATTGCGACCTACTGTTCGGGCCGTGGCCTATAAGTGCGCCTTTTGTCGTATGAGAAAGGCGAGACCTGTGACACCTGTGCTGGGAGACTTGCCACGCGCTCGAGTAGAGGCTTTCACCAGACCATTCTCTAACTGTGGTCTAGATTTCTTTGGTCCCATGATCATAACTGTGGGCCGTCGTCACGAAAAACGGTGGGGAGCGTTATTCACATGCCTCACTACGAGAGCCGTGCATATAGAGTTGGTAGCGAGCCTGTCGACTGACTCGGCTATCATGGCGTTGCGGCGTATGGGATCGCGACGAGGGTGGCCACAGAAAATGTACTCAGACAACGCGACGAACTTCAAAGGCGCAGACAAGGAGCTACGAGCAGCGAATGAAGAATGGGAGCCAGCTCTACGAGACTATGCGCTCACCCAGCGCATCGACTGGCGCTACATAGCACCAGGGGCACCGCATCAGGGGGGAGCGTGGGAGCGTCTCATTCGCTCTGTCAAGAACGCTCTACGAGTCACTCTACATGAAAAGGCACCGAGAGAAGAGGTACTGCAAACTCTACTGGCGGAGGTCGAGCACACCATGAACGCGCGACCGCTAACACACATGCCGGTCAGCGCTGACGACCCGGAGGCGCTCACCCCGAACCACTTCCTACTAGGGGGACCGCGCGGCCTACCCATCATCGGGCCGTGCGAACCAGCGTCGAGGAAGACGTGGAGGGCGGCGCAAGCGCTAGCCGACGAGTATTGGCGCCGCTGGCTTAAAGAATACCTACCGGACCTGGTGCCGAGAAGAGGAGCCCGAGATGTCGCCGAGGTTGCTATCAAGCCCGGTGATCTAGTCGTCGGGGTGGACCACACACTGCCTAGAAACGTGTGGCCACGAGGCGTCGTCACAGAAGTACATCCTGGACCTGACGGAGCAGTGAGGAACGTCGAGATTCGGACCGAGGGCGGCGTGTTTCGTCGACCGGCGTCGAGATTGGCTGTCCTGCCGGTGGAATAAGAAGAGGTTCGCACTTCGCAGCGCTTCACCGGGGGGAGACTGTTACGGACACCCAATCATGTTTAGTAATAAGTTTAGTTATATTTATTTGTAAGGATTTTTGATGATAAAAAATATAATTTTCTGTTAGGGCCATAGCGAGTAAGCATTGTAATTAGCTTAGGGCTCGTTTTATTTCAATAATAAGAAACCTGTTAGTTAGGAATTCCCATTTGCAAATTAGGTAGGCAGGTCGGGTAACAATTAACTAGCTAGGAAATATTAAGAAATATGTAGGTAGTTTGGTACAGGGGCGAGGGAGACCCTAGTAGGCTGTCTCGCTCAGGTGGAGCGAGGCCGGTAAAGCCTTCGAATTTCCTGTCCCCCATATCGCGCTTTCTGAGGGTAGGTAGGAAACCCATAGAGTGGATTGTTGCGAATGGGAATTTTATCACGATTAATGTAGGTAGGTTACAAAAACGTTAGAAGGAATACGCAGATGATGTTATGTGTCCGTCCTTGTTTGTAACTAATCTGTATTAGTCGATAAGTCAGACATGTATTTTTGGTTAAATAAAGGGCCGTGAGCGGGCCAGATCGTACGCGCTCTCACGGTCACCGATCTCAAAAAGAAGAGTTTTATTTGGAATCTACAGTCTACACATCGAAGGAAAGATCGTCGGAAAATTGACTCAGCCTGTCTGTAGTCAATATCTATTTTCCTCCGTATCATCCCTATTACAGTACACTCTGAGAAACGTGTTTAAAAAAACTTTGACTTATTTTTTATATACCGTATCCAAACGGGACAGTATTTCGTACCCTCATACTCCGGGACAGACATTAGACATAGCCAGCCCAGACGCGGTGAGTGACCTGTGATATGATATGCAATAACCGATGAACGCGCATTAGTGAACTTAAAAATGGCCGCTGTTTTTATGACTGGGTGTTTATAGGATTTATAGCTGAACGCGTGGATACATACGCATATTTATCTCTGCATATGTGTGGTTTGTGTAAGGGTAGTATTACGGTTAGTGTGTTGTGCTCATGATCATGACTTTATTGTCATGAATTAGATTAGAACTCAATACTGTACGACAAGTCCACCGATAAGATAGACAGACGACCTTGTAAAGATCACAGGACTAAACTGGATGCAGACCGCTTGTGATCGGTCGATGTGGAAAACTCTGGGCAAGCCTATTTAATTTTATTTGTATTACAAAATGCACATTTTTTATGATAGACATAAAATGCAGACATGTATGTGTGTTGTGTGTGTGTGTGTGTGTGTGTGTGTGTGTGTGTGTGTGTTGTCGCAGTGGACGACCTTTGTCCATGTTGACTGTACGAAAGGTTGCTAGTGCATAATACGTCCACTGTTAAGATAGACTACCTTGTAAAGTTTCATTATGAATATTGATTCATTGGCAGGTAGTCAACAACCGATTACTTGGAAAAAAATATGGGAGATGCCTAAGTTCAGAAATGGTCAATCTGAAGCGAATGTACAAGAGGTTGTGTCCAATCGAATGATTAAAAATCTTAAAAAATTGGTGTCATAATTTGCTACTTATTAAGAGATGTTCGATTTACTGATTTACTAATATAAAAATCTGAAGAAAAAAATATATTATATTCTAATTCTACTGCAACCAGCTCAAATCTGTATATAGATGGACCAAAACGTCCCCACGATACTGCCCACTCGCATCCGTGACAAATCTGTCCCGATAATTGCAGGCTTGCTAGACGTGCCTCGGCCTTTTCCATGTCCGAGGGTTGGCACTGCATTGATAAATTTAAAAGTCCTTCTACACCAATCCATGTATTTTTATGGCATATCTGGGCCCCTATTTTTGAATCAATCGAGTCAAGATGGAGTGTGATATTCATTGATTAATGACCAATTTTCCAATCAAGGTTATGTAGTATAAATCCTCAAGGGAGTATTTAAAAAAAACTAACTGAATTTTGTGAGTACTAAAGTCTATATTTCGCGTTATTTTCATTGATAGTTAATTCATTTTTGAACGAGAATCACATTCCATATACCTAGTTCGGATAATTGCACGCATTTTAAGCGCGGAATTTCTCGGATCGGCCGAAGTATGAAACTTAAGAAATTAAAAATTATTGATATTTTCATTTTTTGATTTTCTGCTGCATCAAATTTAATATCCTTTTAAAACTGATACTGCCTTAAAAAATGCGTAGATTAACCCACGAAAAGGTAATTATTACGCGTAATTAAGTTTATAAAATCGTTAAAAAATATTTGCGCCAATATTATTTAAAAACACTCGGCCCGAGTGGTCGGCACACAGCGTGCTAGTGGCCAAACATTCGGGTCCGAGTACTTTAATACAAGCTTTTATATAAATGATAGAAAAAGACGTCACCGTAAACACTTGGACCAGAGTGCGTGGCACGAAAATACAACAAAAAAATACAAACAAAATGTTAACTTTCACGAAAATACTAATTTTGTCTCAGCGTTTTTCTAGCGCCACTAGGTCTAACATGCACGCTATCGTTTTACGCGTCGATAAAATAAATGAATTTCCTAAACGACAGGCTTTTCTACATTGTTCGAACTGAAAAGGTATTTTTTATAGATTTTAAAAACAAATAAGTAAATTAAATTCAGTAAAAACCTTTTCTGAAATGATATTTAGACTAAAAGACGTTTAGATTTTTTGATTGCAGCGATAAATGATCTTAGGCCCACTGGGTGTTTACAGGGAAGCTATGACTAGACTTCCGTACGTACAAATGCTTTGGTTCTTAAAGAATGACCATATCACCGTTAGGCTTTATTAATTAGTAGTTCGAACACCTAACCAAAATAAATAATTATTATTTTAGAAGCTCCGCCTGTAAAACAACTACAAGCAATGCGTCCTGTAAAGTGTTAACTAACTTACTGATTAGGTATTTCATGATTTTGATATATTTTTTAAATCATAAGTTGTGAACTTAACAACACTGTCCATTTAATAGACATTATTGTGTTATTGTATCATAAACATGGCTGAAATAAAATGTATGAAAATCATATCATAGGTGACAACCCTGTAGTAAGGCTCTTCGAGTATTTCTTTTAATCTCTCACTTATTTCTGTAACGATGCGTATTTGTCTCTTGTTCAACGATCCCATCGGAGTGGAAACGAGATATTTGTCGCGCGGATTTCTTGCGATTTTATTTAATTTTATACTTGCAATAAGAGAGGGTTGTGTTACGTCATAAATCGCTCTTACTTAGAATCGGTGATCGCATTAATACGTAGTAAGCTAAACACACAGCGCTAAAGCAAGATCTCTTTAAATTGCACGGCACGATTCTCTTCTATTCTCACGTTGCCACATTTATTTACCAACTTCAAGGAAGGAGGAGGTTATCAATTCGACTCCATGTTTTTTTTTTGTATCTATGTTACCTCATATCTCAGTGGTTAGTCAACCGATTCGAAAAAAAAATTCGTCTACCTATTGGTCCGATTGTTGCCAATTTGGGATCTGATGATGGAATCTTGGCGTAATCGAGGGAAACCCTTAAATTTTAAAGGCACGTATAGTGTTGTTTAACTAAAATCTTAATGTTGACGTGTTGTTACATCTGATAGTCCACATCTTGTAGGGCTGAGCTGGAACTCCTTAACGCTTAGAAGTTCAGTAATTAAAATGACTGAACTTGTGATAAGTAGTTTGTAGCTTTTTAAAGGACAGAGTCATAAGGTGTCACCCCCCCCCCCCCCTCTTGTAATCTCTAAAACAGAAGAAATAAAATTAACTTAAAAAAAGTAAAAACCGAATTCAAAACCAAAATGCACTAAAAAGTCTTAAATAAGCTCTTGAACATTGAAAGAAAAGGAATCCATTTTAGGCAAACAATTTCTTTTTGCAGTCGGTGCCATCACTTTGACACTTCAGCTTCACCTGTTGCAGCACCGAATCCAATAAGAAATTGTTTGCCTAAAATGGATTCCTTTCCTTTCAATGTTCACGAGTTTATTTAAGACTTTTTAGTGCATTTTGGTTTTAAAGTCGGTTTTTACTTTTTTAATATTTACATCTGTTTTTTAATTATTGTTATGTCTTATGTCTGCATTTTCTCTTCTTATCATTTATCTTTAGTATACAGTTCATTCCCATTATTGTCACCGACACTCAGAAATTTAATCAATTTCTTAGAAATAAAACAAAATAATTAATTTGTCGCAGAATCCTACTAACATAACATAACATTCGGAAGACGCACGGAACTAAATAGTTTAAGTCTAAATTTCAGCGTGTGATGCCACTTGTAATTTATTACTTCATCGCATCATAGTACTAGTACCTAACTTATATATTAACATTTTCAAAACACAAAAGAGACAAAACACAACTGCGCATCAAGTAACTTTACTTCACAGAATAAATTACGTGTCATTTTATAATCTTTAACAAAGTGCATAATATTTCATGATAATAATAACAAAGGAACAGTAACCTTCTGTTTGCACTACGACGGAAAATTTAGAATTTTCCAGACAGTGATTCAGGTTATTTGTAATACGCAGATGTCAAAAGTGTCAAAAGATGTCAGCGATGTGCGTACGCAAAGTATGAAATAGGAAGACGGATGTGTCATACGTTTTAAATACGGGTTCCGTGTTGGCTAAGTGTTTGATGAGTTTATTTTGTTACCTAGCAAGATAGGTATAATTTATTCCCTGTAAACTTCATCCTCAAATGAAAAAGTTTTTTTAATATTAAATGGGTTTTGTCTTTTGAGCGTTAGAAGGCCCTATATTCTTATTCGTATGGATAACTCAAATTATGTTTCAATTTTTAAACACGCACTTTAATGCTTTAAGCATTAGGTCCGCTATTTGAACTTTTTTCTGTCTGCAATAAATAATAAAATAAATATTTTTATGGTTTTATAAATCTATACTTACTTTGTTTGTTTGTTAAAACGTGCTTATCTCAGGAACTACTCGACCGATTTAAAAAAAATCCTTTCAGTGCTGGATAAAGTAATAAAACCAAAATCTGAATTTACAAATTCTTGATCAGTGTAGGAAGATAATTTATTGAACATCAGCAATTAAAAGATTTATATTTTTGCTAGTCCCCAAACGAAAGTAAATATTTAATTGAAGATTTCATGATTTCTTTTGTTTCTATTGTACAAGTTTTTTTTACGTAAAAAAGTAAGTTGTCTGTCATTCAAAATGTTTACCGGTTATTACCCAGAGCTAAATCAAACACTGTCCTGTCACCGCATTCTGAAGAGGACATCCACTAATCCTGTCGACGAACAATAACTTGTTAATTACAGGGCAGCAATTAACGGGGTGACTCAGAACAGGGCCTTTGTTTCGAAATTATGCGCATAAAGTTACTGAGATTACCGCTTTTTTTTCTATTTGCGCATTTAAAAATGTTAATGCAAATTGCAATTCCGATTTTGTGTTTGACACTAATTTATTGCTGTTACACAGGGGGTAAAAAGAAAACTTTTTAATGCTGCTTTCCTTAATGGAGCTTAAAATCTGTCATACTTTCTAATATAAAAAAAAAACCTTCAGACGGTTACTTTTACGATTCAAATAAGTTAAGAAAGAAATAATAATTTCAAGAACTACCACATTTAACAGAACATGACTCTTAATCACCAGAAATTTACTTAAGATTCAACTTTCATTTCTGAACAAATCAAAAGCCTGCCTTCACAAGGGACATTGCCACCTCCAAATCAATATTACACCAACATATTATAGCTTGTATCATCTAAACAGATTTCTTAATCACTCCATTACATGCACATAGCTCAGTCGAGCTCGCAAAAACAGTCGCGGACGTACACTGCCTTTATTCCAATCGCGACTTTACTCCCGTGACTTAGATGCGTTTAAGTATGCGTCGGTCGTGGGTGTACACAGCAGTGCCAACTGAGCTGTGTAACAGGTCGTCTGGACGCGTCTGGGTGAACGGCTAGTATAGAATAGGCGGGTCACTCACACCCGTCTGCCGAACATACAGTCTAAAGGAATGGCTAACTGTTTTAAGGTATTTAATCTTTCAAGATCAAACCGTTCTCTGGGCCTTTGACTGTGTTTATGGACTTATTAACAGTTTAGTAGACAGTAACAAAGGCAAAATGGATATAATATTATTATCACGCTTATTCACTGTCTACTAAAGTGTTGAAAGGCGTAACCAACTGTGAAACTTGTCTTCCAAAGCATGGAAATGCTGTTCCGAGTCGTCACGTGAAAAAGGGTCAGGAATAGGCCCTCTCATAACTTAGGTGATCACTAGCAAAGCAGTGTCACCACAGCTCTACAATAAAACCCTAAAAAGGCTAAAATTTTCATCTCGCCTGTTCGGAAAATTTAACCTTCATGTTTAGATAACCTGGTGGAAAATAGCTTTTCCATTCCTAGTGGAAAGTAATTTAGTTTTAATTGCTATGATCAGACATGGAGTCAAAGATAATTGAGTCACATCATTTATTAAAATTAAAGAACTGTTCACATTTTTTGCGTAGTTAAACATTTTATTTATTACGATCTATGATTTTAAAAATGTACAATAGGTAAAATTTTTAACAATAATGAAATCAACTATTAACATATTCAGATTTCCTCATTAGTACCTACATATTGTCAACATTTTTTTTTTTAAATTAACACTGTAATTTTTAACTTGAAGATTTTGTCTGTCTGTCAGGCCAAATTTTTAGCTATCTGTCTACCTACACTGTCATTTTTATTTTATTTTTCCTGTCTTTGTAATTTTCTTTCTACTCTCATTAAATGGTATTGCATTTTAGAGTTTATATCTTGCAATCTATACTAATATTATAAAGCTGAAGAGTTTGTTTGTTTGTTTGTTTGTTTGAACGCGCTAATCTCAGAAACTACTGGCCCGATTTGAAAAAATATTTTTACGTTGGATAGTCCATTTATCAAGGAAGGCTTTAGGCTATATAACATAAAGATACGACTCATAAGACCACAGCAGCAATGAAAAATGTTGCGAAAACGGGAGAAAGATATTCCTTTTGAGAGCTTCCGCTGAGTACGCTGCGGAAACCGCTTAAGTTACACAAAAATCATGTATGACAAAATTGTTCAGCATTAAGAGTTCTATAATAAAAACCGCAATAGTATATGTCTATCTTTTATGGTTGACTTACTGCAACCTTTTTTTTTTTTTATGTTAATAAATTTGTAAAAAAATAATGCATTATTTTTAGAGGGGTATTATACACACAGGTATTTATTCTTATCAAATTAAATACATTCATCATCTCGAGCATTTTATTTAGAACTAAGTTGCCCTTTATATTATTTGATTTCAATAAATATCTTAGGAGCTATCACAGTTTTAACATAACTCCGCACCAAAATAATGTTTGCAGCTTAAGTACAACGTACGCTTGCGCTAATATATTATAAAGCTGAAGAGTTTGTTTGTTTGAACGCGCTTATCTTAGGGACTGCTGGACCAGTTTGAAAAAATATTTCTGTGTTGGATAGCTTATTCATTGAGAAAGGCTTTAGGCTATAAAAAATCACGCTGCGACGGGAGGGGAGGGAGCAAACTCAAAACGCGCGGACGAAGTCGCGGGGGACCGCTAGTGTACAAATAAAGATGCTCATACTGAAAACTACCACTATTAGTAGTGTACGAGGGTCAAACTGAAAGTTTTTAGAACTGTCCACTTATAAACAATATAATAAAAAAAATATTCTAAAATTTGAAAGTAGAACTCTTTGCCAATATTACTGAGTATATATTTCATTCATTTGTCATTTGTTTTACGATTTGGCGGCAAATTGAAAATTGTCTGTGTCACGTCAACATGAATTTAACACGAGAAAATTTTCGTGCAATGATTTTTTATGACTTTCGATGTCATTTAAGTCAACAAGAAAGTTATGATAGACTACGATTGGCCTTTCACGATGAAGCCCCATCTCGTGCGACTGTTTACAACTGGTTTAATGAGTTTAAACGTGGTCGCACTAATCTCACTGATGATGTACGTGAGGGACGGCCTTCTACGACGACGACTGAAAATAACATCTGTGTTGTGCGGCGTATGATAGAGACTGACAAAAGAGTGACCTATCAGCAGATTTGGACAAGCTTAGGCATCGGTATGAGTCAAGTGCACAAAATCCTCCACGAACATTTAGCGGTCAGGAAGCTTTGCGCCCGGTGGATACCTCATAATTTGACTAAGGCTCAAAAACTCCATCGTGTGGATTGGTGCCGTAAAATGATTGAAAGATTTAACGGAGGTGACTCAAATGCTGTGTTCGACATACTAACAGGTGATGAAAGCTGGATTTACTGTTATGATCCTGAAACCAAAAGACAATCTGCTCAGTGGGTGTTTCCTTTCGAGGAGTTGCCAACTAAAGTGAAGAGAGATCGAAGTGCGGGAAAAAAATGGTGGCCTCGTTCTTTGGGAGGTAGGTCATTTCGCAACAATTGTGTTAGAGGATCTAAAAACAGTTTCTGCAGAATGGAACACTACCAATTGTTTGCCACTTGTCTTGGAAAAAGTTCAAGAGAAACGACCTCGCAGTAGGATCCTCCTTCACCACGACAACGCCTCGTCGCACACCGCCAAGCGAACGATCGACTATTTGGCGACATCAAACGTTGAATTACTGGGTCACCCGCCGTATAGCCCCGACCTCGCGCCTTGTGATTTTTATTTATTTCCAAAAATTAAAGAAAAACTTAAAGGAAAGCGGTTTATGAATGCTGAAGAAGCGGTGGCTGCGTATCGCGGCCACCGCTTCTTCAGCATTCATATATGCCATTGAAGAGACCCCTAAGGACGAGTGGGCAAAGTGCTTTCCCAGTGGTTCCATCGCATGCAGCGGTGTATTGACGTCAATGGACAATATTTTGAAAAGATATAATAAAACTAATAACTGGCTAATGTAATCAGTTTTTGATTTTCTAAGAACTTTCAGTTTGACCCTCGTATCTTTCTTTTCCTTCTTCTATTATTTGGGCTCGGGCCTCTTTACAAATCTGCGCTAGATTGTCAGATTTGGAAATTCTTGTTACTAGTCAGACATTGTTTTTTTAGGCGTGTTTTCCACCTCTTGTGAAATCGTGGTTAAACATTAAAACCAAATCATATGTCAACTTTAAAATAGCCATTTACTTCTCATCCTGCCCGCCCATGTGCCCACACATGGGTGTACCTTCCAAAACTACCCGACAGACAAATGAATTCGCAACTCCTCCAAAACTTACGCGGACGCTGACGTCTTGATACTTGTCACGATCATACTTGACGACGAGCCCGATTAGCTACTTGCGTCTGGTGTGAAGTCTGTCTCAGAACTTCACAGGTGTAGTTAAATCTTGAGACTTTGAGAGCTTGCAATACTAATACCCGCTTATTACTTGTATAACCAAGAATCTGATTACGTACTACGGTCTGTTTCACAATGTGGAAATATGTTCTGGTTTAATTCATATGAAATGAACTGAACGGTTATTTCATATGAAAAACGATCTATAGGTATTTGAAATGTCGTTGGTAAGTGTTCTTTTAAACATGCCCTTAGATTCATTAGAATAGATTAAATAGTAATACTTGAATTACAATACAGGTTACAATTTGAATATCAGTTAGTAAAATATATATTTTATACTAAGCGTAGGTGTTTGATAATGAATAAGTTACACATGATGAATATGGATAAAGCCAGGAATACACATGACTGCAGCTGATAGTCATGCTAGCTGACTTTTATGCCAGCACTTTGCACGTGCCGTCTAATTCTATATGTCGGTATACGCAAACTGGCATGCCTTGGGCTATTAGCAAGCGATCGCACAAGTTTTCATTTTTGGACGCAACTGGCATGCAATGCGGCAGAGGATACGAGAGGCTGTAAAACTGGCGCCTGTGGGTATTAATAATATGATATAGGAAAGAAAGAAATAAAAAAAATACATTTATTAACTAAGGATACCACACACACACACATCATAACAGACAAAATTTTGTACAAATTAAAAAAAAAAAGGAAAAAACAACAACAATAAACATAACTTTTAACTAGTTAGTCGACGACCCGTCTGGTGTAGTGGTCGAGAAATCGCCTACTACGCAGCGGGTGCGGGTTCGATTCCCGCACAATACAAACATTTGTGTGCATGAACATGTCTGTTTGTATTGGTCTGGGTGTTTTCTATGTATATCATGTATGTATTTACAAAGAAAAAGTATTTAAGTATTATATCCGTTGTCTGGCACCCATAACACAAGCTTTGAGTAGCTTACTTTGGGACTAGATGGCGATGTGTGGGAATGTCCAAAAGTTAGTGTTAAGCTAATTAGTGTCCCAATCAAAAGGACCTCACTCAGCATATTTCAGTGGGCCCTTTCCAAGTGAGGTACCCGGAAATAGGTGCCAACACTACTTACAGAAATAAATACATAAAATAGAACATATATATGTATATAGCAAAAGGAAAAAGATAATGCGTATCAAATGGAGCGTCCTGGCAAGCCTTATACCACATGACTGACCATTAAAGTCGATTTACAGTCGCTGCAAGTGTTATGATGTAAAATATTTGTAAAAATTTTGCCTACATACATATTCCTGCTGTTTAGAAATTACTGTTGCGTTACTGTTGATTTTCCTTTTGATCACTTATATGATATAAGCATGCAAGGACGCGCATTGCATGCAAGTTTGACTTGCAAATGTCTCCATGTTGCGCCATTAAGCACATAGCATTAACAGGCAAGCTACTAATCTGTTTCACAGGCAAGTGTATCGCAATTTTTTTTAAAAAAACTAGCGGTCCCCTGTGGCGTCGCCCGAGTAAATTATGGATTTCCTGTAAATATTTCAACACAAAACACAGATTTTCATTAGAAGTAAAGAGGCCTGGAACCTTAGCACTTAGCTATGCGTCAATAAGTGACTGAATCTATGAATATGTGTAAGAGTCTCGTTCTAAAGCCGCATTGATGCCGCATGCGACTTCGCTCGTGTTCCTCATCAAAACAACAGCTTTTAGGTATCAATATTTTATGCAAGTATGCAACAAGTTTTGTTTAAAAAACTTTACAACCTGATTGTTTCTCCTACATTTACTGGTTAATGCAACTACTTAAAGTAAACATTACGACCGCTTACCATTAAAATTGTTTTAATACGCAATTAATACGTAAACGCAAATAAATGAATCGTTCACATAAACAGTTGTAATAACATTATTTTATACGATGAAATCAGATCTCGCGCTATTCACTGTAAAATGAATATTACACATATTTTATTATTATGGCTTTTGATTTTGCGTTTCAATTATCAGCTTTTGTTAATTAAGCTTTATTGTAAATAAAGAGAACTCAACGTTTTAAATTTAATACTGCTTGAAAAACTTTTCCATTTAATAATGATTGCGAACGAACCGCTCATTATAAAGGATTAAATACGTGGAACATAATGGCGTTAATGTTATCATAGCCTTTTATTGTAAAATTTTGTGTAAAGACTCTACTGATGAATATGAACAACTTTTACTAAGGGAGCAATAGTGAAATCGAGAAAAAAATATCAGCTGTTCCATACATTTTGACCGCGCGCCAATCGAACTTTTGTATGGAACAGCAGATTTTTTTTCTCGATATCACTATTGCTCCCATAGTAAAAGTTGTTCATATATAAAATTTCGGTACTGATAAAAAAATCACCCTGTATATATAATTGCACTTCAAAAAAAACAACTGTGTCAGACGATGAATAGAACCCCCTGTCTTACGCTATCCGAGCGTCTGCCTGTACCACTCGGCCAAAGACACATTTGCAAACCTGTTAAATTTGCAAGTGTTTTTTTTAACGCGTAGGCTGCGTGATTGCATCGAAATTGCGATATCTCTCACAATATATATACGAGTATATATATAAGGAATAATAATAATAACACTTTGGGTTACGAATAACTTGATGATGTGTGTTATTGTAGATATAAGGTAATTGCGACTTGTCTCGATCCGAGGGTTTCGCTAAGGATTTTATAGTTAGATAGATAGTTTCATACAAAGAATACTGAACGTTTCGAGTTGATAAGGTGCTGTTTTCCTCACGAGTGGTTAGAATCTGCTTCAATCTTTTATCCTAGTTCCGGATTCTGTTGCTGTTAGTTTCTCAGACATAATAAAGACCGAATTAAACATTCATTCTTAAATTAAGCTAAACCAAAAGGTTTTTTTTTTCTCCCGATGACTTGTTCGCCTAAAAGAACATCTTCTCTCTTCAAAATAATTCTCCTTTTCTCTGGTGTCTCGGTAAATTTCTTCCATTTCACATTGGTTTATATGTATGTATAATTATATATATAGTTTATATTGTGTTGTTATATAATTACATTAATTTGTTTTATTTAAAATTATGTTTTATTTTTATTTTTTATGACTGCATTTATTAATATATATTCGAATATATGTATGTTTAATATAATATATTATTAATTAAAAAAATTGACTTAATTTATTATGCATATAATACCCCTTCATATAAGCTCATTATTACTTTATCCAAAGGTTGTCTGGAAGAGATCGCTTATAGCGATAAGACCGCCTAAATTGTACATTTTCTCGAAATGAATTTGTTATTAACCTGTCTGGTGTGCAGTTATCTTATCTTAACTTATCTTATTCTGATGTGCGCTTAAGGAATCTTGTCAACTCTAGCTTCAAGTCTTGAAACACAATGTCTAAATAATTTCCCATTAGCGCCACCTGTCAACTACCCGATAAGAAATTACGTTTCATATAATTTGAATTATTTGATAAATGATTATTTGTTGATTGTATAACAAGCCTCTAATCTTTTATGGAATTTTCAAGCACACTTATTAAATATATTACGACTTAAGTCAAAAGATTCGACGCAAGTAAATAAGTTAGTTTAAGCAAATCCTTGTATCTGAGCTCTAGAATTAAAGAAAAAAAGAAAACGTTTTTATTGGAAGGACATCACAAACACACAAATATACAATATTACACTTAAATTAAAGAAAGAAAAATAAATAATACAAAAAATTAAAATCGAGATAGAAAAAAATTAAGACTACTATTAAATATGGATATCAAAGTACCCACGCCAGCCAATCAGTGCATGCTGCAGTATGTATGTGTGTTCTTTAATCAGTTTTACTTCAAAATGTAGTTGTTATGATATTTTATTTAAGTTTTTTTTATTAAAGTTTTTTTATTAAACATAAACATAAACATTTTAACATAGACATAAACATTTTATTTTCAGTAACAAACTTAAGTTGAGTTACATGGTTGGTTGGGGTATCCATTTAAGTAAGTAATGCCTGTGTTTGGCGACCCCGCTCTTCCTTATCTACGCATACATTTTTGGTTCGGTTTTACAAGTAAAACAAAATAAGAACAATTTGTGTGTGTGTGTGTATGTGTGTCTGTGTGTGTGTGTGTGTGTGTGTGTGTGTGTGTGTGTGTGTGTGTGTGTGTGTGTGTGTGCGCGTGTGTGTGTGTGTGTGTGTGTGTTTGTGTGTGTGTGTTTGTGTGTGTGTGTGTGTGTGTGTGTGTGTGTTTGTGTGTGTGTGTGTGTGTGTTTAGTCACGAGATGCGGTATAGCATAGATTCCGTTTCATTATAATTTTGGCTGCATCCATTTAATAAGAACTTGCTTACATTCATAGTGAGTTTGCCTACTGGCAGTTATATTATGGCAGATATTCTATATTCCCATTTGATTTCACTTAAGTGTTGCGTTTCCGTATTCGCTCAAGGCTGTTTTGCGCGTGCGCTTATAATTGCGCTATCTCTTGGCATACTAACTGCACTTATTTCGCATTTAACTGCATTTCCTTCCTGGATCTTTGAAATTTGTTATCAGGAAATGAGCGTAAGCCAGATAATTAATATATTTTGTATTTTTATGGCTCGTAAGTTTCATTAAAATAAGTGATCAAAAGTTTTCACGAGTTCAACAGCGAAAAAGTGTTTTTTTTTGTCCCAAATTAAATGAAGATATTACGAGTACTACAGTCCGCCTAAATAAAGATTTAATTCCTATCATAACTTGAGAGTAAGTAGTGAGAACACGGAACTCCATACAGCTAAAAAGTAAAGTGATCCCTAGTCACTGTAATTTAAATACTTTCTTGAAAACTGAATTATTTCCGCCTCACTCAATGGTTGGCTGGTAGATAATGCTTTAATGCATTAAGTCCGCCATGTGTGCTTCATTTTGTTTGTGCAAACAATACGAAAAATAGAAGAGTGAATTGTTTTGAGCCATGATCCATAATTGGCTGCATCATCACCTACCAACAGATAAGATCGTTGCCAAATATTATAGCTACTTTAGGCTAGCTATTTTAGTTGTTAATAAAACTACGTGTAACCTTTTCATAAATCCTAATATTTGTGTACGGTAAGTGTACGAGCTACCATCGTACTTTGCAAGAACCACGGCGTCAGCGACCTACATCGCAGCGGCTGACCGATGGATCCTTCAAGCATCGTCGGCACACAACCTCATATCTTTACATGCGTATTTCAATAAAATCATTATACATATAAGTAACTAAACAGCAATAAACTAGATATCAACCGTCCGTGTTGGTACTCATTTCCCTTCGCTGCGGCCAAGACACCTTTAGCAGTCTGGTGAGCCTGCCAGACTGGCAGCGGGTCCACGCCACCTACCTACAGTCCCGACGCTGCTTCCTTGGGCTTCTTCCACCACATCATCCTTTATTTCTTTCATTACATCTAAGTATCTATTGTTAGGCTGGGCTAGGGCTCTAGGGACTTAGTATCTTAGGCAAAGAGATATCTACGGTACTAAGGAATTAGTTTCCATCTTAACCTTTATATACTGAACAGACGGGACTTCTTCTCGCCTGTACAGTGAGACCAGTTAGGTTTAGTCTAGACGCCTGACCAAGGCCTTGAACCTGCGAACCCGCATAAAATCAGGAACAACAATCCGATGTGTGCGTACGCTGTGCGTCTGGCCGTCGCATGTGGCCGGGATAGTGATGTGTTATGTGTCTGTCTCTACAGGGTGACTTTCTTATCAGTACCGAAATTTTGTGTAAAGACTCCATTAATGAATATGAACAACTTTTACTATGAGGGCAATAGTGAAATCGAGAAAAACAAAAACAGATGTTCCATACATAAGTTCAATTGGCGCGGTGTCAAAATGAATGGAACAGTTGTTTTTTTTTTCTCGAGTTCACAATTGCCTATTATAAATTTTATTTATTACAGGTATAATTACAGACGGCAGTCAGCATGCAGAGTTGTTATTGCCTGTGTTGTGACATATATAAAAAATACTTTCAGAAACTTGTATTCGGGTCCTGAAACAAGAACTGGAATAGATTTTTTTGTATCAAAAGCTGTTTGAAGAAATGATATCATATTTTTAAAGTAATATTATCAAAAACAAGCAGATCACTTTAAAATATTCTTGAGGCATTTCTGTCTCTTTTTTACCTTTAATTGTACAACATAGTTTTATTTGAGTTCCAAAGGATAAAAAATATTCAATCACTTACAACTACTTTTATTGTACCATAAGTTTGTTAAGGTCCTCTCCTAACAGAATAACGTATTAAAATTGTTGTTCTGTTAAACTTATTTTATAATCTACCTTACTTATTGTCTTTCGCACAACCACAAAGTAATTATCGATATCGATAACTGATTATTGTATTTATTGTAAATTGTAGTTGTTTTGTTTTATGAGATATGTTTTTCATGTATTTTTTTTATGTGTGAAATTTATCGTTTTTTTTCTTTTAATAGTAACCCATTTTCTATTTTGTCTGTCGCACCGCCTACAATCATTTCTGCTTAGCCCAAAGGTATGACTGGTAGAGAATGCCATATGGCGTTAAGTCCACCTTTTGTACAAATTTTTGGTTGTGCAATAAAGTATAAATAAATAAATTAAAATACAAAGCACGTCTCTAACCACCAGACGGACACACACGTCCTCCACGTACGACTCGCGTATGTTACGAGCAACTCGCAAGTGTTATTGATAATAACTTTAAATATCACTGGTAAAAAATACCGTTGATGTTTATCTTGTTGTGACCGTACTAGGTAAAACAAATAAGACGACTAAGAGTCGATTTACCAACGTTTGATAAGACTTATCCGAACGAATACGTATAAAATAAAATATTTTAAAATGACGTCATTTTCAATAAATGATGGCTGCCAAAGAGGTGACGTTTTGTGTCATAAGTAAAGTAAAGTTAGCCTGTAACATCCCACTGCTGGGCAAAGGCCTTATCTCAACTATGAGGTAGTTTGAGCCATTCTCCACCACGCGGGCTCAGTGCGGGTTGGTGGAGGGGTGTTTGCAAGGCAAGCGACTAACCCTGCTGTCAGATTTTATCAAGCCGCCCATAAGGCGTAATATCAACCAGTATTAGCCGGGACCAACGGCTTCCGAAGCACGGAGACGCTCGTGATGTACGTCACTTATTATGGTCGGAAGGGTCACCCATCCAAACACGACCGCGCCGTGGGTTGCTTCACTTCGGTATCACTACCAAAGCGCTGCTACCACTGCGCTACGAGCACCTCATTTGTATCATTTTCGGCGAATATTTCTTATCTCACGTTGGAACAATCAAGCCTAAGAGCCGGTTTTACCAACATCAGATAAGGAATATTCGTCGAATACAACACAATATGCCTAAAGATGAAATAAGAAACCAAAACTTTGCGCACGGGCGGGACTTAAACCAGCAACTCCTGGCTGACCGGGCCAAATGCTCTTGTGGTCTCTTATGGGTACGTCATTGCGTGACGCTTAGCGCTATCTAGCCGTCTGTTTATGAAACAGAGGGCCCAATATAGAATAAATTCAACTTGGAAATTGATGGATCTAATGGTTTAAAATGTTTTTAACACTCACAGTGTCATATTTTATATTCATAAAGATGAAATAAGAAACCAAAAATTTGCGCACGGGCGCAAAAAAAATCTAAACAATATGCCTAATTTGAAAATGTCATCATTTAATAAAAAAACATTTATGTAAATTTCATTTTAAAATCGGTCGTTTTGTTATGTTTTTCTGAAGAAGGTAGGTGGGTTCAATCGATCGATCGAGTCTATCTATATAACCAAAGCCAGATAAAGAATATTCGTCAAATACAATACAAAACATCTAATTCGAAAACCTCACCTATTTTTCAGCAACTATGATGTTGGTAAAATCGACTCTAGATTAAGTAATTTTATGTTTTTTCAAGGTATCAGAAACTGAGTTGTTTTATAATTTTTGTTATTTACTAAGGTACTTAATTTGCAGAAGGTAGTTAGTATCTAGCATTTGAGTTAGAAGTTAAGAACGATTTCAATCTTAATATTATTTAAATAATACAATGCGTATGTGTGAAATCCTTTGAAACAAGTAGGGCTCCGTTTATGAAAGGCAAAAAACGGAACAATTATAGTGTCATCAAGACTGCCTGTCTGTCCGTCCGCATGTCACAGCCACTTTATTGTAAACTATTAGCATTTGACAGTTAAAACAGATGTTTACTGTTGACCGCTTTACGATTCTTACACATAAAAAATATAAAAATATATCTATTGATATTTACCCTTAGTGCGCAAGTCTGACTTGCACTTGGCCGGTTTTTTTACTACAAGTACACATTAACGAAAAATATATAAGGGTAAGGAAAACCTTTTTGTTAATAGTAAGGAAAAACTGGGTGGAAATATTATTTCCAATTCAATTTCTAACTGAGTCCCCTTTCAACCGACTTCAAAAAGGACCTCCTCTTTTCAACTCAATTCGACTGTATGTTTTTGAAACTTTATTTTATCAAATATCAAGCATACAACTGGATATTTTTTATCAGTTCGATTCACTTCAATAGCCACTCCAATTACATTCATTCGAACACAGATGGTGCTAGTAGTATGAAAATGGCCGTAAAAATTAAACGATTGGAGTGCAACTGACCATCGTATTAGCACTTTCAAACATTACAACCCATGTGATGTGCTGAATCGCCATAGTTAACATAGTCCAGTAGGCCCACCAGGCTTATTAAAGAAAGAAAGAAAAAAAAAACATTTATTGATCAGGGAAATCATAAACACACACACACACACACACTTACAAACAGACATACGATCTCACAACTTAACAAAAAAAAAGAGAAAATAGGCATAAATAAAAAAAATATGTTAGCAAAGAAAAAAGAACAAAAATAAACACTTATACAAATACAACAGACAGGTACACAAATGCCAGCCAGCAGTGCGTGTGCGTGTCGGTGAAGTGCGAACCGAAAGGACCTCACTCAGCATGAGCCAGGCTCCCTAGAGGACCTGACGCTGGTTTTCAGTGGGCGCTACCGAGTGAGGTACACGGACGCCCAAAACTGACTGACGCATACCTAACGTTACCAAATATACGATAGGTACGTAAATTATCTAATATATAAAATTCTCGTGTCACAGTTTTAGTTGCCAAACTCCTCCGAAACGGCTTGACCGATTTTGATGAAATTTTATTTGCGTATTCAGTAGATCTGAGAATTGGCCAACATCTATTTTTCATCCCCCTAAATGTTAGGGGTAGTCCACCCCTTTTTTTTTTTGGACAAAATTTTTAATTTCTATTTTTTTATGATACAACATACAGAAATACATACAACCCTCAATTTTCACCATTTTACGATAAACCCTTTTTTTTAATAGCCATTTTAGTAATTTAAAGGTGAAACAAAATTCGCTGGGAATGCTTAACTTTTAAAATTACGGGACTCGGCGGGACGGGGCTGGGGCGGGACGGGGCTGGGGCGGGACGGGGCTGGGAGCGAAACAAAGTTCGCTGGGTCCGCTAGTAACGATAATAATAAACTTTCAACATACACGGTGTCGGGTTTCATGTGGTCCAAACGAAAACCATCGATAGAGGGGTCCAGGGGCTACTCTAAGGACCCTCATGTATGTTCCGCGAAAATTTACAGTTTTCAAGAAAACCCATCCAGAGATCGAACCCGGAATTTCTGGCCCAGCCGTCGCTTTAAAGTGCGACCCTCTAACCGCTGCGCTACCTAGGCAGGCAGAGGCAGTAATAATATCAATAACACTAGATCGAAACGGTGGCTTATATTATGTAACTTCAGCGAACACATACCCTTCATAGGTATCCAACTTTTAGTTATCACCAAGCCTACCTAATAGTACATTCATTACACAGCTACACTATCTTTTGTAGTCCATACCGCGTCAGTAATAGGGTTGAATATTGCGTAACCCTCATCACAAAGGGTGTGAAACGATGTGTAAAACGAACTCCTAATTTCGTTATGAGTTGAACGATTACTAGTAAACGCTGTTTTGTGCGAACCTATCGGTTAATCACTCAAATGGATGCGCCTTTGTAAGTAGCTAGTAGAAATATTATAAAAACGTCGACAAAAATTTTGACATACATATTTTCACATAGTTAAAGTATGTACCAGAGTGTTGTAAATTTTACTTTTCACAAAGGTGTCCGCAATAGACAGCTACTAGCATTATGACCGCCTAACAAATTTAACTATCTGTTAACAAATTCGTAACACATACTTAGGACGTACCTACGTGTTTTGCAATAAAGAGTTTGTTTGTCTATGCTTAATATTATTAAAGCTAAAGAGTTTGTTTATTTGAACGCGGTAATCTCGGGAGCTACTGGACCGATATGAAAAAATATTTTTGTGTTGGATAGATTATTAATCGAAGACGTAAACATCACGCTGTGATTGGAGGGGAGGGAGAAAATTCAAAACGCGCAGACGCAGTCGCGGCGGACCGCTAGTCTATAACATAAACATGCAGCTCTCCAAGCAATACACACGCTATATCGTCAAATGTATGCGATGGGATGCCTTCTTTTAAAATTGAAGTTGGTTCGCCCATGTCTTCAGAGTAGACCAGACGTGGCGTTGACAGAAATCAGTATTTCAGTAGTAACATACTCGTACATTTCGCACTCAATTCTATAAAGTGACCTCGATTTCAGTGATAATATTTAAAAGACCGATTCAGCACAATTAATGTTTTTTTGTTGCAGCAAACAGTTTAGGTTTTAATAGAAATGAGATTAAGTTTTTTATAATTAATAATATTAATAAAGGTAACGATTAATGAAAAAAAAAGGATTATTTGTAAGAGAGAATAATAAAATAAAAGATCCAATATCCAAAAAATATATGATAGTGTCCTGTTTCTAAAACCTTTTACATACTGTGATTTTTAGCAGCGATGCAGTCGCGATGCTAACGCGCGTTAGGATCGACATAGTCGCAAAATCTCAACCTTTACACACTGCGCTACTTTTAGCATGCAGAAGCTGGTAATCATTAAATTATGCACTGAATTTTGGTGACTGCATCTCTGCAACGCTCTTTAGCATCGTGCATCGATGCTTAATTTAATCTCTTCATTGCGTGATTCGCCATGCTGAAGCGCGTTTTTAAAACGCACAACTGCATCGATGCTAAAAGTCGCAGTGTATAAGGGGTCTATGGTGCATACAAAGACGGTAAAAATATTATCATTTTAAACAATTTTACCTTATATATCACCCGCAGCCTTATGAGATGTTAATTGTTGTTGATTTTAGTACAAGATTTGCAATAAAATATGTTTCAGACATCTACTTACCGCAAGACAGCCGGTCGGCGAACCGGCAATATGCTATAGAGAATTTTGCCGTGTCATACATTCGCTGCAAATCTGCCTTTAGCCATAGCCTATAAATATGCGGCAAATACAAATTAAAATTCTATTTAGTATTGTGCGTCGTTAATGATAAAGAAGATATTTAATTAAATATAACAAACATTATTGCTTAGCATCCGTGTAAAGTCTAGTCTAAGAAACTAAACTTAGGGTTTATGTCATCAATTCTTGCCTCACTACAGGCAATAGAGAACGTCGTCAAGTTTTATGTGAGTAAAAGGGCTTGACGAGGCCTAGAGTCCTGCATAGCTAACCAGCCAAAAGCTTTTCCAACTGCCTAGAGATTGGTGGTTATAGGTAAATTACAGTGCCAAAATTAAAAAATTAAACCACCTTCAATAACTGACTGAAAAGCTTAAAATAACAATTACATTTGCCCTCTGTTTAGGAGAAACAAATTCATGTAGAGTTGATACATAATGTGCGTAGACTACCTATGATGAACGTAAGCTTGCACCGACTAAAAATGTTTTTTTTGCTCTTAGACAGAGGGTAAATGAGTTATTTTGAGCTTTTTAGCATTTTTTTTGAAGCCGGTTTTTTTTTATTTTAATATTTTTTGATACCTACTGGATCGATTTGTTAAAACTTACACTGTACCCTAAGTTGAAATATACTTGATTGAACTAAAAGAATCATCTCGCTATGACTTCTCGTTTTTGAGAAATCATGGACAAATATACAAACATACATACGAAATTTTGCACACGTGTTTAAGCCTTAATGGATCAACATATTCAAATATTATCAATTCTAACGATATCACATACATACACATTGAATTTACTACTTCCCTTTTTTAAGTCGGCAAAAATTAAAACACAATTTTAAGTTTCTTGTTATATCTCTGTCAAATTTATTTGCGCTTGTAGTAAAATTATAATACTGAGACTTCTTCAAGACTATTATTCTTCGAACAGGGTACAACTTCAGGTACAACCTCTTCAACTTGATGCCACAAACCAACTGAACTGCCGGACTCCGCGCTCTCCCCGAATACAAAACTCCCCTCCAAAATATATCGGTGTAGCCAGCAAATAAATTTAAATGTAACTGTTATAAATACTAGTTCGAATAAATGATAGCAGCTATTTATGTGAAAATTACGACATTCGGCCGTCCTACATCGAGCAGTCTCCTGGTGCTCGAATGGTTTGCAGTTCTGTTGGGTTGAAACGAGTACACAAATAACCAAACATTACCTTATGATTTTGAATAGTAAAAATAGCATCTAAGTACAATCTAAAGTTTTCAAACGGAATTTAAATAATTTAACATGTGCATGAATAATTATTAATGCCAAGAAAATTATAGTGTAATAAATAAAACATGAAATTTTCATTTTACACTCATAATAATGAAAATTTGGTTGCAAAATGCTAACAAAGTATATATAAAATTTGTTTCAGATAATTAATAATTTCCTTGAGTCATTACGACATTCGCTCAGTAATAGCAAATATTTTGTATATACCAGACCGTCTAGTACTAAAGTTAAATCAAAATACAAATATATCATCTTGTTGATCTACTTATCCATTCGAAACAGCATATAAATAATTTGAATACAATTTTGGTAAGATTTATCAAGATTAAGTAATAATTAAAACTGTAAATCAATATTAATTTAGTTTTCTTTGGGTCTTATTTTATTTTATATAAAATAAAGCAAATAATTCAAACATTGTACAACATTAAACATGGCAGATAAAATATTTGTGCCAGCAAACATTGTTAAATATTATTCTTACAGCGCGCCGCCAACGCAATCACTAGATGGCGATAATTTATGATAGATACCATTCATGGATATGGTGATAAAATGCTATGAATTCGTAAAATTATAAAGAATAAATGCCCATTAATTTGATTACACAGCAACAATGTCTACATTGAGTAATTATAAGCTGTAGAACTAATATTTTAAAAAAATGTTTTAATATCTTACAGATTTTATGTACTACTTCGACTCAAGCTTATAACCGTCTCAGTGTTTTTATTTAAGGTTGTCAATTGATCTAATCATTCATCAAAAGCGGCGATTTCAACTATAGTAAGTTTACTTTTGCGTACTCTAAATATTTATAAAAAATTTAAATAACTTTCAAAATCCTTTAAAACGTTCTCAACAAACGTAACTTGTAACTTTATAAGCGGCTGCTGAATACCAGACTTGTAGAATCACTACATTAAAACTGTTTAGTTTATTCATTAACTAGCGGTAACTAAGTTTAAAGTGCAATTTGTTAATTAAGTTATAGTTTATGTAACGCTAAGTGCACATTATGAAGAATTAAATTGAATAAAATACGCTTTAGAATGTTTTGAGAATTTTAGTCGTAATGTTATTCGTCTGTAAATAGTGATCTTACATTTACTAACCTTCAAACATAGGTAATAAAGTTTTGTAATGTAACCTAAATATTTCGTTTATAAAAGTGCAGTGTATCGCATTTACATTATCAAGATGTAATGTACCAAATATTTGCCAGACAGCTTAAAAACTAAATCATATTCACTTTATCTGTTAAAAGAAGCATGATACAACATTTTCTAAAAGATCTTGATATTTAATATATCAAATCCAATAAATCATCAAATTAGATTTAGAGTTTATTACACTTATTATTTATAAAATTATAATAAAAAAACAATTACAGTTACTTACAGTTACGTAATTCGTATCTCAAATGCGAACGGAGAACCGGCTAGAACGAAACTTTTATCAAACCCACCCGCAACATTATTGATACTTAATGAATGACTCGATTCTTGTTAAAGTTTAGCCAAAAGTAAAAATAAAAATAATTCGTGTAACATGTCAATGCACCTGTTTGCAATTCCTAATACCATTTGTGTTTTGTATATCTCTGGTCAAGTGAATTGTATTCTTTGGAAGCAAGAAATAATTAAGGTTTATCAAGCAAAAAGCTGTGGCGTACTTTTACTTAATTTAAAAAAAAGAAATCACAATCATACCCTTTTTGTGAACCAAAAATTCAGTGAAAACAACCCATAAGATAGGAAATGAGGTTGTGCGCACAAGAAATTGCAAGTTAAGATGAATACACACAAAATAAGCATTCTTTTCCCAAATTTATTAACCTTTTTCTGAATCAAGTAATAGTTTTTTAGTATGATGGTGAAATTATATCAAATGGTTCTAGTGTCACTAATTTAATCCACTGAGACCTAGGTAAGATACGGTACTTGTTTTCATAGTATGAAAACATGCAGTATTTGATGAAAATATGTCAAATATCGTGTTCTGATAACTACAACAGTAAAATAGAGCCTAAGGCAGTATATATAATAGGTACTTGCTTTAAGATTTACTTAAATTAAATTTCAAATAATATTTCGTCTAAAATTTTAAAAGCTTAGGCAAACAGCCTATTCATAAAAATGTCTTCAGAAAAATTAAACTCCAGCTATACTAGCTGCTTAATATTGCTCTTTGGGATTATTTGATTGATTGTTTCATGGGGAAATGATTTTTTTTTATGAATCATCAGAATGTTTTATAGACTTACTACAATTAAAACAATTGTTACAAAGAGGAAACTCTCAAGAGGGTAGGTCATTACAAAAGTGTATTATAACGCAGAAAATTATTTTAAAGCTAATAAAATGTACCGACTTAAATTGAATACCTACTACAACATAGTCAACTCCTTGAAAAGAGGCATTGAAAACAGTGACAGTTTCTTGTGCTGCTCAGCATTAGGTACCCCCAAAATTGCCCCAAAGCTGTATTAGGGTATAATTTGGAGTTTTGAGTGGGTCCAGTCAGCTACACGTCTTCCTTCTCGGCTCTGCCTCTCAGTGAAATCCTCCATCGTTCACCGTGGGGTCTTTGCTTCTTTCGAGCTCATGCGCGACATCGCGTGTGATGCAGACTCATCGGATCGCATGAAACAAAATCATTTGGATTCATCAGATGCCTTTATTGTATAATCATCATAAGATTAACTGATAAGATTGGCTGAGAATTGTCTTCATAACTTAGTAGAAATTAATAATGATACACTTATAATTTATAATAATAAAATATGAAAAACTTTGTCATGTATTGATAAGTTAGATTTCGCTATGGGACAAAATATTGTATGACATTTAAATAAAGTTATCACGCCTTGCATTGCTTTTTGTAAAAACCTGTGGTCCTGTGCTTTTAACTAGCATTTTATATTTTAACAATTTTTTGCTAGTAAATGATTTGAATTTAATCAAGTAGGCAGAAAATTTCAATTATGAATTCGAAGCTATGAGTAAATATTTTTCTCAAGGGTTTGTAAGAAGTAAAATAAAAGCAATTATGAAAAAATTAGCACAATGGCATAAGGTAATATTTATGAAAAATTGCATAATTTATTTAACTTTACATATAAAAATATTTTTCATTTATGGTAGGTAATTAATATAGCACTCAAAATTTCATCACCATTATAACTTTGCCTAGCATCAAGATAATTATCTGGTTATGTTAGCCACTTGTAAGTTTACCATTGGCTTATATCACTGTATCAAAAAGCTATGTCATTAAGAGAATAACCGCGTGGCAAACTCAGTTCATACTAGAGTACAAACGGACATATAATTAGCAACAGTTGCCTCCATCAGAGAAATATCACACTCAACCATCATCTGACAAGGAACCTGTCAATTTGCACACTTAGCTACAAAATCAGTCCACATAAAAGTAATAAACTTAACAATTCCCCGACGAAAAAAAACAACCACTTGGCATATTTAGTTACAAAACCAATCCATATAAAAGTTGTCAGTGACTGTCAGTCTGACAGTGACACCTAATCACTCTAAAGCAAATAATTCCTGTTAGGGTCATAGCCCACTTAACTATTTCTCGGCATGGAAAAAAAAAATGAAGTAGCGTACTTAGCTACAAAATTAATTCAAATCGAAGTACATCTTAATCAGTCTGACATTGACACACTTATCAGTATGAAGGCAAATTATTCTCGATAGGGATAAAACTATCCAGCGAGGAAGAAAATAATCAGTTGGGATACTTAGTGACGAAATCAATTCATATGAAAGTAGAAACTGACAATTTATCGGTCTAGGGCAAACTATTCTTGTCAGGGTCATAGCACACTTAACTATTCCCCAACAAATAAAACAACCAGGTAGCATACTTAGCTACAAAATCAATTCATATTAAAGTACAAACTGACAAACTTAATCAGTCTTAGGCAAATTATTATCGTCACGGTCATAGCACACTTAACTATCCCCAGACAACGAAAACAACCAGGTATCGTACTTAGCTACGAAAGCAATTCATATTAAAGTACAAACTGACACACATAATCAGTCTAAGGCAAATTATTCTCGTCAGGGTCATAGCGCACTTAACTATTCCCTAACAAAGAAAACAATAAAGTAGCATAATTAGCTACGAAATCATTTTATATTAAAGTACAAACTGACACACTTAATCAGTCTTAAGGCAAATTATTCTCGTCAGGGTCATAGCACACTTAACTATTCCCAGACAAAGAAAGCAACCAAGTATCACACTTAGCTACGAAAGCAACTCATATAAAAGTAACTCAAATAAGTGGCATATTGTGTCCTAAATTGAATAAACATTTTTGAATTTTGGAATTTTTTTGAATTGAATATTAAAGTACAAACTGACACACACAATCAGTCTAAGGCAAATTATTATCGTCAGGGTCATAGCGCACTTAACTATTCCCTAACAAAGAAAACAATAAAGTAGCATAATTAGCTACGAAATCATTTTATATTAAAGTACAAACTGACACACTTAATCAGTCTTAAGGCAAATTATTCTCGTCAGGGTCATAGCACACTTAACTATTCCCAGACAAAGAAAGCAACCAGGTGTCGCACTTAGCTACGAAAGCAATTCATATTAAAGTACAAACTGACACACATAATCAGTCTAAGGCAAATTATTCTCGTCAGGGTCATAGCGCACTTAACTATTCCCTAACAAAGAAAACAATAAAGTAGCATAATTAGCTACGAAATCATTTTATATTAAAGTACAAACTGACACACTTAATCAGTCTTAAGGCAAATTATTCTCGTCAGGGTCATAGCACACTTAACTATTCCCAGACAAAGAAAGCAACCAGATATCGCACTTAGCTACGAAAGCTATTCATATTAAAGTACAAACTGACACACATAATCAGTCTAAGGCAAATTATTCTCGTCAGGGTCATAGCGCACTTAACTATTCCCAGACAAAATACATTATTAAAATACAAATGCACTCCGTATCGTGCCTGTTCCGTCGGAGAGTAGCCCCAGCGATGCACAGAACACAACGTCGCACATAGGGACTAAAATAATTCGAATGCAAAGCGCTTCGTATCATGCCAATGCAGTCTGAGATTTGTTCAGACTATGCACAGAACACAACGTCACGCACAAGCATCGAAAGTCACACTTGAATTAATTTATACGTCCCACTCATATTTAAATACAAGTGCACTCCGTATCATGCCTGTGCTGTCGGAAAGTAGTTCCGGCCATGCACAAAACACAACGGTGCACACGAGGATTCAAATAATTCTAATACAAATGCGTTTCGTATCATGCCCATGTGGCTATGCACAGAACACAACGTCACGCATAAGCATTTGAATGTCACACTTGAATTAAGTTATGCTGCCTTAGTCACGATTTGACTTTAATGCCAATAGATTCAACTTATTTAAATACAAGTACACTCCGTATCATGTCTGTGCTGTCAGAAAGTAGCTCCAGCTATACACAAAACACAACGTCGTACACGAGAATTCAAATCATTCGAATGCAAATGCGCATCACATTATGCTTAATGCAGTCGGAGAGTCGCCCCGACCATGCACAGAACACAATGTCACGTATAAGCATTCGAATTCCACACTTAAATTAAGCTTACACATCCTAATCTTAGCAACGCTTTGTCTTCTGACCAGGTTAAAACCTCATTTAACTATTTGTTTTAAAATATGCAACAGTATTTCTTAGGTTTTAGAAATAAATTTATCAATTTTTAAATATTGCTTTCAACTACACGTGCACTCATATTGTGCCAGTTTCATCGGAGAGTAGCCCCAACCTCAAACAGAGCACACTACGGCACACATGGATTCAAAAGCTTTGAATTTAAGTAGCACGACCGGAAGGTAGCTCCGACCACGTGCTACAAAAATCGTATTATTTAAAAATAAATTTCACTTGTTAATAGTTAACTTTATCACTTCATATTCTCACTAACTTGGTCATAATTCAAGCATACACTATTTCACGTACCTTGTTCTTTGTGGGCTGAAGATCCTTGCGCGCTTCTGACTTGTAGTAAAATTATAATACTGAGACTTCTTCAAGACTTTTATTCTTCGAACAGAGTACAACTTCAGGTACAACCTCTTCAACTTGATGCCACAAACCAACTGAACTGCCGGACTCCGCGCTCTCCCCGAATACAAAACTCCCCTCCAAAATATATCGGTGTTGCCAGCAAATAAATTTAAATGTAACTGTTATAAATACTAGTTCGAATAAATGATAGCAGCTATTTATGTGAAAATTACGACACGCTGTAACACACAATTAAGAATTTCTTCCTCTATAAAAAATGCGTGCTAGAAATGGACAGTTGTATCTCGTTGTGCTGTGGTCTAGTGTCTGACATTTGCAGGCTTGCGTTGTTCAAATGCAATATATTGGAAGCTTATTCACTGTTCGTGTGTTCTGATAATGCGTCTGATAAAGAGCAGATTTATTTGTACCTCCCAATTCAATTAGCCGTTTCGGTTGTGAACCAGCATCTGTGATATTGATTTTAGTTACTAAAACAGTAGTAACGTTAATTAGGTAATCAAATATTAATTGTATCGACGCGTTGTGTTGTGCAATATGAAGTGATGCGTGCAAGAAGAGAAAGAAGTATGGATAGTAGCACAGAAGTCAAACTACTGTAATGAAATTATAACACTTAGACTTTTTCAATACTTTTATTCTTCGAACAGGGTACAACTTTAGATACAACCTCTTCAACTTGATGCCGCAAACCAACTGAACTGCCGGACTCCGCGCTCTCCCCGAATACAAAACTCCCCTCCAAAATATATCGGTGTTGCCAGCAAATAAATTTAAATGTAACTGTTATAAATACTAGTTCGAATAAATGATAGCAGCTATTTATTTGAAAATTACGACATTCGGCCGTCCTACATCGAGCAGTCTCCTGGCGCTCGGATGGCTTGCAGTTCAGTTGGGTTGAAACGAGTACACAAACAACCAAACATTACCTTATGATTTTGAATAGTAAAAATAGCATGTAAGTGCAATCTAAAGTTTTCAAACGGAATTTAAATAATTTAACATGTGCATGAATAATTATTAATGCCAAGAAAATTAAAGTGTAATAAATAAAACATGAAATTTTCATTTTACACTCATAATAATGAAAATTTGGTTGCAAAATGCTAACAAAGTATATATAAAATTTGTTTTAGATAATTAATAATTTCCTTGAGTCATTACGACATTCGCGCAGTAATAGCAAATATTCTACATTATATTTCAACATTCTGTATATACCAGACCGTCTAGTACTAAAGTTAAATCTAAATACAAAATTCTTCTTGTTGATCTACTTAACCATTCGAAACAGCATATAAATAAATTGAATACAATTTTGGTAAGATTTATCAAGATTAAGTTATAATTAAAACTGTACATCAATATTAATTTAGTTTTCTTTGGGTCTTATTTTATTTTATATAAAATAAAGCAAATAATTCAAACATTGTACAACATTAAATATGGCAGATAAAATATTTGTGCCAGCAAACATTGTTAAATATTGTTCTTACAGCGCGTCGCCAACGCAATCACTAGATGGCGATAATTTATGATAGATACCATTCATGGATATGGTGATAAAATGCTATGAATTCGTAAAATTATAAAAAAATAATGCCCATTGATTTGATTACACATCAACAATGTCTACATTGAGTAATTATAAGCTGTAGAACTAATATTTAAAAAAAATGTTTTAATATCTTACAGATTTTATGTACTACTTCGATTCAAGCTTATAACCGTCTCAGTGATTTTATTTAAGGTTGTCAATTGATCTCATCATTCATCAAAAGCGGCGATTTCAACTACAGTAAGTTTACTTTTGCGTACTCTGAATATTCATAAAAAAATTAAATAACTTTCAAAATCCTTTAAAACGTTCTCAACAAACGTAACTTGTAACTTTATAAGCGGCTGCTAATACCAGACTTGTAGATTCACTACATTAAAACTGTTTAGTTTTACTCATTAACTAGCGGTAACTAAGTTTAAAGTGCAATTTGTCAATTAAGTTTTATAGTTTATGTAACGCTAAGTGCACATTATGAAGAATTAAATTGAATAAAATACGCTTTAGAATGTTTTGAGAGTTTTAGTCGTAATGTTATTGGTCTGTAAATAGTGATCTTACATTTACTAACCTTCAAACATAGGTAATAAAGTTTTGTAATGTAACCTAAATATTTTGTTTATAAAAAGTGCAGTGTATTGCATTTACATTATCAAGGTGTAATGTACCAAACATTTGCCAGACAGCTTAAAAACTAAATCATATTCACTTTATCTGTTAAAAGAAGCATGATATAACATTTTCGAAAGGATCTTTATATTTAATAGTGTATAAATTATTTCAAATCCAATAAATTATCAAATTAGATTTAAAGTTTATTACACTTATTATTTTTAAAATTATAATAAAAAACAATTACAGTTACTTACAGTTACGTAATGCGTTTCTCAAATGCGAACGGAGAACCGGCTAGAACGAAACTTTTATCAAACCCACCCGCAACATTATTGATACTTAATGAATGACTCGATTCTTGTTAAAGTTTAGCCAAAAGTAAAAATAAAAATAATTCGTGTAACATGTCAATGCACCTGTTTGAAATTCCTAATACCATTTGTGTTTTGTATATCTCTGGTCAAGTGAATTGTATTCTTTGGGAGCAAGAAATAATTAAGGTTTATCAAGCAAAAAGCTGTGGCGTACTTTTACTTAATTTAAAAAAAAGAAATCACAATCATACCCTTTTTGTGAACCAAAAATTCAGTGAAAACAACCCATAAGATAGGGAATGAGGTTGTGCGCACAAGAAATTGCAAGTTAAGATGAATACACACAAAATAAGCATTCTTTTCCCAAATTTATTAACCTTATTCTGAATCAAGTAATAGTTTTTTAGTATGATGGTGAAATTATATCAAATGGTTCTAGTGTCACTAATTTAATCCACTGAGACCTAGGTAAGATACGGTACTTGTTTTCATAGTATGAAAACAAAGATAGTTTAGTAACAGAAACACTATGCTATGATTATAGAACTCATCGAAAGAAAAATATACAATGATATAAGTTGTAAGAATTAAAAATGAAAGCTTGCTTTTATGTATTATTTTTGTTGTTCTGAATGTAATCATATAATGCAGTATTTGATGAAAATATGTCAAATATCGTGTTCTGATAACTACAACAGTAGAATAGAGCCTAAGGCAGTATATATAATAGGCACTTGCTTTACGATTTACTTAAATTAAATTTCAAATAATATTTCGTCTAAAATTTTAAAAGCTTAGGCAAACAGCCTATTCGTAAGAATGTCTTTGGAAAAATTAAACTACAGCTATACTAGCTGCTTAATATTGCTCTTTGGGATTATTTGATTGATTATTTCATGGGGAAACGATTTTTTTTTAATGAATCATCAGAATGTTTTATAGACTTACCAATACTACACTTAAAACAATTGTTACAAAGAGGAAACTCAAGAGGGTAGGTCATTAGAAAAGTGTATTATAACGCAGAAAATTATTTCAAAGCTAATAAAATGTACCGACTTAAATTGAATACCTACTACAACATATTCAACTCCTTGAAAAGAGACATTGAAAACAGTGACAGTTTCTTATGCTGCTCAGCATGAGGTACCCCCAAAATTGCCCCAAAGCTGTATTAGGGTATAATTTGGAGTTTTGAGTGGGTCCAGCCAGCTACACGTCTTCCTTCTCGGCTCTGCCTCTCAGTGACATACTCCATCGTTCACCGTGGGGTCTTTGCTTCTTTCGAGCTCATGCGCGACATCGCGTGTGATGCAGACTCATCAGATCGCATGAAACAAAATCATTTGGATTCATCAGATGCCTTTATTGTATAATCATCATAAGATTAACTGATAAGATTGGCTGAGAATTGTCTTCATAACTTAGTAGAAATTAATAATGATACACTTATAATTTATAATAATAAAATATGAAAAACTTTGTCATGTATTGATAAATTAGATTTCTCTATGGGACAAAATATTGTATGACATTTAAATAAAGTTTTCACGCCTTGCATTGCTTTTTGTAAAAACCTGTGAACCTGTGCTTTTAACTAGCATTTTATATTTTAACAAATTTTTGCAAGTAAATGATTTGAATTTAATCAAGTAGGCAGAAACATTTATTCATTAATAGAATATTAATTTTGAACCAGAAAATTTCAGTTATGAATTCGAAGCTATGAGTAAATATTTTTCTCAAGGGTTTGTAAAAAGTAAAATAAAAGCAATTATGAAAAAAAATAGCACAATGGCATAAGGTAATATTTATGAAAAATTGCATATTTTATTTAACTTTTACATATAAAAATATCTTTCATTTATGGCAGGTAATTAATATAGCACTCAAAATTTCATCACCATTATAACTTTGCCTAGCATCAAGATTATTATCTGGCTATGTTAGCCACTTGTAAGTTTACCATTGGCTTAAATCACTGTATCAAAAAGCTATGTCATTAAGAGAATAACCGCGTGGCAAACTCAGTTCATACTAGAGTACAAACGGACATATAATCAGCCACAGTTGCCTCCATCAGAGAAATATAACAACCAGGTAGCATACTTAGCTACAAAATCAATTCATATTAAAGTACAAACTGACAAACTTAAGCAGTCTTAGGCAAATTATTATCGTCACGGTCATAGCATACTTAACTATTTCTCGGCATGGAAAAAAATGAAGTAGCGTACTTAGCTATAAAATTAATTCATATCGAAGTACATCTTAATCAGTCTGACATTGACACACTTATCAGTATGAAGGCAAATTATTCTCGAAAGGGATAAAACTATCCAGTGAGGAAGAAAATAACCAGTTGGGATACTTAGTGACGAAATCAATCAATCAATATGAAAGTAGAAACTGACAATTTATCGGTCTAGGGCAAACTATTCTTGTCAGGGTCATAGCACACTTAACTATTCCCCGACAAATAAAACAACCAGGTAGCATACTTAGCTACAAAATCAATTCATATTAAAGTACAAACTGACAAACTTAAGCAGTCTTAGGCAAATTATTATCGTCACGGTCATAGCACACTTAACTATTCCCAGACAACGAAAACAACCAGGTATCATACATAGCTATGAAAGCAAATCATATTAAAGTACAAACTGACACACATAATCAGTCTAAGGCAAATTACTCTCGTCAGGGTCATAGCGCACTTAACTATTCCCTAACAACGAAAACAATCAAGTAGCGTAATTAACTACGAAATCTTTTTATATTAAAGTACAAACTGACACACTTAATCAGTCTTAAGGCAAATTATTCTCGTCAGGGTCAAAGCACACTTAACTATTCCCAGACAAAGAAAGCAACCAGGTATCACACTTAGCTACGAAAGCAACTCATATTAAAGTACAAACTGACACACATAATCAGTCTAAGGCAAATTATTCTCGTCAGGGTCATAGCGCACTTAACTATTTCCTAACAAAGAAAACAATAAAGTAGCATAATCAGCTACGAAATCATTTTATATTAAAGTACAAACTGACACACTTAATCAGTCTAAGGCAAATTATTCTCGTCAGGGTCATAGCACACTTAACTATTCCCAGACAAAGAAAGCAACCAGGTATCACACTTAGCTACGAAAGCAACTCATATTAAAGTACAAACTGACACACATAATCGGTCTAAGGTAAATTATTCTCGTCAGGGTCATAGCGCACTTAACTATGCCCAGACAAAGAAAGCAACCAGGTATCACACTTAGCTACGAAAGCAACTCATATTAAAGTACAAACTAACACACATAATCAGTCTAAGGCAAATTATTCTCGTCAGGGTCATAGCGCACTAACAATTCCCTAACAAAGAAAACAATAAAGTAGCATAATTAGCTACGAAATCATTTTATAAAGTACAAACTGACACACTTAATCAGTCTTAAGGCAAATTATTCTCGTCAGGGTCATAGCACACTTAACTATTCCCAGACAAAGAAAGCAACCAGGTATTGCACTTAGCTACGAAAGCAATTCCTATTTAAGTACAAACTGACACACATAATCAGTCTAAGGCAAATTATTCTCGTCAGGGTCATAGCGCACTTAACTATTCCCAGACAAAATACAATTTTAAAATACAAATGCACTCCATATCGTGCCTGTTCCGTCGGAGAGTAGCCCCAGCGATGCACAAAACACAACGTCGCACATAGGGACTAAAATAATTCGAATGCAAAGCGCTCCGTATCATGCCAATGCAGTCTGAGATTTGTTCAGACTATGCACAGAACACAACGTCACGCACAAGCATCGAAAGTCACACTTGAATTAAATTTATACGTCCCACTCATATTTAAATACAAGTGCACTCCGTATCATGCCTGTGCTGTCGGAAAGTAGCTCCGGCCATGCACAAAACACAACGGTGCACACGAGGATTCAAATAATTCTAATACAAATGCGTTTCGTATCATGCCCATGTGGCTATGCACAGAACACAACGTCACGCATAAGCATTTGAATGTCACACTTGAATTAGTGCTTCAACACCCGAGCGGTTGCAGGCAACCGCATAACAAAAGAATTTGCATTGTGTCTCGTTCACATACGCTTGAGGGATTAAGTTATGCTGCCTTAGTCACGATTTGACTTTAATGCCAATAGATTCAACTTATTTAAATACAAGTATACTCCGTATCATGTGCTGTCAGAAAGTAGCTCCAGCTATACAGAAAACACAACGTCGTACACGAGGATTCAAATAATTCGAATGCAAATGCGCATCGCATTATGCTTAATGCAGTCGGAGAGTCGCCCCGACCATGCACAGAACACAATGTCACGTATAAGCATTCGAATTCCACACTTAAATTAAGCTTACACATCCTAATCTTAGCTACGCTTTGTCTTTTGACCAGGTTAAAACCTCATTTAACTATTTGTTTTAAAATATGCGACAGTTTTTCTTAGGTTTTAATAATAATTTTATCAATTTTTAACCGACTTCAAAAAAGGAGGAGGTTATCAATTCGACTGTATGTTTTTTTTTATCATTATTTTTTTTTTGTATGTATGTTACCTCATATCTCAGTCGTTTGTCGACCGAATCGAAAATTTTTTTCACCTACTTAGAGGGTTTACCTTCTAGTTGGTCCCATTTTTTCCATTTTGGGATCTGATGATGGGATCTTGGTGTATTCGAGGAAAACCATAAAATTTTAAAGGCACGTATAGTAATTCTTTACTAGAATCTTAATGTTGACGTGTGGTTACGTCTGATAGTCAACATTTTGTGGGGCTGAGCTGATGGTGGAACTCCTTAACGCCTAGGAGTTCAGTTATTATAATGACAAAACTTATGATAGGTAATTTGTAGCTTCGTAGAAAATAGAATCATAAGGTGCAACTCCCCCCCCCCCCCTCTTAAGTAATCACTAAAAATAAAGAAATAAAATAAACTTTAAAAAAAAAGTAAAAACCGACTTCAAAACCAAAATGCACTAAAAAGTCTTAAATAAACTCTTCACCGTTGAAAGGAAAGGAATCCGTTTTAGGCAAGGAATTTATTTTTGGAGTCGGTGCCATCACTTTGACCATCAAGCATCAACTATCACAGCACCGACTCCAAAAAGAAATTCCTTGCCTAAAACGGATTCCTTTCCTTTCAATGGTGAAGAGTTTATTTAAGACTTTTTAGTGCATTTTGGTTTTGAAGTCGGTTTTTACTTTTTTTTAAAAGTTTATTTAAATATTGCTTTCAACTACACGTGCCCTCATATTGTGCCAGTTTCATCAGAGAGTAGCCCCAACCTCAAACAGAGCACACTACGGCACACGTGGATTCAAAAGCTTTGAATTTAAGTAGCACGACCGGAGGGTAGCCCTGACCACGTGCTACAAAAATCGTATTATTTAAAAATAAATTTCACTTGCTAATAGTTAACTTTATCACTTCATATTCTCACTAACTTGGTCATAATTCAAGCATACACTATTTCACGTACCTTGTTCTTTGTGGGCTGCAGATTCCTGCTCACTTCTGATATGTAATGAAATTATAACACTTAGACTTTTTCAATACTTTTATTCTTCGAACAGGGTACAACTTTAGATACAACCTCTTCAACTTGATGCCGCAAACCAACTGAACTGCCGGACTCCGCGCTCTCCCCGAATACAAAACTCCCCTCCAAAATATATCGGTGTTGCCAGCAAATAAATTTAAATGTAACTGTTATAAATACTAGTTCGAATAAATGATAGCAGCTATTTATTTGAAAATTACGACACTACCTACATACAAAACGCGCGGGCACGAGATCTCGGAACATTTCGGGACAGTGTGGATATCAAATAGTTTTTCCTTTCATTTGATAGGTTAAGGTCTAATACGGATAGCTCAAAAGAAATTCCGTTAAGAAGTAAACCGTTCAGAAAGTGTTGGAGATTAAATTTTTAGTACCAAATGTTAAATTTAATGAATGTTAGATGAGTAAAATTAGTTTCTTGATTTATAATTTTCATTTGTCTCTTTTTTATTCCTAACAAAACACGAAATGAATGTGTGAGATGTGGGAGCGACGACTATGATAATTCTTTTTTGTATCATAGACTCTCAGCATAGACTTAGACACTGCGACTTTAAGCATCGATGCAGTCGCGATGCAGCATCAATGCAGTCGCAAACTGTCAACCTTTACACATTGCGCTACTTTAAGCATCGATGCAGTCGCGATGCTAACGCGCATTATCAGCAATACAGTCGCGATGCTGAAGCTGGAAATTGTCGAATTATGTAGGTACTATATTTTGGCGATCGCATCGATACTAACGCGCGACTGCATCGATGCTAAATTGAATCTGTTCATTGCGTGAGTCGCGATGCTGCAACGCGTCTTCAAACGCACTACTGCATCGATGCTAAAAGTCGCAGTGTGTAAGGGGTCATAGTTGACATCCGTAGGGCGACCGGCGAGTGTGTCTGTAAGAAAGGTGAAGTATAATGCACGAATTTGTAGCAAAAACCATTTTTAGCGGCTGTCAAACTGTTTGGAGGCCCATGGAGGTTCGCTGAAAACTACTGGCATGTGATTTTTTTATAATTTCATGTGAAAATGTGTATATTTTGAAGAAATAGTACTTCTAAACATGGTGACTTGATCGGTGTTTGATTGTTCTTCATCCCAGCGAAATGACTCCAACCTTTTTTTTTATTTAACAGATAAATTAGTCAAAATGAACGCCTCTTAATTTTCGATTTTTATTTGCCGATGCGCTTCAAATTTAAAATACGCAGTTTGGTTACTTTTTTCTATAAAATTTTATTAACTTAAAAAGTAAAGACGGAATAACACATACTGCCATATTTAGGAATATTTTGTGTAATGAAATATTTTTTCGTTTTACACTAGGGTTGCATGTTCGATATTTTTGTGACGGCTGTTTATCATGCAGTAAACTAATTTGTTTACCCTAGGAAGATTTGTATACAGGGTGGTCTAAGTAGTGACGTCAATAAATTTTTTTTAGATTCCTCTCACCTGGGGGTATCCGAAAATACCCCATATATGTTCCGCGATTTTTTGTAGTTTTCGAGTTATGATTTTTTTTTTGTGTTTTTTTAATAATCTCTACCCGCGAGGATTCAAAAATTCATATCTTTTTTTCTATTATGTATTTTGCAATGATTTTTTTTGTGCCGTGGTCGTTGTTAATGCTGTCTTAATAATAAAAATAATGCATCTTTTTAAACTTACTAAAAGGCACTAAAAAAAAACTTGAAAGTTCGAACTCTGATTTTTATTAGGATTTAATCAAAAATTCTACTTCAATTTAAAAATACAAAAAGTAGTTTCCATAGCTTCTGCTTAGGTTTAAAAACTTTGCGGGGTCCTAAGCTCCTAAGATCATTTAAAAAAAATGGTACTTAGTTGGCCTTTTTTTGTTGTAATCAGCCTTCGAAGGCGGATAGGCTAAAAATCGTTGAAATAAAATTAAAGCGTTAAAAATTCTTTTATCTACTTTTTATCACTCATATGGTAAGTTTAAGTTAAAAATGTGATTAAAAGTCAATTTTAACTTAAAATCCTGTAAAATTACGGTAGCTCGTGTTATTTAACAATAATTTCGGTCTCAGTAAATTTTATGTTTCAAGTTGTGATGTTTGTGAAATAGTCGCGCACATGCCATCAGGTAGCAATGGGACCGGTTTTTATTCGATAAGAATAATAATTTTATGGTTTAAACCTGGTTCTATTTTTTTATATAAAGGGTTGAGTCGCAATACCCTTGCCTATACCTAAAGATTTAAATGCATCTTCTTAGATGTTTATTGTTAAATAGTATGAGTGTTTTTTTCCCTTTTTGCGAAGTTTCGAAGGCAAATTTCTTTTAAATAACAGTAACAAAGTCAAACAAAAATATAAACAATATTTCCTTAACCAAGGCGAAGTCATAAAATAATGTGGAAGGTCTTCATCAGTAGCTCGCGCGCTGTTCACGTGTCATAATATTTAAATCAGGAAACATGATCGTGACGGGTTTTATTCCTTTTGGATTAAGGGCTGGTACACACGTTAGAAAATTTTAACGTTATGAGATAAATATGAGAAAAAAATATATGTGGATTAAGAAAATATGAATCAGATGTAATGTAATTAAAACTTTTATGGAAATCATTATAGCTGTAAGAGAGGATAGTCCTATATTGAGACACTGGGTTGTTACTCATTGCCCTGACTCGCAGCTCATTTTAAATGTTGTGAAAGTTGACATATAAATTTATATTCAAAACTAAATTTAATTAATTAATTAATTACTAATATTGTTATTTAAGTCAATTGTTACACACATTAATTATGGATTCTGTCCGAAATAAAAGATTTCTAATTTAATTTAATTGTGTTTTGCTTATTGTGTTTAAAATTAAGACTACCTGTCAATGTATCTAGCATGAATTAGATGAGGTCATATGCAGTATAATTTTGAATTGTGACACCATTTCTAGTCTGGAGCTAACCTGGTAAAATGGTAGTTGGTTGTAGAATGAACTGACAGCGGCGTTTTACGATAAAACCTTAAAACAAATGTATGTAATAATGTTATACACGGGGTAGAGTATCTTTAAAAGTATTATTATCCATTCGTTACGTTTGGTATCAAATGAAGATTAAGATTTATTAACAGAACTTACTATAAATCAATCGTTATACTTTTTAGCCGTCACACATTTCTTTAGTCAGAATACGAAATGGACGCGCAAGACACCATTTATTTTCAATGTCACATCTTTTCAAACAGTACACAATTAATTATTTGCCGCACTGTTTGCAGTGCATTTTGATACAGGGTGAAATTTTAATCAGTGACCAAATTTTGTGTGAAGATACCACTGATGAATATTTATAAACAACTTTTACTACGGGAGTAATAGTGAAATCGAGAAAAAAAAATCAGCTGTTCCATTCAAAAGCTCAATTGGCGCGTGGTCAAAATGTATGGAACAGCAAAAATTTTGTTCTCGATTTCACAATTGCTCCCGTAGTAAAAGTTGTTCATATTCATCAGTGGAGTCTTCACTTATAATTTGGTCACTGATTAAAATTTCACCCTGTAGATTTGCAATACAAAAACTAAGGAAAGAGCATACTGCTGACAACCGCTAGAAGTAAACTCAAAGACAATATTTTATGTCACTGCTACGACTGATTTATCAAAACAAAAACTCATATTTATTACGGGCACTCTTTTCCGAGATTATTGTCTTGATTTCATATAAAATATTGTGTCGTTATATCATCCAAATAGATAAACGTTTTCAATACGTAATAGGAGCTGAGGAAATGCCTTAATAGGTGAACAAGCATTGCTTTTTATTGATGGTTAGAGTATGTTCCCGTATTGGGTACTGTTTATTAACGTACTAGTATGGATTTGATATTGAAAGAATGGTCAATAATTTAGTACAGCAGCCTTCTTTTCCTTGTTTAGCTTGTAAGGCTTTTATGTAAATGTTTTTTTTTAAATTATGGATTTAGAATAAAAATTGAACTACCGTCCATTACATGTGTTTGCATTAAATGGGGATTTGGAGGGAATTCTAACATAAGCTATTTTCGGGAAATCTTACGCTCTATCTTGAGACGCAAAACGAAACCTAATAAAATATAAACCTGTCAAAAAAATAAGATTACGAGTAAAAACAATACTATAATTAGAAAGGGGGTTTCTTAAAAGAATATTGGTTTGCCACTACATGTGAATATTAGAGAGTTCGACTTTTATTCAATAAGAATAAGTTAAAATAAGAAGTTTTATAATAAATTATTTATAGCGATATTTATCCACTTTTGATCATGTTAAAAGAAAATATAAATAATTAACTATTTTTTCTGAACGAAAAACGAGAACTAACTATTACAATTAAATTTTGGTAACATTCAACTGTGGTATACCTACATCACTAGTTTGCAGCCATTTAATCATTGAAAATTGATTTAGCTTGCGGGTACACTGTGTGTTTTGATCACAGAGAAACACTATTTGGTGTATTATTACTATGAACCAGTAGTCTGCTTTTGAATTGTGCATTGAAACTGATTACAAACGACTATTACGCTTTTCAGCTATGCATTTACTAATTGATGAATTTTCCCTCATGAAAATTACGGGAGATACGTTTTGAGTACGTGCTGGAATTATGTATTTATTAATTAACCATCCGGACATATGATTTTTTTCCAAAGGATATCTCTATATTAAGTTTTTACTTATATTGTTTCAGGTTAGATAAAAGCAGATTTCACTAATCAATTCTTGTGACCAAATTAATAGGACATCGTCACAACATTTTCATTTAGTTGAAGTGTACCTAAAACCAAATAAAATGCCGGTTTGATGTAATGATGGTGCCTCGCAAAAAGTATTTGAGCTATAATATCACCCACTAGCAAGAAATATTTAAGTAAATTGATTTGTCATATACCTATATAAGGTGGGGACCGTTTGAAGTGAAAATATTTAAACTGTGTTTTGTATACATTTAGAAAGAGGTCACTAACATTATATTAAGAAAAACCGAAATTTTTTTTTTTTTATTCTGTCTGACAAAAAGAAAAAATGATTTTTTAAAACAGCACTCTGTCAATTTTATTCTAATTTTAAGTTTAATTTTATATATAAATAGCGGACTAGCGGACTTCTTCTTGCCTCGGCGCCGGCCCGACTTGGCCCGTGTTATGGCCCGTCTTATTCGGGGCTATGACAATTGAAACAAAGTAAAAACCATGCAAATCGGTCTAAACGGTCTCGAGTTAAAAGTGGTAAACGAACACGACTTTCATTTATGCATTGATTATGTATTTACATAAATTATAAGTATTCCGCTGGTGAGTCTTAAGCCTAACACGAGTATTTGTTTCTTCAAAGGCCATGCCTCATGTCGTGAGGACATGTGATCTTTATTTTTGTTTATTTTTCGTTTTCTGCTTCTCGGTCGTTCGGTGACATAGACTATGTAAGTGCAGATAAGCCATTGAACATTAAAGACAATCTTGCTGGATTTTGTGAAGCTTATATTATTATATCTGAATTCAGACGAATTACAGAAAGTATTTACGATTATTGATTTTTTAATGCGAAATTACAAGTTTCTATATACATTGTATAAACAGTATTATAATTGACAATTAATACTAGTGGTCCCAATGAAATTTGCTTCAAACAAAGTTTGTACGAATAGCTGGTAGGCCCTGCATTTTATTCGATTCAGGAGTTTTTGAATAGCAAGGAAATATTTTGAACTATAAATTAGTTTAATTTGACATTGCTGGATTTTATAATAAATGTCAATATTACAAAAGATTATCTGGTGAATTTGATATGTTTGTAATTAATAGAATAGGTATTTGACATAATTGTAAAATCATTCTCATTATAGATTAATTAAATGTGATATAATAATACATGTTTGCATGATATTTATTCATTCATTCCTTTATTCTTCGCTCTTTGACAAATATGAATCCAACGACGTAAAAATCATGAATATCGGTCCATTCTTTCTCGAGATATGAGTGAAAAAACTAGCACGACTGTTTTTATGTCCATGGAGTGGCAAGTAATAAAAATAAAAATGGAAATACTTCTCTGTAAGCTTACTCTTTGACTTATAGGTGAAAGCGATACGCCAAAAAGAGTTGCCAGCCTCGCATACTGTTAATTTGTATGCTTAAATTATTACGGCGAAAATAACCTACAACGCTGTTAACATTATTTTTAAAAGCGTGCCGATGTACTTGCTAATTGAAATAATAAATACGTCCTTTGAGGTTTCTCTTAGGATAACTTATTTGGAGACGAGGATTTGGGTAAGGAAGTCATCGAGAAAGAGTTTGGTTTTAAAGTTGAATTATTCTGTTTCGAAGCGCTGGTACTCGTAGGAATAGAAAGATAAGAAGATATGAACAGGAATCAGGTCAATATTTGTATATATTTAGTGACATTGATATGTGGTATGTAATTTCAATTCCATGTCCTTTACTGAATATAGATTTTTTCATTTTTAATTTGGAAAGTATATGCAAAAAAGATTATAAAATATATACTAATATATAAATCAGTAGAATTTGTTTGTTTGAATCTCAGAAACTACTGCGCCGATTTGAACAATTATTTGAGGGTGGGATAGCTTATTTATAACACCACACCGCTGCGAAGGGAGGGGAGGAGGCATTATATCATATACTCGTCGTCTCAACTATATACTCTTAAAGTAGTCTTAACATTTAACTTGCAAGTAGGTAAAAAATACCCTGTTCGTCAAAAAATAAAATATATTATAGGCTGTGTTGTACGCGCTAACCATATAACTTGACTGCGGCTTTAATATTTATAATAAATAATAAATATTTGACAACATCACATGCATTGCTCCCAAGCTAAGTAGCTAAAGCTCTTGTGTTCTGGAAATCGGCAACAACGGTACCACCATTGTTGCCACAACACCCAGACCCGATACAATATACAAAAGATTGTTTTTTCTTTATTGACCCGACCGGGAATCGAACCCGGAACCGCACGAGATGACGACTCTTGAAACCAGCGTGCTAGCCACTCGACCACTGAGGTTGGAGGATTAATAACATCGAGGGTGAACATCTTTACCCTGAATACGAGATAAAGTTTTTCAGTAAATATTAAAAGGACAGGCAACGACATACAAACAGATATTTATGCATGCTCCATTGTTTATCACAGTACACTGGATGCAGACCGCTTGTATTAGTAGTAGTAGCCCCCCTAGCCGATTTCGACTACGGTGGCCTGTGACAAATGAATATCCGAGTGCGTAACCGGGACATATTACACAAGTGACTGCGCAAACACAGGTGCACTCTCTATTCCTCCCACTCTCATAGCCCGATGGGACAGCAATCTGACACGAGCGGAGAGAGATCAGGCGCAGGACCAACGGCTTTACGTGCTTTTCCAAAGCACGGGGGTGAAAACACCGTCAACTTCCAAACTCCGAGCTACCCTGAGAATTCCCGAAAAGAAAAATCCAGGTACATATTTTAAGCCCGTCCCGGGAATCGAACCCGATTTCAGGAGCGACCCTTTAACCGCTGCGCCGCCTAGGCAGTTTGTAACCGGTCTCTGTGAGAAACCTTCGGGGAGGCATGTGTTCAGCGGTGGACGTCCTTTGGCTGATAATGATAACATAAGTATATCTATTATTGTGAGAGCGATCTCTCAATATTGTCGAAGTCACGCAGCCTACACGTTAAAGAAAGCGCTTGCCAATGTGTCGGTGGCCAAGTGGCATAGGTATACGCCCGAATAGCGTTAGACACGGGGTTCGATTCCTAGTCTGAAACAGTTGCTTTTTTCAGG